>JPFM01000081.1:13006-342059 GCA_000733375.1 Paramecium sexaurelia | reverse complement strand
ACTTTTATCAATAAATATTTAATCAATTTTCACTTGATTTTTAATAATATAAATGAATTAATTATTCACACAAATACTCTAATTCATCTCTAGTAATTTGAACGATGTTTTCCTGTTCTTCTTAAATTTAAAAAGCTTTATAGACCCGATTAAATTGAAAAGTACATTTTTAACCATATTTTATTGGAAAGTTGCGCATCAAAAAATTCCAAATTTATTGTTTTAATCGCCTGTTATTTTTTAGCTGTCTTATTTTTACTTTTTCACTTTCTAATATAAAACTTCTCCCAAAAGCTACATCTAATAAATACTAGCAACAAATGGTGTCAAAGTTAATAACTAGTAATTATTTACCTTTTGATTATCAACGCATTGTACACGGATTCTAACGAGCCAATTACACTGGTTGCTCCCTCTAATAGACTTTGTTTAGATACTAAAAATAATATAAAAATTATATAAAGTTTGATTGATCTCTAAGTATATATTTAGTGAATTAAACATTAAAATAAATATTTTTAATAATTAGTTTTTTGCTTCAAAAACAAATTATTTTTAAAATCTCTTTAATTAAATATTTCATAAAAAAAACCATATTTTAGCTTAAAAATATAATTTTGAAATATTTTAAAAATTCTTTTTTGACTTATTGTTTAACACGTCTTAATACATATATATAATTAGATTGTTTTTATGGAGAGACAACATTATAAAGAACGTTTTAAAGTTTTTTATGGACTAAAATTATTCTGACAATCTAATTTGTTGATAATTCTCTAATATTTTTATTATTATTTTATTATTATTATTGTAATTAAACTTTTAGCTAATTGCATTTAACTAGAACAATTGATTAAAGGGTTATAAAACGATTTTATAAAGTTTGCATTTACAAAAATTGTATAAAATTTGTTGAATTATGTGTGTAATTACGAAATGGAAATAAATTTCATTAATCGCTTCACACTTCTACTTTTATTTCAAAATAATGTTAGAAGACTAAAAAAATTTGATTATCTATTTAAATTTCAAGTTGTCTATTTTATATCTCATTTAAATTATTTTTCAATAATCGCAATATTCATTACAAAATTTGATTGCTTTTTGGTTTCCTCTAATAATTGAGTTTTTATTTTTCAATGTGTACTGTGATTTTATTAAATTTCTACTTTGCTGTTGTATTATATATATAATATTAATATCAATACATAAATATTCTAATGTAGATATTCAATTTTTTAAAATTGTATAAATTTTGATGAACTTTAGAAAAATTAATAATATTTTTAAATCTAAACATTATATTGTTAGTATTCAAATAAAAATCTGTATTAATAAGTTATATCCATAAAGATAGCTCAAAAGTTTCAAGTAACATTCATTGCATTTAAAAAATAATCCAATCACATTTACTCTTTGATAACATTTCACATAAATTTCTTTTTTTCCTTTTGACATCATATTAGTCAGACAATTCTTTTATATTTCTTTGGTGACCTGTATGCATTGTAAACAAAATTATTTAAAAACCAAAGTACTTTGAATCAATAAAATCAATATCAGTAGCATCAACAAAAAGTATAAAATATATATATAAAATCTAATAAAAAATTTAATTTCACTCTCAACTGTGTAATATAAATCCTTAAATATAGACCAAATCTGAATAAATGAGGATTTTTTAAATTTCTAAACGATAAAGTACAATTAATAGTTACATTTCTACTCTTTCTTTATATTATTTTATTTTTTAAGTAAAATCAAATTATATTTTAATTACTTCCTTTGCTAAATGTAATTGGAAGAACTATAAAATTAAAAAATGGTAAGAATACTAGATTCAAGAAAAATGTGATTAAATTTCAAAAACCAGAAAAAATCATTATATAAGGGCACAATAATCACCTAAATAATATAATTAGTTATGTGGAATATGATTTTCGTCATTTATCTAAATCATAACTTTTGTTGAGATGAATTGTTAATATTTAGACAAGCATCTTAGAAAATTAAAGGTTAGTGTTATCAATATATATATTATTAATGATTATATATTTATTATTTTAATAAGTCTTATCCTTTGATCTTCCTTAAGATACATACATACTTAGACAAAATAAAGACAACCTGCAATATTATATTGTTATTGATAATAAAGAGTTCATCATAGATTTAAATAATGATTTTAGTGTTACTGATATTGATGGCGAAAGCCAAGAGTGTAATATTAATTATAAATGTTAATATTGCGATTAAGTCTGCTAATTTACATTCATAGATTCATAAGACTAAGAGTAAAATGGTACACTTTAAGAGTCAGTGATTTAAATTGAAAATATTAATGGAATTGGATAAATAGAAGAATTTATAGCTTTAAAATCTGACAATACAAATTTTATAGGATTAGGGATTAGAAGATAATGTAATTAATTAATTATATAAGAAAGAATAGTATTAGAATTTCACATTTCCATAGAATACATTTATTTCAAATGTGGTTTCAATGTGTTTTTCATCTTTTGGTTTCATTCATAAATCATTATAGAAAAATTTAGATTAAGCAATTACAATACCATACTAATAAAGCGGAAATTTTTATTCTCTAAGATTTAAATAAATAAAACTAGGATACAATATTACAGTAAATATTGAGAAGCTTGATGTTTAATTTGATACTATCAATCCATTTACTGAATTACCCAAAGATATTTTCAGGTTCTTATTCTCCTTATAAATAGTGAATTTGCAAATTATTACAAATAACTTGGTTTTAGCATGGTGGGTTAAGGATATTTAAGTATACATGAAAATAAATTTAAATTATCAGATTTAACTCCAATTAAAATATACATAAACGAAACTTATTATTTAGAATACTAAACACACCAATTATTATATCAATATGGAGAATATATATAGCTCCCTTTTAAATAATCGAAGTATCAGTTTATTTTATATATTAGAAAGAGATCACTTATCTTTGGTGTAGCCTTTTTAAATAATTTATACTTAACTATAAACTAAAATGATAAAAGCTTTTCATTTTCATAGTTTGATTGTTCAAGTAAATTATTACAAAACTCATACAGTTTATTTTAAATCTCAATAGTTTTAGGCGCTCTATTGTTATTTGTTATTTTAATTTAATTTTTCAAAAAAGCGAAATCATATATTAAAGTAACGTAAGTCTAAGAATTAGAACTACAAAACTCAACAATTGAAAGGGAAAAAGAAGAAGAATAACAATTGTGAATTATTATTATTAAGATTATAGTGTTAGAATTTTATATAAATAAATATTTTCATATGAGATGTAATAACCATTTATTTACTTTTATAATATTTTATAGCAGATAATATAAAAGTAAATATCTGATTATATAGTGAGACTTTGAGACTAAGAATTTTATTAAATTATTAAAATTTATTTATGTTCAGATTAAACAAGTTAATTAAAAGCTTTGGTAGTATTAATAACTTTACCAATTGGGAAAAGGATGTCGCTAAAGCTAGCACACCAGTGCTTGTTGATTTTTATGCAACGTAATTTAGAGTTTTATGATTAGTTGGTGCGGACCATGCAAAAGATTGACTCCAATTTTAGAGTAAAAAGTTAAGGAACATCCAAATTTATCTTTAATTAAAATTGACATTGATCAACAGGCATAATTAGCAAATTAGTATGAAATTGAAGTAGTACCAACTGTTATATTATTTTAAAATGGAAAGAAAGTAAACAGTTTTACAGGAATGCTGTCACCAGACTAATTAGGTAAATTCTTTGAATAAATTCCAAAATAATGAACATTATTAATAATATTTTATCAAATAATCCAACTTGACCATTAATCACCATCTATAGGATTACAAAATCTACAGTATAATTATTTATATAATTCTTAATTATCATTTTTTATTTTATTAAATTGTTTTTTGCTTTCTCTCATTTTAATTTCTTCTGATAATTTTTATCTTTCCATTTCTTCTCTTTTGTTTTCAGTGTCTTCTAATAATCCAAATGCAACCTCTAATTATCCTCTATATTAATAATACATATCCCACCAAATATATTGGTTTGGAGGATTGTACATAATGTTAGAATGAATATTTTTCCAAAAATAAGGTGAAGGGCTCTTTAAAATTTCAATAATGACTTATCCTAATTCAACAAAATGATAATGTTAATAATTAGGATTCAAAAATTTATAAGTTTAAATTCTTAGTATATAGCGGTTTAATAATTCAAAAGAATAAGCTTCTATATAAATGGATGGTTCAGTTATATTAATTTTAAAATTATTAACAGTTTGTGCTCCAGGAATATCAATTTTAGTAGTAAATTTTATTTTTAAAAATATATGAGTCATATTTTACGCCCATAAATAAGAAGGTTCTAAAACATTTAAATATGGGGAATGTTCAGGTAAATGTTTACACAATTAATCAAATAAAGTTAAATTGAGCTTACTATTATGGTTAATTTTGATATTTTGGAAGGTTGGATATAGATCAAATTATAAATGATTGTAATATTTAATGGCAATTTTAGAACATTTGATCCATTAATTAAGTATGGCTTAAATTAGTAATCTTAATAATTATTAAGGATGTACTGTGTATGAATGATAGTGTGTTGATTAGATTTTTGATATACTTGTATGCATTGTATTTATATGGTTGTATTTGAAATGAGCTCAAGAGTTTCATTAGATAGATTAAGTGGATGTGGGTAAAGTAGTTAAGCAGATAGAATTGGAAAGAATAAGAAAATCATATTTAAAAATAAATTTAATATAATAAAATATTTCCAAAATTTAATAAGAAAGGATGAATGATTAATTGCAAAAGAGAACAAAATTTTCTTCGAAAATATAATTTAATTATAAAGAGAAAATTTATTTGCTATGTAAGTTTTGAAAAAAATTCTGCTGAGCGTATAATTTTGGGAATTAATTAGATTCTTAAAAAGATAAATTTCAATAGAAAAGCGTATAAGACTAATAGCTTCATTTAAGATAGATAAATAAGATGGCAAAAATGATCTAAAAAAATTCTAGGTTGGATTAATTAGAAGACAGAATTTTAAGTGTCAATAATAAAGCAAAACTTAGAATAATTTAATGAAAGAATCTATATGTCCATAAGAAAAATAAGTGAATTAGTTTAAAAATATTTCTAGTAAAATTTAATTTAATTTATCAAATTAATCAAAGTAACAAAACATTATTTAATTTGCATGGTTATTAAAAAGTATATTTTTATTAGGACAATATAATATGCATATACAAAAGTATTTATATATTTAAATTGTATCAGTTTAAAGACTAAATTATAATTAAAGATGATAAATAAAATATATTTAGACAAATTTGATTAATGAATATAGTATATTTCATTCCATTGTAGATTTTGGTATTTTATATGAGCTTGCTTTTTTTAATCCTCCCATTTTAGGAGTTTATGAATTTAATTTAGATATTGCATCTTCCAAATGAGCAGCTTCATCATTCACAAAATCATCATCTTTACTTAATTAATTTATTTATTATTAAAATGAATTTTTTAGTGCAGTTTTACGCAAATCTGATTATAAATTTTTCTTCATTGCAGGTGAATCTATTTATTACATATAATTAATTATACTACTTGCATCAGATTATATTTATTATTTATTGGCATTTCCAAATTAGCTAAATTTACTTTATTATAATTAAGGTTTCTAATCTAGTCTTGTGATTGATCCATTATTAGAAACATTGGAAAACGAGCCCAAAGTATCAATTCTTCCATTTAATGCTGGTTACCTTTATTATAATTACATTGAACCAACTTAACTTGGTGGCCTAAATTTTATAAAACTTAATAATACCCTTATTATTTGCCTAATCCATAAACAAAATCTTTATCATAATCTCTTAAACTCTCTTATATATCTATTAAATCTTATTCCTTAAAGATTTCTTTAAAGTATGGATGTTTCAGACATTCTTCAGAAGTAACTCTCGTCTTTGGATCAGGACACAACATTTTCTTTAATAAATCTACTAATTAAATTGGTGCCTAACTATAAATTTTATTTATTTTACAGATTAAATTTATGTTATATCATAATTAACTTCACAATTTTTGTTTGCTCTTAAAATAGCTTTATAATCAGTGCCTTTAAATGGTTATTTTCCTGTTAAAAGAACATAAAATATAACCCCAGCACTAAATACATCACATCTCTCATCATAAAATGGGTCACCTTCTTTATATAATAATATTTCCGGAGCTACAAATCCTGGAGTTCCACATCTTTTAAAAAGAATATCTTCATTTAAAAAACTTGCTAATCCAAAATCAGCAATTACTATGTCAGTGTCATTATCTTTTTCTTTTAATAATAAATTTTCTGGTTTTAAATCTCTATGCATACATTTTTTAGAATGTAAATGACATAATGCTTTCATTAAATTGTACATTAATTTTTACAAATTCGGAGCACTTAAAGGTGATTATTTAACTCTTGTTAATAATTCACCTCCTTTTAGTATATCTAATATAAAATAGATTGAATTCTATGTTTCATAAGTTTCATACAATTTAACAAGATTTTCTTAATTGAAACGTCTCATAACTTTAATTTCATTTTCTAATGATTCTCTTCCTTTGAATTACTCTTACATAAATTCTTTATTGAATGCTTTAACTGCATAATTGACTCCTGTAGTTTTCTTGGTCGCAAAATATACTTTTGCAAAACTTCCCTTTCCAATCATTTTAGTAACACCATATTCATCATGAAAAGTTGTTTAAAGGCATCTTGATGTCATCATATTCTTAAATACAGCATATTCATCCAATTACAAATCAATATATAAACCATTTCTAGCTATTCTTATAATATTTCCAAATTGGTCATGCTTGTAAGTTGTCATCACTGCCACAGTAATATTAAGTTAATATAACTTTTAGTCTTTTATATGATATATATGTTCATTTCCTAATTAGATTGTAATATTTTTAAGTTGTTTCGACTTTTTACTGATTTTGCGGCAGTCTTCTTAAAAAACGATGTTGTCATTCTTTATAACGTTTAATAAATGTATTTTACATTATATAATTCTAAATCTATTGATTACCACATTTTTTATGATTTCCCTAGAATCTCTGGATTATCAAAAAAAGAATTCACATCCTATATCATTTTAATTTTGATATAAATATTTATTAATTTATTTATAAGCCCAAAACTAAAAATTTGGTAACCTATATAACATTCACTTAATAAAAATCTTATTCAATTATATTCACTTGATAATTCCATTAAAAATCTCATCTACATAATTCAATCCAATTTAAATACTAAATAAAATAATTAAGATAGAATTCATTTATCACTTTAATTTCATAATCTTATAAGATAAAAAAATTTAAAACAAGAGGATTCAAAAAAAACTGTAATCTAATTTTTAACATTTTTTGCAAATTATTTAATTCCAAAAAAAACTTAAAGTGAATACTTATTATTATAGAAGTCATTTATGAATTTAAAGTTAGGTAGTTCAATAATAAAATTAATATAATTTTACAAAGAATGTTATGAATTTAAATTTAAAGATAGTCTTTTTTTCATTGACAAGAAGAGATTAATTAAAAACAAGAATTTTTGCTTAAAATATATCAATAACAATAAAAATCTATATTAATTGCATTCGACTCGTCTTCAATATAAAGCTGATTGTTGAGGATTAAGATAGAGATGTTAATGCATAAATATTATTTCTCCTTTATTATTAGTTTCTTTCAATTTATTATGGATAAATATTAAAGTTTTTTATCTCAATTTACTTTTACAAAGTTGATATTGTCTAAGTTTTTATTTGATTAAGGAATCAAACAGTAGTAGTTTATACTTAGGATTTTTAATAAAGAAAACTAAATCATTTCAGTAGTTATAAGGAAGGAAATTAGAGTGTTTTAAATATTCATGATAACTTTGTAATAATAGTAGAAATTAGATTTGTTTTATAATAAGAAGAAAATTAATTGAATTAAGGTTATAACGTATGTTTTTTATATTTTAGAAACAATAAATAAATTAAAATAATAAAAAAACATCCTTTATAAATGAATTTCACTTTTATGATAGATAATTGTTTATCTTCTTGTTAAATAACATATAATGGATTAACTATTTTAGATTATGCCAAGAGTGCTATAGAATACTTTGTAAAAAAGAGAACAAAGAATCCAGAATACAAATATGATTAATACCATCTTTTTTCGTCTAAGTAATTTTTGCTCTTTACATATTGTGTATAGTTCTTCAATCTCAACTTGGATACATGATATTGGTCATTTTTTACAAAGAGTCAAAACAGTGTAACCATAATTTGAGACTACTTTAAATTTAGAAGAGTGTTTCCACAATTTAAACAAATTTAGAACATTAAATGGTTATTTATATATATAATTAAATTGCAGGAACAGATAATCTATATGGTGGAAGAGATGTCTAAAAGATAGAATCATCAATAATATTTGTTTTTACTAATCGTGAATACCAAGGTTCAGATTTTCATAAATTAATCAGATGGGATTAAAGGCTTCTTGTATTTCTAATTTAACCGCCAGGAATTGAAGAAACACTATAAATACAGATATAAACAAACTGGCATAATATAGCATCTTAAATTGGATAAGGAGTATGTTTTGAAATATAAGATTACAACGTTCTCTTCTAAACTTTAGATGATCCTAAATTGATAACTCCTTAAATTTCACTTTAATTAACTATATTAGATTCAACCATTAGATATGAAGATATTAAATTAAGTGTTGAAAAAACTAAAATTGATTTATATCCTCAATAAAACTCTTGGTTGGTTAGATCCCCATAAAAAGTTAATTAATCATTTGCGTAAGCAAGATTAAGAAGTACTCCTCATGTTAATATATTCACAAAAGTTTATTTACCTGAATAATTTCCTTTAGTGGATTTTAATGTAATAGCTATTAAATAAAAATAGAATTATCCATCTGTCCCTGAATATTATGTTGATTTCAACGTTACAATTGAAACAAATTTACTTTTATGGTTACCATTTTAAGAAATCATAATTGAAAATGCATCATTATTAAAATATATTTAAGGGATATCAACATCAAAAGGTAAACAATTAAAATTCCCAATATTTTATTAAGAACAGAAGGATGAATAAGCAAACAAATATTTAGTTGGTTTATTCTTTTATTCACCAAGTTAAAATAATATGGAATTAAGATTGTAAAAACGATTTTAATATATTTAAGCTATTTTCCAAATTTTTACATATATTATGATCTTTTGAATTAATTATTAAATTCAAGAGAGGAACGTAGAACTGCCGAATTAAAATTTTTATAATATTTATAAACAATTCCTAATTATTATGCTCCATGTATAAAAAAGAATCTTACTGAATAGAATATTTAAGTATAAATAGATTTAAATTATTATAATAGATTTAAAGATCTTTATTATTTTTAATGGAAGAGGCAAATCATTAATTGTATATGTAGAAGGTTAAAAATTATTAAGCAAAAGTGTAAAAAATAAAAAAAATGATTGATGAGGAAAATTATAGGAATAGATAATCCCATATTTCTAAAAAGAGCTAATGTTGTGCTGCTTATAGTGAAAACTATTAAACTAGATTCTAAGAATAATTGAATTGTGAATTCAGATAAGTTACATAAAAGAATAAAGAAATAAATTTTAATAATTTTTTACCATAGTATGAAATTTAATCATGTTTACCTCAAATGCCAATAATGGAGTCAACTTTAAGAAATGTTAATTTGGATTTGGATGAAATAGAAATTAGATTAGAGCCATAATTTTGTGGGAATCCTTGGAAATTATAAAGAAAAACTTATAGGGATGGGATTGAAATAAAGGTTTTTATATAAAAACTAAAAAGATTAGAATGAACAAGAAGAATATTAATTAGAAGATATGATGTTAACAAGAGTTGATTAAGAAAATTAATCATAGGTTAAAAATAGAAGAAAAGGATTTATGAGATTAAAAGATATTTAAGAGGGTAATCACAAGAAACCAACAATAGAGTAAACTTAAATGGAAATAGAATATACTCAAACCGAATCATAATAGTGTTCCAATTATAATAAATATGGATATATTAAATATAATCCTTACTTTTAAGTAATTAATTTTCATTAAGTAGGCAAACTTAAAATTGAATGTATAAAACAAGTTGAACAATTAATAATCTAAAAACAATTGAAACTCAAAAGTAAAAATAATTATTATATTTTTCTCTTAGTAGTGTCTAATAAGAATTGTTTACTTATTCATTTTGGTTAAATAATTTTTCCATTTTTTACTTAAATTTAAATTAATAATGTTTGGAAACTCTCTTGGAGCAAACAATACTTAAACATAATCAGCTCCTTCAATTTTTGGTAACTCTGCTGCTCCAATAAACAACATATTTGGTTAGTCACAGAATTCTTTAGTCCAATAATAACAACCATAAGGGATAATTGGATAAACATAATAAACAAATATTTTTGGTAATAATACACAAACAAATGGAATCTTAGGATAATAATAATAACAATAGACTAATTAAATTGGATAATAATAATTATTAACATTAAATGGACAATAATAATAACCAACTTAAATATTAGGTTAACCATAATAATTAGTAACATCATTAGGATCAACTTAATAGCAATAACCTTAAACATAGTAAATATAACCAAATACTTAATCATAAACAATTTAACCTAAAATGTACACAATGAATTAAACTAATTAGTAAACTAAAATTCACATCGAAAATTTGACCAAAGCTATAGCAAACAAAGAAAAAATTGATAAAAATTAAAAAAATATATAGCTTATAGAAAAAAATTCATTAAAAAATATTTAATAATAATAATAATAATAAATAAATCTTGGACTTAATTAAAATACATAACAATAAGCACAAAGAACTTTAGTAAAAGGTGATCGTAGAAATCATACTTAAAAAGCAGAAAATTATTATAATGAGTGGAATAGAATATATATCAATATAAATAAAAAGCAAGATGAAACACTTGCTTAATTAGCATCTCTTGTTGATTAGCTCACATTATAAGACAATTCTTTTGGTATTATTATTATCTCTATATTTTATTAGATTTAGATGAAGAATCACTTATAGACTAAATTAAATAATTAGGAAAAGATTTAGATATACTTGAACGTAAAACAGGATAAGTGGTTAAGATTTAAGAAAAGATTCTAGGTTTAGAAAAAGAAGAATCTGAATGGGAATAAATTGTAAATAATCTTAGTGAATGCTTATTACATTTGGATTAATAAACTGTATCTATTATTGTAAATATTTAGAAAGAAGTTGAAGATATGTTGCTTTTAGCTGAAAAACATCCTAAAGTATAAAATAAATGATTTAACTAGTTAGTTTTCTATTTCATATTTAAGTAATTAATAATTCATCTCTAATATTAAATTTATAAATAAAATTTATATAATAAATTATCATACTTTGTAAAAGACTCATAAGAAAATCTATTTGATTAAGATTATAGTTTAAGCAATACTAATTCTAGACTTAAAATAAAATATAGAAATAAACATAATTGATAATAAAAGATTTATTTATATAATTAATCTAAGTTTAAAACAGTATTCAGTAGTATAATTGTTTGAAGATATAAGATAAAGATCAAATCTTTTTAATCTTAATAAAATAAAGTTAAATTAATCCTGGTGGTTATTTAATAATTAAATTTGGTTTTTTATCATTTTATAGAGTCTAGAAATTTCGATAAACATTTTAGATTGGAAAATACTTGTTATATTAATTAATAATATATTTATAAATAATATTAACATATATAAATGGAATGCCAAATGTTAAGTTTTTAAATCTTCCATTTAGTTTAATAAAATCTCCACTTATAACACTAAGGATAGCTTTTATATTTGGATTATTTATTTCTTTATAAATACATTCATTCAATAATTCATAAAATTGATTCAATTGACATCAGAATATTGTTAATAAATACATTTAGTTACTTAATTCTAAGACTATATTAATCTAAATATTTGACTATGTTATATTATATATGTATTTGACTTATAACTAAATATATTTTACAAGATATTTGATCTAAATAATTTTTTATTTGTCACATATTTATTAGCTTTAGCAAAATCTTTAATTTTAAGTCTGAACATAAAATTAGGAAAAATATCTATCTTTATGAATTTTGATTTAGCTAAATTGTAAGATCGGAATCTCGTATCACTATCTTTAGTATATCTTTTAAATGACTTACATTCCAAAATATGAAAAAAAATTTAGTAAATAATTATCATGTATTCGATTATATCAAAAACTATGGTAAAAGTCTTGCGGAATATATTTTTATAAAAATTTTAGAAAAACTTTTTTCATAATTAAATATACAATTATATTTATAATTTCTATATAAATTAAGTTTTTTGAATATATTCTTATATTATTCATGTTTTAATTATATTTCAATGGAGTTGATTTGGAATAATGATGTATAACTCAACTTAAACTTTAAAAATGAATTATTATTATTAATATAAAGAAAAAGAATATATCCCTGGTTAGATTGCTAAGAATGAGGAAAATTAATGGAAAGGTTTTTGATAAGCAAATAATTAATATTTATTACTGATTATTTTAATTATTTATGATAAGTTTACCTTTCCATAAATGGAAACTAAATTTTTACGAAAACGATTTCGAATTATAATATGAAGAACATTCGAATAAAATTAGATTGGTTGGATTTAAGATACTTAATCTCCTAATGACATTTGCTGCACTTATTGCCCTTATTATTTTTGTTGTTCAGTAACAACCTTATGTATTAATAATAATGATGGCAGCTGTTGTATTTTGTTGCTTTGGACTCTATTTACTAAGCCCAAAATTATAGTCTCGTTTAAAATTTGTTTTTTCTGCTATGTATGTTTGGAGTGTTGCCACAAATGTTATGATAGCAATGAGTGGAATCGATATGTACTAAGAATATTTATACATCAAGTCCTAATTTTTTTTTTGGATTCAATTCATCTGCCCTGATATTGGGAATTATGTAGTTTAGTGACAATAAATTAAAAGTAGTATATACAACAGTGACCCCTTTGTTACTAATAATTTTATTCTAGGTATACACATAACATAATATATAATTCATGCTTCATTCGGGAGCTTGCATGTCTTTTGTTAGTGTTTTAACATATATGTATGAATATACTTAAAGACTTGCATTTTCTCTTAACTTAATCGCTAATAAATAAAAGTAATGATTTAATTTAAATTAGAGAAATAATTGATGAATTTGTAACTGATTCTATGTTTGCTATAAGCTTAGACAAAAGAACAAGATAATTTAATCTTGAATTTAAAAATAAGACATTTGAAAATTAACTAAAAAATATTAATGGTTCTGAATAAATTAGATAATTTTTGAGAAACTCTTTTATAGTTAATAATATGAATGAAAGTTAAAGATTAAGTGAAAAAAACCTCAATAAATTGTAAAAACTGGAAGAATTCTGTTTTATAAAAATTAAAACTTATGATGGTTATATGAATGCTGAAAATTAAGATAATGAAATTGAAATTATATAATAAGATAAGCATAATTAAAAACTTTGTAAAATGAAACTTATTATCAAAACATTTAATTTTGGGAAACCAATTTTAATAATTATAATTAAAACAGAGTAAATGCATAATTTAATATAATCTTATGAAAATGATATTATGGATTTTCAATAATCGATAGTAAATTACTCTCAAGAAATTATTAATAAATAAGCTAATATCAATTAAGAAATTAAAAAAATTAAATAACATTTCTCTAAAAATGTTTAAGATCAAATGTTTTTAAAATTATAATGTCTAAATTTATAAATAATGAATTTTGTAAGGAACTACCTACTTTATTTTTAATAAGATAAAATTCCATAAATATCTTAGGTTTAATAGTTTTCTAATTTAAATGAGTATGTTGATACCATTTAATAATATTTATCTACAATTGCAGATTATTATTCAGTAAAGTTTTTAATGAATTATCAAATGGAAACCTAATTTTAATTCAATATTAATATTAAATTTTTAACCTAAGTCTTAATAAATTTGTTTTAACTAATATTGAATAATTCAATAAAAAATCAAATAATAAGTTTAAGTATTATAGAAGAATTATTACCATAAAAAAATAAATAAGCATTTTAACAAATGGATACAAAAAAAAAGTTAGAAGAATCTTAAACATAATCTAAATAATTCATGGATTTAAGATTGATTTCATTTACATTCACCTTCTATTCTCAACACCATGTTAATTTTGAACATCTTTAATTATAATCAGTTGAATTTTCAAAAATACTTAAGAATTTAAATCAAATTTCAGAATATGTAACATGCTATCTTTTGGACTAAATGGGGCCAAATAATTTTGTTCAAATAAATAAGGTGTAAGTCTAAGATTCTTCTTAATAGATATATTATTAGAATAGATTGAAATTTCTAATATATTCAGATCAATCTTAAATAGAACCATCATTTTTAAAGTAAATTCCAGTTTTATAAAAAAAATTTTGAAGATTAATATTAGATTTTAAACTTAAATTAAGTTATAAATATATAGTTTTTACTAAAATTTATAATAATATCATAATATGATGGATTTAATAAGAATTTTTCTAAAAGTTGTTATTTGAGATAATTTAATAAGTTATGAAGTTAAATTTTAATTTTATATAATAAAAAGTTTCAAAGGCAAAATGTTCTTCATCCTTAAGTTTGTTAAATGAATTGTGTCTCATTTTAATTGTATAGAATGTAGGATTAGTTCTAAATTTTTTTATGTATAATAATTGTCTTCCTTTGAGTTTATAAATCTATAATAAATTATATAAATAAAATATATCTGTTAACTTATATAATGGAATAATATGATAAATACCAACTGTTTTTAAGATTAACGAATAAGAAAGAGACTTCATAAAAATATGAAGCTCTAAACTAGTCATGCAAAAAATAACATCCAACAATTTTAAGTGGAAAAAGGAACCCTAATAATGAGGCATATAAGAAATTGCATTAAAGTTCTGAAATTTTTAAGGAAAATACTACTCCAATAAAGAATGATATATAAAAACCAAAAAATTATGCTACTGAAAGAAAATCACTTGAAGATTCAAATACTAAAAGAACTTTGATTCCAAGTCTTGATTAATATTAATCACCGGAAAGAAGATGTTCTTCTAATATAAGATATAATGCTAACAATGAAAGTTCTTAAAAAGAATCGAAAAGAATTTTAAAGTATATTTACATTAATACTTTATAGAACATGCGAATAAAGACAGCAAGATTTCTCTCATCGAATTAATTTGCCCATTAGTGCTGTAAATAATAAATTATAAATTAGATGCAAGTAAAGGATTATAAGGAAGATAATTATGGTTTAGGTAAATACAAATCACATGAATCAACTTAGAAATTGAAAAGCTATTTAGATCTTTAAGGTCATCTTAATAATTGTATTATAAATATATATATATATATAGAATCATTTTAGAGTTAAACTGATCGATTATTTAAGAGTTAATCTAAAATATAAAAAAATCTTCTATCATCATATTAAATTTGCAAAGCCTAATCTGAAATTAAGAATGGAAAGAAAAGATTTATTTAAAGTGCTATGTCGCAATAGTTGTCACCACCAGAAAATCCAATCAAACCTAAAGATTTAAATAAAGTATTTATTAAGAGTTCATAAGAAGTATGGGACAATTAAGTAAATTTATTAATTTAATTTATTTTAGCAATCTTAATCAAAAGCATAGGTAAAAATGAAACATGCTTATTAATAAAAAAGTTAAATTGATTTTAGATGAAAATCAACTTTCTATTTATACTTATATAATTATTATATTCGTTTTATTTTTTTTACATCTAATTATATATTAATCTTTCTTAAATAAGATATAATATATTCTAAGCACTTTAAATTCTTACTAATTTTATATTAATATCATCATAAATTTTATGAAACCACAAAAAAGCATAATAAAAGAACTTAAAACTTATCAGCATAATCATATTAATTCTAATAAAGAACGCAAAAAATTTAATATAAATGATTTCCCTAATCTATCTAGAAAGCCTATTGAATGGACAGATTGCGATTAATTTATAAAACTTAGATAATTTAAATGTGACAAAAGATTGGCTATTAAATTATGTTAATAATACAAAATTCATAGATCAGATTAACAATTTTTTGATACCGTATAAAATGTAAACATAGAAAATGAAGAATATAAGAAAATTTAAAATGTTACAACTTTATGTTATTAATTAGAGCACATCATTTTTATTGAGGCAAATAAGATAAAATCAATAAAGCAAGTAAAAACATAGATTGGAATTCTAAGAATCATAATTTGATAGCAAGATGTCATCAATTTTAGACCATTCTTTTTCAAAATTTTAAAAATCCTTAGATAAACACATTGAAATAGAAAATAATTGTTTTCATACATATAATTTAAAAGAATTAACAAAAGAATAATTGTTAAAGAAATTATAATTATTGTAACACTATTGATTAGATATTAGAAATAAAGGTTTAAAATAAAACTTATAAACTGAGAATATATAATCTAATGAATCAATTCCAAAAGTCAGTATGCCTGCTACATTTACATCTGTAAACAAATTTTAATTCATATATAAGATACATAGATCATAAACTGAAAGAAAATATTCTAAAGCTTAATCTCCTTCATCGGGTTTCTAAACCTAAAGAGAAACCAAAGCCAATTTTACAAAGACATTGTTTAAATGGCAATCAAATTAATAAAGTAATAGATCACTTTAATAAATTAAAAAATTAAGAGAAGATTAAATCAAATTAAAACCTTCACTTTCAAAAGATTTACATAGTTTAAAATATATTGGTACTTTCACTGAAATAGGATAATCAAAACATAAAAATAATAGACATAAAACAAATTATAGTATTATTAAGCATATAAGTGGTTTTGGATGATATCTAAAATTGATTTATTTCTTACTTAAATTATATTAAAATGGACACAATTTTTATAAGTTAATTTAATATTTATCAAAAATGAAATCTCAAAGAAAAAGTCTCATTAAAGATATTAAAGCGCACTCTCCTCTAATACTCAAGTATATTAAATGATTCTATCAAGCGAACCAGTTGGAATAGTATAACCACTATGTAGCAAATTATATACTAAACAATTAAATGATTGGAAGAATGTTGATTAATTTCTAAAATTAAGAGAATTGAAATGTGAAAAAAACCTTGCATTACTTTATAGTTCAAAAAAAAATTGCAGAATTGATTAACCAATCCCTTAACCTATGAATAAATTAAATATTCACTCTACCAAATCTATTGATGTAATCATTTTAATGATTAAAAGTAAAAAAATAAAACGAGGGATATTATTTAACGTTGTTAAATGAATAAAATAAAACAATATGAATACATTGATACTTCTTTAAGAAAAATGTATTAAATTTAAGACAAATCTGCATAAGAGTATTAGAGTTATCTAAGTAAGCATTTAGAAGACTCAAGAATAATCAGTAAAGCGATTTCATTTAATCTATAAAGCCAGTCTCGTTTTTAACTATTTTAAAAACTTAGAAATCTGTAAAAATATCTAATTATTTAAGGAATAAAAATGCTCTTATCAGATAAGGTTAAAAATCTGATTTTATTTAAAGCAAATAGGATGATTCAAAACATATAAGAATTGAAGTAATAGAATTTATTAATTTATTAGACTACTATGCGTAGTTCAAATGAATAAAGTAATTTAGAGATATCGCCAACGACTTTATGCGATGATGGTTAAAATCATCGAATAAAAAATAAACTAAAGTCTTTGATCTGTCCAATATAACAAAACTAAATTGATAGAAATAAATAGTTAAGTATACCTTATTTTTCGAAAAATCATTTAAAAATTAAGAAGAATCATTTTTTTGTAACTAATCAAGATTGTGAAAATACTCAATCTTAAGATAATAACAGTAACATAAACTCACTAATAAGAAATAAATCATCAATTTTTAGTAGAGAAATGAAAAGGATTAGAATTTCAACTGAATGTTGATTATTATGAGTTTAAAATTATTTTTGTATTCTAATGTAATAATTAAAAAGGATTCTCTATTAAATAAAGTAATTTAATATTAATACTATACTTACTCTAATTATATATTTTAAAGTAAGATAAGAGTAATCAAAAATAGGATGATTTAACATTAGAAAGTTAATATTAAGCTTGCCATCATCCTAATTTGGGTAAATTTTTATATGAAAATATTTTAAACTTAATATGTAAGATATTTTAAGAAAATTTCCTTACTATTTTATATTAAATGCTAGAACTAATTGTAGAATACTGGTAATAATATTTTTATCCTACAGAAAATAAAGGTAACATTTTTTTAAGAAACTATTAGTAAAAAATAAAATAAATGTTTTTTCGTTCTAAATAGATTATTAATATCTTAAATATTATTTTTAAGAAATAACTTATTAATCTATCAACTTAAATCAAATCCAGAACCGGAATCTTTTAAAGATTTTAGCAATTTCTCTTTTAGCATCTCCTTAGAAGAGTATTCTGGTAAATCAATACGATTAAAACTAAAATAATCTAGATTGTTACCATGTATGAGCCTTAATGAAATGTTCTTTATTGAAATCTTTAGAAATAGAGAATTTTCTTGGACCATTTGGGCCTCTTAAATTTTTAAATCCTCCAAATGGAACTAATGGACTTCCAGTCGCAAACATTAAAAAATCTGCCTTTTCAGAATCACTTAAGGTTGTTAAAACTTCCCAAAACCATAAAATCGTTTAATTGTGTTTTTCATAATTTATATATTCTGTATTTGCTGACAAATCATCCACTTAAATAATAAATAATTAAAAATACCATCAACAGAAGGAACACCTATAATCAATTTTTGAAGATCCCTCCAATCCATATAATTGAAAAATTCTTTAGGTAAAATATCAAAGAAACCTTCTCTCAATGCTTAAATTTAAGTTTTGATCTCCTCTAGCATCATTCTTTTACTTATAAATTCACATATTTATCTTTTATGTTTTATTGATACTAAACAAGTTTATTATTCAAAAACATCTTGTAATTAAATATTTTTTAAGACCTCATCATTAAGTTACTTTTTTTTCATTTTTCTGATAAGCCTTTTTTTCTCCCTATTTTCCATATCTTCAGCTGTAATGTCTTCAGATTAATTCTTTATTTTTTAATCTTCTTTTTCAATTTATTATTTTATATCTGAATCTAACTTCAACAAAGGAACCATCACTTCAGGTTCTTCTAAATATTATTATTATTATTATGACTATTACTACAATGATTATTACTATTATTACTATTATTACTATTACTATTACTATTATTATTATTACTATTACTATTATTATTATTATTATTATTATTATTATTATTACTATTATTACTGTGATTACTATTATAACTCTTCCAATCTATTTTAGGATAACTATTATTCTCTTAGTATTTGTTAATTTAATAATTATTAATCTTAATGTTATTAAATATAGAATAGTAATTATTATTATTCTAATTATTCTAATTTCATTTCAAAAAATTATGATTCATCTTATTATATATCCTCTTATAATTTGTCAGTTTTTCCAAAGATAAATTACTCAATTAACTACTATTCTCTTTATTATTATAATAATAATTCTTAATTCTTTATCTATTCTTCTAATAATAAATATTGTTAGTAATGTAATAATGGTTATTAGTCTTATTATTACTATAATTATTATTCTTATTCCAATTCTTATTCTTATTATTATTATTATTATTATTATTATTTTAATTATTCTTAATCTTTTTAATTCAAGTCTACTTATTATTACTAATCTTATTTTTAATCTTATTATTATATAATTTATTATTATTAATCTTATTGTTTTTATTCTTATTGTTTTTACTCTTACTATTATTAGTTTAATGGCTCTGTTTATATTTATTCTTCTTTCTAAATTTATTAAGTATTTTACTATAATTATTCAGATGGTTATATTTAGTTAAGTTCAATAGGATTTTTTTCTATATAATCTTAAAGTAGATCAGCAAAGATAAATTTTTTATTTTGTTCTATAAGATTTGCATATTCTTCAGGAATCCAAAATTCAAATAAATCCTTATATTAAACTTAAGTATCATCATTTAAAAATTTAATAAATGTGTCATAATATCCTTCATTATAATGTTCAAGATCATCAAAGCTAGGTTTTTTCTAAAGTATTTGTTTAAATATAGGAGAGATAAAATAAACAGGCAGAAGTAATCCATCATAGATACTTTTCGCAACTATCTTACCTAATAGTTTATAATGATTTAAATCCTCTTAAGCTTTTTTATTTGGATTAATTTTGTAGAATCTTTTGGTAGTTAATTCAAATTTATCTGTTTATAAAATGTCTTTAACAAGATTTGTCATCCATTCCTTTCTAATGCCTCCTTCATCTTATCCTCTTTCACCCTGATATCTAATCTTGATATCACATTTTCTAAATTTATTTTTGTCAATGTTAATAACTTTTTCTAACGATTGTTGAAGTCTTTTTTCTCTAATAACATTAATTTCAATAGTGTCATTTTATCTACCTCTAGATCGAGCACTAGGTTTTTCGCTTATTTTGAGTGCCTCTAAATCTAGTTCAAATAAATGTTTTTTATTTTCAAAAGATATTATTTGACTTATTTTAAAGAATACAAATGCCAAAGGATCTGATTCTTTAAATAATTTAACAAGATTAGAATTCTAATTTAATTTATGATCAAGAGTAACTTAATGAAGTCTTTAAGATATCAAATGATTAATAAGTCTTTTACCGTTTATACATAGATATGTAAATAACTCATCTATCTTCATTTACATTTCATTCTCATTTCTAACTGCAGAAAATGATCTCTTCAAATGAATATTTTAAGTTTATAACAAACCAAATTATAATGAATTAGTTGCAGATCCACTTATATTACGTTCAAAAAAGTTAGGATCAGCAGTACTTTATTATAAAGAATCTGAATTATTTGTATCTTCATGAACATTTTAGTAAAGTCTTAAAAAGCACTCCAAAAGTGGATATAATTTTTTCTATAATAATTCTAAAGACCTATGACCTTTACAATTAAAAATTAATAATAATGTTTCAACTATGTTTAACCATAAATGATGAGTCTATCTTGTTTATAAAACATTAATAAATTGTTTTCGAATATCTTTTTTAGTTAGAATATCAACTTCTTATGTTTCATCAGATAATTTACCTTATTAATGCATTTTAAACTTCTTTTTATCTAATTAAATTTATTATCTAGTTTAAGTAGAACTTGGTTTAGTTGCTGCTTATTTTTATTCTTAAGTACTCAAATTTAAATTTAGAAACCCTGTTATTGCAATAAAACATCTTTAAATAACACTAGGTTCTGGCGTTTTTTAATTAAGTTCTTTAATAATTTCATTCTCTTATTGAGACAATTATTATTATCTTTCAGGATTTTATTCAGGCACTTTCTCTCTTTGGCTAGTGATTTCCCGTAATTGTTTTCTTTTTCTATCTAATTCAAAGTTGAATATTTTTGATTGTTATATTATATATTTTGTCAATTCGTTTATAGCATGTTCTATTTTTAATTTATCATTTGCATATGCGTTAAGTAAATTTATGATTTCAGTAGAATTACAATCTCTTAGTAATGTATTATTAAGAATCTTGCACAATGCTGTAATTATATCAATTTCAACATGAGATATCTTTGCACTAACTTTTCTTTCTCTTTTTTATAACTTTGAATCTGATTCATTTTGTTCTTCCGATAAATTTTCACTTTTATCTTATTATTACTATATTTATTATTCCTATTTAGGTTATTATTAAAGAATTTATTATTATTATTGATTCTGCTCTTATTATTACTATATTTATTAGAAAATACTTTAATTTTAAGAAGAGTCTTATTAATTGTCAATTACTTTAACAACTTTATCATAAAATTATCTTAATTATTAATGTTAAGATTATGAAGCTGCCAATTGCTATAGATTTTATTAATAATTCTATCTTTATTATTAATAAGATTACAATGATGAGCTTTGTTATTATAGAGTAGATAATGAAGGTGGTATAGGAGGAGCTTATATATGAGGGAATTAAGGATATCCATGAAAAGGTTAAGGCGGTTATTAAAATTAAACGAATGGATTATGTTATAGTAAAAATCTTTATTATTATTATTATTATTATTATTATTATTACTATTATTACTATTATTATAATTACTGCTATTATTACAATAGTAATTATCTTTATTATTATAGTTCATTTTATCTTTAAGAAAAAGGTTGCTTACTTAAATAACTTAATGCTTCACTATGATCCAATTAATTATCTAAAAATCTATCAGCAAAAGTCTTAAAGATTAAATCTTATAAATGCAAATCTTCTTCATGTTTATTTAATTAAGAGACTAGATCAAACAATTTACTATTAGTTTCTTCTTGGTTACTATTATTAAAGATTGTAGCTTGTCTTCTCTATATTTTGGATAAATAATCATCGTCATACTTTCTAGTTTTTTCTTTGGTATCATCACTTGTGAGCATTAATGAACCTCTGATAATTTAAATTAAATATGATAAATGCATTCCAGTCTAATTAGCTAGTAATGGAGTTAGAAGTATATCTAAAATATTATATTAATTATACTTTTTTCTAAAGGTATAAAGGATTCTGGATTATGAAATAGTTTCATAAATGATATATTTTTTTCGCAATAGATGTTTATTTAATTAATTAAAAATACCAAAGGGTTTTCTGGATCTTCATCTTGAGGTTATTCATCCACATTTTCTTCTTCTTCAATAACAAATTGTTCCTTAATTTCTTGAACCTTAGCAAGATTAGCCTTTTCTCTTTTATTCAAAATTGGACTTACCTATAACTATTCTGACAATAAATCTCTTAGATTTGTTGATGGAATTTTCTGACTAACTAAATATAATATTTTTAAAGTAAGATCTAAGTTGTTTTTTTATTCTTAAAACAATAATAACAATTAAATTAATAATTTGAATCCAAGTCGAGAACATTTACTAAGTTATCTAAACAAATTAAAAGGAAATAATGGAAAATGATTAACATCTAATAAAAGATTTATGAACATTTCCAGAACTATATTATCAGAGATAACTAATTGTTGAGGATCAGGTTATAAACATTATCTTTTAGGCACTTAGAGAATTATTGGTTGATTTACCATGTGTTCCTCTGGGTGTAATAAACTCTAAAGTTTTCCTTTAAGAAGGTTTTAATCTTATAACTCATTAGGCATGCCATTCAAAACTACTCTGCTTTAGAGAATGTTACATGATATTTGGCATAAAATTCTGTGCTATTATTATTACGATTCATTTATATTGACAGTCTATGAATGTGCTTGGTAATCTTATGATAATTAATTTGGTGGTTAACCAAATTTGGAATAGAAACAAGAAGAACTTGCTGAAACTTATATATTATTAAGGGTTCCATTCAAATAATAGGATAGATATTGTTACAGAGAATCATTTTATTTGTTTCTGTAATAGTTTGAGGATAATAATAATCTATTGATTTGATTAATAAATTCTACTGTAATTTTTAGCTAATTTTCATAAGATTTAGAAATTAATTATTTCTTATTTTCAAAGTATTCATTTAAACTGTAATATAAACCAACAATTGAAGTAACCCATTATTTATAATCATTTGAAGTATATTGTATGTTCTATTTAGTAATAATTAATGTAGGTAAATTAAAATTAATAATTTGTGGATCAACTTTGCAAAATAGAATATTGAGATCTTTTTATGGAAAGATATTTTATTGATTATCTCTTTACAATCTATCTTCATCTCGATTCATACTATACTTGGACATGAAATCATTATTGTCATAATAATAATAATCAGAACCCCAAGAGTTTATATTTGAATAATTAACTTTGTATTTGATTTAACTACTATCAATTTGGAGAATATCCTAGTCTGAATCTGAATCACTCACATCTTCTTCTTATTACTTTTAGTTATTCTATCTCTAATTATTGTAATTCTTTCTTGATTAATATAAAGGCCATACTAATTCTTATTGATGTTCATCTTTCAAAGTTTATTGAACTTATTAATGAGAAATGAAATGTTAAGCGGATCCTTAAGTGCTTTTGAAATTAGGATACAAAGAATAGCAAATTAATTGGTTTTTAAGGCAATGTAAATAATGATATTAAACTGGATTATCGGTAATACTTTATTATAATCTAAAAACATCACCATATTTTCCCTACTTTATATGATCATAATATATTTAAGATTATAAAAATGGTTCTATCACTTTTGCTATAGTTTGTTAATACATTTTAACAAATTCAGTATTTTCGCACTTCTTGATAGAATCCAATGTATTAATTAATTATGGAATTATATTTAATTGAGATCTTTGATCTGTTAAAATCATGCAACAGCTCTACATAGTTAATGTCTATGTAAACAAAGTCAATAATTGTAATATATGATAATATTTCTATAACATTTGATCCTAATTGATATCCAATTACAATTCATTCAAAAGTAACTACAAAACTTCTTATGCAATTGTGACTCCATATGCAACAGATAATAGATTGATATCGCTTAAGTAGTTGTGCATAAAATTAGCCAACTTATCTCCACCTACCCAAGTTAAATATTTTATTATAAATTCAATGAATGTTATTTTCTTCTTATCTTTGTTTAATTAAGGAGGTAAGACCACTTATAATTCTCTTAGATGTAATATCAACTGAGGAACTTTTATGATTAACATTTCTATAATTCTCAATAATTGATCCCATCCATATAAGTAAGTCCTATTGTCATCTTTATATTTATTCAGTTAAATCTTGAATATTTCTTCCATTATTCTGTAATTCTCTTCAAAAAATCTATCTATTGTTGTTTAGGCAATTATATTCACTAAAGAAATAAAGTTTACATTCAATTTAGGCTCAATGATTTAGTCAATTTCATATCTGATGACTATTTCAGTCTAAAGTTGTGCTTACTATTCTTTCTCTTTCAACAATTTCTCCTATTCTTTAGTCAACTTACCTGTTGGTTAAGGTTATTATAATTTAGTATTGTGAACTCTATGCAATTCCGAAAATTTATCAGTAATTGATAATCCTTATTACTCTATCATCTTATTGTATATAATAGGGTTATTAATTAAGACAGGATGAAATTATAGTAAATATTATAATGGACATTCTATGTATTTTTAAGGGAATGATATTTAACTTAGATCTTCTGCATTTTTTAATTATTAAGCATGCCAATCTATATGTTCATTGAGCATAACTTATTTTAATATTTAGAAAACCAAATCATTGGCAGTTTTGTTATCTAATGCAATAAGATATATTAAGTTTTCAAGGAAAACAGGTTGAGACTCTTCGTATTCTAAGTGACTTATATACATTTTTAATTATAATAGGGTTTCCAATAATGATTATTTGTCATTAGATTATTTTTTTGTTAACATATTAAATAGTTTACTTTGATTATGTAATCCGAAATTATTTAAGCATTATAATAATTAAGTGACCAACTATTTATCTGATATAAATCTTTTGGAAATTAATTATCTTAAATAAATAATATTTTAAGATTAATCTCTCTATTCTTTTAGTGATTAATTATTGTTTATTTAGGTATCCAACTCATCAAGGTAATTATGAGTTTATTGTGTTTGTTCCTACAATTCAAGATTGATAGTACAGATTTAAATCAAAAACTCAAGATATATAAGTATCTAACTCCAATATCTTTCTATTAATTAATCATGTTTATTTTGTAAATTCAAAAAAAACTTTGTAAGGTATTTTTGGGCTTCTAATATTTCTTTGCAAAATAGTTTTAATGTATTTTATTTATTTTCATATAAATTATTTAGATTATTTGTTATAGTTGTCGCTTATAAACAGATTTCTTAATATGTCAATTGTGCAATATTGATTTACTTTAATTAATTCAATTCTTTTTGACCTTACTTTTAAAATTAATCAAAGATGTCATTACTTAATGCAAAACCTAAAGTAATCATGGATTGAAATGAAAGTACATGTTTCTGTTATGGTTCTTGGTCAATTAAAGCCAAATTTTAATATATTTTTTCATGTTCTTAAGGTGCAATCTATTATAATAAGCTTAACCATTGTAATGCTTTTTAATATTGGATCAAAGTTGTATTTAAATCTTATGAGGATTTATCTTGTTTTAAAGGATTTAAAATCATAAAAATATATTCTAAAATCTTATTTATGTGTTATGATTTTTTTGCAATTGTAAATAGATATTCTAATAAATTACCTCCTGTCTTTTGATTATTTAAATATTAATCTAAAAGTTTATTTAGATTAAGATCTAATTGAATTTAGAAATCAGTTATTAATGTTAGAAACCTTTCTAAAATATTTACTTAAGAATTAGCTTGAGGGAAAGTCTGAATTAAAATTTTCATGAATTATTCTTAATCCAAAGTTTAGACTTCGCTCTACTTTTATTCTTTTTCTAATTCAGTTTCCATTTTCAATCTTTATTAAGACAATTGATTTTGAATCAATTAATTTTATTCAGCATTCTTTAAATCTTAATCAAAAAGAAATTCTTATTCTTCTTCATCATCTGAAATCCTATCATTTATTAACATATCAATAATCATTGTAGGTTCTGGAATTTCAATTCTTTATATGGCTTTCTTAATCAATTATTATTTGAATCCCATATCGATGATATCATCAATCATTGCTTTTATTTCAGGTCTATCAAACAAGGATTTTTTCTATTCTTGTCTAACATCACCACCAGATAAAATTTAATTTAGATCCTTGTTTGCATGTACCTATTCTCTTGGCTCAACTCCAGCCAATTTTCTCATCTCTTAAATTTAAATGTCTTTAATTGAATAAAACTTCTAGATTAATTATTCAAGAAGAGTTTTTAAAATACCTTCGCAATTATTATAAAGTAGCTAATCAATCAATTAGTTAATTATTTATGCTTATGCAACAAAGAGTTCATTACATACTAATTCTAATTATTAAGGATCTTAAATTATCTAACCTTACAACTATATTTTATCAATAACAATCTTCTTAAACATTATCAATTTAATAATATTATCTATATGCTGATGTATTGCCTCTATAAATCCTGGTAATATCTTTTTAGTAATTTCTTATTCTTTTGTGCCATTATATAATTATTGTTTTTAAACACTATCTAAATGTTATAGAATCTCAATTTATTAGATAAAGAAATTACTATTCTAGAAACAAATTATTGTGAATTATAATGGCTGATACTATTGTTCTAAATTTAAAAATAAATTTTAGAGAAATTTAAATGACTTCAACATATCTTACAAATAAGTTACAAGAGATATAATTTATATTCCTTAGGCCTATTTGATTTATTGGCATTTTTCTTAGAAATTTTGAAAAAATAGTTAATTAATTTCACCATATTTCTTAATAACAAAATCCTTTTATTCAGCCGACTATTATAGTTTCCCTATAAGATCTAAACAAGATGATTACAACGGTATGAGATTATCTTTACTTATTCTTCTCCTTATTTAAGTATCTTCATCATAACTTGATTGATTCTTTTAGATCTACTATTTAGCAGACATAAACATCATAATTGATTCATGGAAACCTGCATGTTAGGATGATAAAAAGTAGATTTCCAATAATTAAGATATCATTAAATGAGTATCTTGAGTTTAAGGTACTCCTTGATTAACACACATTTTAATTAAATAATGAATCAAATGAAAACGACTTAATATGTAGAATCCTCTATAAGTTTATGGAGATATATGTTTAATTATTTTTCTAAAGAAATACTTGTCACTCATATGAATCGACAATGCATCATAATCTACTAACTTTCCAATATCAATAATCTTCTAATCTCCTATTACCATATAATTTTATGATATCAAATCCAATTCTTTCCATAAAGAAGTATAGGGATTCAACTTATTTTTCTTACATAAAATACCTACATAATGTTCAACATAAGTATCCTTATTTTTACTACCTATTAAGATGGGACTCATTATTATCTTCTCCAATGCTTCTACAAATTTTTAATTCTTTAAAAGAGAATTAAATAATAAATCTTTCTATCTTTAAGCTTCTTCTAATTACAATTCCTCATAACCTTAAAATGATCGATAAGATGATTTCTTTTCTGGTTGTAATTACATAAATAATTACAAAAGTGCTTACAAACTTTTTGAATAACTATAAAATGATTATAACTTGTCTTAATTGCTAACTATCTCTTCTATCTTATCTTTACTCAAATCTACTAATTATGATATTTAAACAAATGTATTTTCAATCACTTTCTCTATTTACTTCTTAGCCAACATACTTTAACTATACAACATAATAATTTTCTTTGCAAAATCATCACTCACTGTAGGATCATGCAACAATTCTACTGAAGGCAAATAACATTTTACAAATATCCTCTTAATTAAATTATCCTATTATTATGAATCTCCATTATTATTTGATTACAAAGTTAGTGAAATAGCTTATTCATTAGTACTTATTGCAATTAATAAATTTATAATTGTTACTATTAAGGGAGATCCTCTAGAACAAATCTTTAATAATTCAATTATTCTATTTATCAAATATTGTAAACTATTATTTTCATAGAATTATCTCACTCTAGCAGGATTTTCTCCCATTGTTATTGCTAGTAATGTTATTAAGTAAGTGTATAATGATTCATTAAGTTAAGCTGTATGCAGAGTGTCTTCCAAAATTCTATTTGACCAAATTTCAGTAAGCAATTTATGATATCTTTCTGGAACTGGCATCAGAAATTCAGACTAAGCATTTTGCAATTGAACCTAATCAAATTCTTATTTAAAGTAGGCAACTAATTGATTTAACAATTAAAATGCTCTAATTTACAATTAAATTTATTATTTTTTATTACAATTCATAAGTATCTCAACTAATCCTTAAATTATCTAACTTTCTAATTAATAATCTAATTATTAATTCTAATTATTGCCTGGTAATTCTGTAATTAGATTAACACAATAGCTTAAGATAGGATTTAGAATATAAAAAGGCAACTTTGTTTCTCCATCTTCTCCAAAAGATTTTCTAATAATTTATATTATGATAAAATTCCATTAAGTATAATTTGGTTATTTCTTGAACATTGATGTGAATTATTGATCAGATAGTTATTGAAAGAACAATTGTTATAATTTAACATTTAAATTCATAGTGTTATCATAAAAATTACCTTCAGTGATTTAAAGTTCTTTCTTCCACCAAACTAATGTGTCTTAAATTCCTTATAATTCAAACAACCATAATTTCTCCAAAAATGTATTATGTTCATATAATTAAATTTATTTGGATTTAAGGAATTATAGACTTCCCACCAAAGTGTCATCTAATGATTGATCTTTATTATTTGCAATCAATCTTATTAATAAAAATAAGTAATCCTTTTGGTCTATCAATCTGTTTGAAATATCAGACATATATTTATGATTAATTAATTGTAATTCTGAAAATGTGCATTTATAATGAAATATATAATTGGTAATAAACATCTTCTATAATAATTATTCATCGTTTGAATATTAGCAGAGTAATCGAATAAAGATCTAATCAAATAGAATACTATCTTTTTATATTTTTATTTCAGCAGCTATTTATAAACTTTGCTCTAATGGATTTTTAGTGTAGTCAAAAGGAATATCTAAAATTACTGGTGGAGATTTCAGAAATTTTCTAAAATTACTCATTTCCAAATATCTTTAATAGCTATTCATGTCATCATTAGGGATAGTTATTTTAAGATTATAATTATCACTTGAAAATTCAAACAATTCTTATTATTCCTAATCTGATAAGTTGTATATATTTTTTTATAAAAATGCGCTAATATACATGAATTTTAAAAAGACTCTTTCAAATTGTTCAACTAAGTCGAATATTTTAATAATATACTTTTAAATTTGCATGCTTTAGATGTATTCATTGATTCAATGAGAAATTACATACATTAAACCAATTTATATATTTTTTAGATTTCATAATCTGGATTGTGAAATATCAATGTCAAAATATGCTCATAACTAAAAAACATGTCAACTTTAATATTAAGACAATTCATATACTTATTTTTTGGTTTGCTGTCTTCATTATGCAATTACAACACTACAAACACAAATCCCAAATTTAAATAGCATCACATTCACCAAGTAATTAAATACAAAGGGTTTAGTCTTAATCTTGAAATAAGGCAACTGCTGCTTCAAATATTGTATTGATAGTTTCACAAATGATGCGTGTATACTTCGGATCTTATAATTGTTTGCATTATGCAAAATCTTAAAGTCTTTCTACAAGAGGTTTTGTAGTGTCTTCAATCCATGAGTAATCAGTTTGATCACAATCCTTTGATTTCTTGTATCTTTTAATCATACTTTCGTAATATGCTTAGGGGATTCGCATCTTTAATTTTAATTAATGAATAAATGTATTAATTTAAATATTTATATATAAATTCGGTATAAATAATTATACTAATTATTATGCTCAAATTATTGAGCAAAGTTAGGTTCTGTATTGCAAAATGAAATTTCTTCCTTGTCCCTCCAATATATAGATGATCTAGCATACAGACCCAAAATTACATCTTATAATATCACTTAAAAGTAATTACATTAGATCTATAAAAGAAATTAGATAATATAAAAAATGAAATAACACAAAATATAAATTAACTATAATTTAGACGAGTTAAAGAACTGCAACAAAGAAACTGATTGTCCTTTAGGACTATTTTTTTGATGATTATGTTTATGATACAAAAAAAAAAGTATTTTCGAAAATATGAATTATAAAAATTAAAATAATTATGTTTAATTTAAATTATATTAAATTAAACTAAATAAGGTTCAGTTCTGAGTAGGGTAATCGTAAAAATTTAAAGTAGCATAAAGGGAATATTTATAAAATTAAGATTAACTATAATTGATAAAAGATAAGAAGAAAGAAGTATCCTTACAGTAGAAGATGAGGTTTTATCATAATTATTTTAAATTATATTGTGTTTATTTATATTAGTATAAGAAAAGTATTTTATAATTAGATAAATAATAGATTTTTTTATTAAAATATACAAAAGAGTTTCGTTCAAAAATCTTCTTCATTATCATCAGCATCTCCTAAGCCAAACTCTTCAAATTTCTTTTATACTGTTATGTCCATTCTGAATTCTTCTTGATCATGTTGATGTTATTAAATTTATTAATCAAGTTATTCTTCATCTTCTTCTTCATCATTTTCATAATCAAATTAAACTGAAACATATAAAATAGCTGCTATTCCAGTGTAATTGTTTAATTGCTTTCCTGAAGGATGCAAACTAGAGAAAATATAAACTTCTCCACCCTTTCTTTTGATTTCTTCTATGATTGACAACCATTATCTTCTAACTTTTGGATCCTTAGCCCTAGCGACCTTATCACTTATCAATAAAGTCTAAATTGCACCTAAACTATGAGCAAATTCAATATCTTTTTTCCCATAAGCTACTTTAGTTATATCTACTCTAAGTTATTGAAAGAATTTCTCCAAAATCATAACTTCTTACATTGCTCTAAAAATATTAATATTATTACTTTGTATTTTCTAATTTCTACTACACTTATTGATCTTATAGGATTTCCATCAAACTATTCAAATACCCTGAACTAGATTTTGCCAAAAATATCTTATCCAACATCTTTTAATTTCCTTTATACTTTTCTTCCTTTTAAAATGTTGATCTCAAAAATGCATAAAAGTCATCCTTAACAAATCTATATGATAATTTAATTCTTACCCTGGAGATGCCACAATCAAGCATTTAACTTATTCAAACAATGAGTCTTATTCTAAAGCTGCTAAACATGCCCTAAAAAATTCCTCCATTCCCTTTTCTCTTTATTCATTATGACTTCTTTTCTTTGTTATCTGTTTCTCTACTTTCTATTTTAATCTTGTCGTTGCTTATCCTATCAAACATAAGTGACCTATTCCTTCTTCCATTATTAATGCTGCCACTTCTGAAGAAGTTTGTGCTTATTTTATTTAATCCAATATTGCATAATGAAATCTATCCCAATTCTCTTTGTATATCACTATCTTTTGATTCAATTCAACTTCATATGTGTGAAATTAACCCAATGATAACCAATGAGATTCTTAACAATTTCTTCCTTTTATTGACAACAGTAAATATTGATCTGCCCAATAATTTATTTCATGAACCTTCAAAAATACATATATTCTACGTTTTTCTGATACTTTTGTACCTGTCTAGCCTAAATGATAATAATTTATAAATTACTTTCTTTTACTATCTTTCTATGTGTACTTGTTTTTATTATATCACCGACAGACAATAAATTATATAAATGCCAAAAATCATCATCTTCTTCTGGTATCACTTTTATAAATCCTACTCCTTTTATTATTTTCTTGCTTAAAATTTTCATTTTTATATATTTAATTATTTAATATATTATCTACTATTAATTTTAAATATGAACTAAAATAATTAACTTCAAGAGGAAATTACTAAGGAACTCTTAACTATAAAATAAGATATTGAACTAAAAATACCTGAATTTATTAGATAAGGTTGTTTAGAATTCAAAGTTGATTAAATTTCATTCTCCAAAAAATAAGATATCATAAAATGTCTTGGTGGTACCAAATATAAACAAGACAATCAATTTGTATCTAAACTAACCGAATGTTTATTAAGTCATTTGCTTAGAATGAAAAAATGTAGTTTATAATCGACAAATATTAATCCAGCCAGACCAATTTATCTAGGATAATTAATTACTATTACTATGTTTTATTATGAAGATAAAATAATCAAATCTTATTCAATCTTAGAAGAACTAACTAAATTCATCAATAAATAAATTCATATCTATTTTGAAAGTATTCGAGATAAATTAAAACTTATTAAAGACAAAGAGTAATAATTATTAAATTAGTTGAAAAATTCATAATCAAATTATGATAAACAAAATGAATAATTATAAGATGCCAATTTCCTTAAATGTTTTTGCCACTCATAACCAGGTTTATATGCTTAAATAAAAATGAAATTGAATGCATCGAAAATTCTTAAGTGTAAAATCTGCTCTTAAAACTTTCATGGATTTTGTTTATAAATTAATCATGATATTCAAGATTTTATTTGTCCATATTGTACCTTAGTACTTTTGAATCCATAAAATAAAGTCATTGATTAAATTGTTTAATCCACTTTTCAATAATTCCTTCAATATAAAAATGAGAAACACTTCTTATTCCATTGTCCTGTCAAACATAAAGGATCTTAAATTGAAATTAGATGTTTGAGGATCGATGGCAAAGATGGATTAAATGAAATTACTTGGCCTGATTATGGAGAACTATAAATTAATGGTGTCAAACTTGCTGAATTCAAGCCTTTAAGCATTAATTATAGTGTCAAAAAAAGAAAAGATGATTCCATTAATATAACCAATCATATCAAACATAATGAATAAAATCGTATTACTTTAATTGAATATAAATCAAATGAGGAACTAAAAAAGCAATTTAGAATTTAGCATTAATGTATTTATTTTCTAGGTATATTTTCTATTAATTAATTGAATGCAAAAGAATTCTTAATGGACATTAAATAATATCATAAAAACTATTTAAGTATCGAAGATTCATTTCAATTATTCAAACAAGAATGCTCTACTAATAAGGATGTCAAAATAAAATCAATTAAAATCAGTCTGTTATGTCCTATCACATTATAATTAATTAATATTCCAGCAAGAGGTAGATTTTGCAATCATCTTTAATGCTTTGATCTTGAGAATTTTATCACAGCTATAGATGATTAAAAAGATAAAAAAATTTGGAAATGTCCTATTTGTAAATTGAAATGTTTTAAATTTTTAATTGATGATTATTAATAAATGATTCTGGAATTGATTTCTGAAAATACTCTTCCAAATAAAGAAGTTGAATTCAATGAAAATGGAGAGATTTCAGATCTAATACTTAGAGAGTTATGTAATCAACGTCTAAAAAATTAATTTTAAATAAATGATAGAATACAAAAATAAATTAAAACTGATTGATTAAATATGTAATCAAATATCTTAATAATCAATAAGTTCATCATTAGTTCCTTCTTCGTGTTACTCTTTTTTGAAACAATTTTCTTACTCAATTTATAAGATAATTTAATTTATATTTTCTATAGCCTATTCCTCCTTAAGCAGTATAAGAGGTTAATTATTATGAAATTAAAGAATGGATTCAATCTCATTTCTAAATTCATTGATATCTCTTAGAACTTAGTTACCATTATTATAGAAATCATGATCATCTTCAAACTCATGAGGTTATGAATTATCCAATAATGATTAAATTTCTCTTGATTCTACAGTAGATTCAGTTGAACCAGTTTTTAAATTTTAGAAATCTTAGTACATGATGACTTCGTCCAAATGATCGGAAAATCCATTTTCCTATTTATTTGGCTTTAAAAAACATAGAGATTTCAACTCTAATTCATAGATTAAAGTTTAATTTTTATTTAAGATCGGCTTTTTATTAGTTTAATTAAAACACAAGTAATTTGAAATGTTAAATTATTTTGAGAGTATCTTATTAATTACTTATTCGATGGTAAAAGCTTAAGGTACAACCTTAGTTATATATGTAAAAGAATTGTCTTCATTTTAAATCAAAAATTCCATTTAAATCATATCTACTGGTATTAAGAGATCTTTAGGCAATTCTTCAACATCATGTTGCGATAGAAATGTAAAGTCTTAAGAAAGATCATTTTTTATATTTTGTATTTCTATTGTATAAATAGGTATACATGGACCTATAAATCAATTTAGATAATAATTAACCTCCTTTAACATGTTCCATAAGGAAATTCCATATTTCTGAACATACGAAATGAACCTAATAACGTTTGTCTGGTTTAAGGACTTGCTCTTACGAATTTTATTTGATGATTTTTGGATTGATGTTAAAGTCTTTTTTAAAATTTGCAATAAAAGTTTAATATTATTAAGATTCCTCCTAACAAATGCTATAAGAATATATTGATTAAATATACCAAAGAGGATAGTTATCAATAATAGTGAAATCAGATTTGAGGCAACACAATTCATCCTTAAATTATTCAAAACTATAAAAAATACATATTTATAAATGATACCTTTTAAAACTAACAGCAAACAAATGAGGACTAGAGAGATTATTCTAAATTTCAAGAAATTGTTCTAATAAACTCATTTTATTTTTATATTATTATTGTTTACTATACTTTATCAATCAAATAAGCCACCCATATCAACATCTTCTTCAGGTTCTTCTACTTTAGCTGGAGCCTATTAAACTGGCTTATCTTCAATTTTGGCAGCAACGGGAGCTGATGTTGAAGCTGGAGCATTGGATTATTTAATTTGATCAAATATAAATCCTGATTGTAATCCAATAGCAGCCAAATCCTTAAATGCATTAGCTAATAAATATGGTGCTGAAGCCTCATTAACCCAACCTATATACATTATAAATAATTGATTACCATTAGCTAATGAAATAGCAGAAATGTTACTAACATTCTTTTAGAATTTAGCAACAACATCATTCAAATTAACAGATACTTATTATTTATTCAAAATTGATCCATTATCATAACAAGCCAATACTTCCATTCCATATAAAAATGGCTTCTTTCCCAATTTTTACAATAAAACAGCTTATGATTAACCAACTTTTTATCCTGTCTTCAAAACCACAAAGTCTTTAGTAATTTAAATTTGTCCTTTTTCTATTTTGGTTGGAATTTAAAGTGCATGGAAGAATTGAATTGAAGCTGGATCCATACCAGTAGGACCAGGTGGAATTACAACATCAATTGGAGCAATGGCACCAACTCTAGCTGGAGTTTCAACCTTATTCTCTTCAATTACAGACTTAAGATCAAAGACAGGTGTGTCAGTGAAGATAAATCCTACCTTACCAGCTACTTAATTCTTTAAGACATCTAATTCTTTTATTGCTCCACCAAATTTCTTTAATTCATCATAGTATTCATGTGTTTCTGGTAAATCTTGCACTCTAGTTGATAAAACTTTCTTAAATAATGTCTATTTATAATTATCATTAAATACATTCTTTCCTATCACCAAAAGAGCATTTCTTTTAGCTAAAATTCTTCTAATGTCTTAAACTTATTTAGATCCAACATTAGCCAATCCCACTATAATAACTTATGAGTATTTTGATAACAACTCATAGATCTTTCTAAAAGTAATTCAATAATCTAAATACTTGAATTAAGCAGGCTTTTTATCTTTTGTTTCCTTCTTTCCCATTATTTATTTAAAAATAAGATTTCTTTTTTTTTTATAAACTATTCAAGTTTTATATAATTCTTCATCTATATCCATAAAGCTCTAACTATACTAGGTTTTCACCAATTATATAATATGGTTAAGTCTGATAGGATTTAAATAAAAAAATTTAAGAAGAACGAAGAATGATATTAATTTTTTATCAAATATTTTCTTAATAAAATTCAATCCAATTGTCCAGTTACTAAATCGTAAGTATGCATCAATCCAAATATGATAAACACTATTCCTCCAGCCAAATTTACAGTCTTCTCAGAAATTTAATGTGCCAATAGTTTTCCTCCAATTACAGCTATAGTAGTACAAATGATATGGCCTATGCTGCATCCCAAAAACACAATATCAGCATCTTAAACAGCTGCTAAACTTATGGTTGTTATTTAACTTCTATCACCCCATTCTCCCAAAAATGTCATAATAAATGCTTACCATACAATTTATTAAAGTGGTACGACAGATCCCAAATCTTAATAAAAAATTAGGAAATTATTACTTTCTTTTTATCCTTCAGATGGAGCTTCAGTATCTATAATTTTGTGGCTGCTTAATAATTTTTTATCCAATTCTTCGAGCTCTAATTCAACTTATTTTAATTCTTCTTTATCTCCTTCATTCTCCATATGATACCAATCAAAAAGAAGTTTACCGCCAAAGAAATAAAATATAATTGTCACGACAATGGCAGTGTAAAATCGAGGCAAAAGAGTTGGAACTATAATTCCAAAAATACAACTAATAGCTGTCATTAATACTAAAGCTCCTGCAGCTCCAGTGAATACAGCCATCCTATTAAACTTCATTGACAATATGGCTGCCAAGAAAAATGTCTATTGTTTGTCTTAAAACAAATTTTATTTACTTTGTCTCCTATTTCTGAAACCAACATAGATCCTATTGATTGAGTAAGAATTGTCAGATGTTTTTCACCTGATTCTTTACAATATCCTACAAATATTAAGCATATCAAAATAAATGTTTTTAATGACATTTTATATGATTTTATATATTTTAATTCATTTTTACTATTTTTCTAATAAATCATTATATGGTGATAGTATTCTCTTTAAATCCTAACCAAGTTATTTTAGCGACAATATATTTGCTTTTACATTACAATAAAATATCAAAATTGAATGAGTCCAAATTTCAAAATAGAGAATCCATTCACTAAGTTTACAAACCATTCAATACTCATAAACTAATGTAATTTGCTTTGTTTCAGAATCCGAAAGTTTTCTTAGATTTTCGTTGCATTATTATATCGCTATCACATACATCAATGATTATGCTCCTGTTCTCAATTTACCATTTTCATTTTAGAATGCAGCAATTATTCTAAGTTTCTCTATATATTACTTACTCTATTCCTTCTTTATCCATCAACGCTATTCCTTCGATAAAAGGATTGTTCTACAAAAACTTTTACAACACAAGATTATTTTACATTTTATTAATTATATATAAAATAAATATTTTTAATGCACAAGTATCCAAAAGACTCTAATTTATTAAAATTCAGCGATCACAACACTGAATTTATTTTCAAATCAATAGATAAAGAATAGCCATTTGTATTTTTAATAACATATATCTGTCTAGGGTTATTCAGCTAGATGCAATTCTACAAATTAATAATTTACAGCTTAAGCTAAATTTAAATACATAACTCCAAGATTTAGATTTATTAATTCATTTGCCAATGATTCAACATATAATATTTTATCTAGTTACAAATTAGATGAAAATATTAAATTATTTTTTAAATCTCCTAATCTTGTTGATACTCTTCAATAGTTTAATGCAGGATTCAAATTAACTCTTGAAAAATAGTATTAATTTTATTGTGATTACAATAAAACTCTTAAGACTACTGAATTTAGTTTTTTTGCTAGAAAAAAATACAATTGGAATGATTGGAATATGAAAACTATTCTTGAAATGTGTTTCAAAAATAAATAATTATAATTTTCGTAATTCTGTCAATACGCTGAAAAATAAGATAGGAAAATTAAATTTACTTAGTAATCGACTATTTTCATATTATCTTAGTTCTTAAAATGAATCAAGCATGATGATACAATCACCTTTTAAAGATAATACATAGATAGCTTTCAAAATAAATAGAATTTATAAATTAAATAAATATACAACAACTTTAAACTTTGGATTAAGACACAAATTTGATGAAAATCTGTTTCTAATCGCAAAAGTAAAGATTATTGTATATAAAATAAGTTCAATCAAAGTGGATTCGGAATCATTGGAATAACTGGTAAATACAATAAAATAAAATATCAAGTTTCAAATAAAGTAATATTTACTTTAAATTAGTTATAATTTTCATAAAACACCAATTAAATGTTTCCACTTCAATTTAAATTTGAAGTTTAAGATTGAGCATTTTTTTGTTTAAATATATATTTATAAGTATTTTTCTATTATTATATTTCTATATTAATGGATAAAAAAGTTGGTAATTACTTGTTAAAAGAGCAATTATTTTCGAACTAATAACAAGTCTATTATAGAGCTGTTAAATTGCAATAAGATAATGGTATGAAAGTCATGATGATATTTTGAAGGGAATGAGAGAAATTATCTATGTCAACAAATTCCAAAGAAAACTAAAATACCATCAATTTTTTAAAATTTAAGTTAAATTTATGAAGTTTAGAGTAATAATAACATTCAATTCTTTGATTGTAAAGAATCTGATAAAAATTATTACATTATAATGGAATTTCTAAATTAAGGTACTTTAGATGATATTATGTCTCAATAACTTTTAAATGAAAATTAAGCTAAACTTTATTTGAGAGATATTTTAAAAGGATTGATATGTAAGGATTTTATTACATCTAGGCTTGCATAAAAAATAGATTACTTTTGTAGATCTTAGTCCGAAAAATATTTTTTATTATAATAATGAATTAAAAATAGGAACACTTAATATTTATGCTCATGATATCTAAAATTTAAATAATGATCAAGATTTTAATGAATATGGAGTATAAAAAGAAATTATTCCACCAGAAATTCTACAAAATTAAACAAATTTTTCTATGATTTCTAACTTATATTCTGTAGGTGTACTATACTTTAAAATGATTTTCAATAGATTTCCTTTCTAAGGTAAAACAAAATAAGAATTAATTGAAAACATCAATTAAAATAATATAGTAAAAATATAATCAATTTTAGGATTTCTCAAATAAAGATCTACAAATTAGTCATGATTCTATAGATTTTCTTAAATAGACTCTTAAATTTTCACCAAATGAAAGATTAAAATGGTCGTAAGTTTATTAGCATCCACTTTTAAAATCTTTACATGTTCCAAATAATCAATGTGTTCAATCATCTCTGTTGAATATTTCAATGAATTAATTAATTACTAGAGCAGATCTTATAATAAATACTTTTGATTGTGAAAAAATTAATCAGTTTTACTCTTAGATTGAATAAAATCCTTCTGATAAAGTTTAAGAATTTCAAAACTAAAACAGTAAACTTTAAATACTATTATTATTTTTTAGAACCTTTTGGTGGTGTTGGGCAGCTGGAATAATAATTAACGAATGCGAAAACTCTTTTCAAAGAGTAGAAAATAAATTCATTATAAAAATAATTAGATTATTACATAGAATAGAGGTATAAATGAATTTATTATGTATAGAAATATTTATTCAAGTTTATCATAAACACTGAGTTATGTAAGAGTATTTGATGCTTAATTTCAATCTATTATCTTAGAATTTATTCTTCTCAAACTGATTTATCTTATATCATAATCTTTATTGTAATAATTACATGAAATTACAAACTGTTTCGATCAATTCCTAGCTTAAGATTTGTAATAAGAATATATAAATTTTTAAAATAAAATTAAGCTTGAATAAAATATTATTGATTCGTAATTTAAAAAGGCTCTGGAATATGCTAAATAAAACACTGAAAAATTCAAAAAAAAAGGAAATAAAAGTTAATAAGAAGTAGAAAAAATCATTAATGATACATCTTAATTTGATCTCTTTAAAATTTTAAATGAATAAACTTAGCTTTTTATTTCAGCAATATCAAGATTTGAGGTATAATAAATTGATTTAATAAGAATATCTAAAGTGATACAAAAACACAATATGAAATTATTATTCAAGTCTTATTTAGTCTTGCTTTGATCGTTTCATACTTATTGAAATGGAATCCTACTTAAATTCTTGAAAAAACCCCAATAGAATACTTAAAAGTAATTTTTCTAATTATCAAATTCTAGTATTACAGAAATTAAAATACAGAGATTCTAATAGAGGAATGCCAAAAAAAGAAAAATTTAATTCAATAAGGCTTTGAAGTGATATCAAAATAATAATGATTGATCCATGGTGTAATTATTTAAATTTATTTTCGCATTTTATAATTCTATTTCAATTATGATTTTCTAAAAATTTTGAATATTATTTAATATTAAAGCAAATCAGCATACTTAATAAATAATTATAAACTAATACATAATTATATTAAATAATATTATCAAATATATATCAAATTTCCATAGATAATACATGTCCAAAGGCTGAAAATTTATGCTCCATTATGACTATTTTCATGCCTTATGTTAAATATTCACTTTAATATTTAAATCTTAACTTTAAAGATAATGTTTCTCCTGAATTTATTTCACAAACATTAATTTCTAAATTAAATTAAGATAAAAATGATACTTTGTTAAACCTTTTTTGTTTTACTCTTCTAAATGCACCTTTAAGATAAAGAATGAGCTTTACCTTCAACAGATCTGGACGGTTTTCTTGTTAAACTTGGTTGCTTGACCAATAGAAATGAATTTTCTTATACATTCTCCATAATTAAACAAATTTATCTAATTCAATATAATATTACTTAGAATAAGGCGTATGAATTAATAATTCATGAGATCGTGACAAGCAAATCTTTTCATTAGTATGATTTTATTATGGTGTTTGATTTAAAGTTATATAATCTTATTATTATGGTTACTATTAAACCTATTTCGATCCTGCTGTAAAAAATTATAAGTTAACAATAAAAATTGTATAACTATTTGGTTTAAGTTTGGCATCAACCATAACCATTCCTTTTCTTATTGGGTTTTCAACAGTACCAAAGTTCTTTTTGTAAGAATTCACAAGCGAGAATTGGACTGTACACAATTGTCCACTCAAAGCAGATTTTACTTTGACTCTATTAGATTAAAGATTTTGAACTTGAGCAGGATAAAAATTTCCTGTTTTATCCGGACCAATTAATAGGGTTTAACCTTTTTTTATTATGCCTTTGGTTACTGTTCCTCCTAAGATTAGTAATTTTCTATCTTAGACTTAAATTAATCCTTTATTTGATTTTAAGGTTGACTAAATAAAATATAATTAGTTACATCTTCAACAGTGAAGCTTTCAGATTCAATTGTAGGTAATTCATCATTAATTTATTTATTAAGAGCTATTTCAAAAGTTTGATGTATTCCAAATTCAACTGGCTAAGTTGTATTATCAGTAAATTGATTTTTTAATGGTAATTAATTTAAAAATTATAAAAACAAATTGTGAGTCTTGAATTCTAAATTTGATAAAATAAAGACCGGAATCACAGTTTCCTTTTCATATTGATCAATAATTTATTTACTAAATAACATAACATCTTCAGTTGATCTTACTAAAATAATAGGGATTATTTTTATGATGTGCTCCTTTAATTTCTATCTAATATTAAACAATAATATTTCTAATTCATAATCATCTTTTAATTTATCAGCATGAGTAACGACAATAAAAATTGGAATTTATTAAGTTAAAGTTAATTTTAATTATTATGTAAAATCTTTACCTAATTATTAAATTGCATTAATAACCAACATAAAATAATTAGGAAATTAAGATTAAATATTTTACATTGCTTCACTACTATTATAATGTTGAGTTTCCAATAAATCAATAAAAGTAATAATTTTTGTAGAGTTCTCGAAAACATATTAATCCTCTTTCTCTTATCCCAATAAATTCAATTTATTTACAACTTTACCTTTACTATCAAATCCAACAACTTATCTAAATAATCTTCCAAATTATTATCTCCCAATATTTGATTAACCTGTAGTAATCATACCAATCAAAGACGATTTTCCTGAATTCATCTATCCTAACATTACTATTCTTATATCAGTTTTAATTGAATCCTATAATCTTCTTCTAACCAAGAATTCAGCTATCTTCAATGTATTTGTTCTTCCTTGATGTATTTTTTCTAATATTATTTCAGCTTTATTATTATTTGCAAATTTAATCAGCCACTATATTGATACCAACATTTCATTAAGATTTATCCCAGTTGGAGTGCCATCATCTTCTACTCCAACTCTATAATATGCTATGCCTTTTCCTTCATCCAATCTATTTATTTTAAGATAAATAATTACCTAAATTACATTTAAGTCGTTCTATGTTCCATTTTACATTCATCAACTTTTATTATTTTAAGTTTATACTCACAATTTCCATAATATTACTCTGGAGGATAATTTTTGAAACTATGACTTAATTCGTACTAAATTAATATCTATGTATTTACTTATTCATGCAAATATTAAGATAAATTTTTCGGTATTTCTTAACTACCTTATAAAATATTGATATAAAAGTTTTATCCATCAGTATTTATTTTATTAAGAGAAGTCATCCTCGTTAATTCTATTGGTACAAAATCATCTTCTTCATGTTTTTATAGTTTACTCATTGTAAGTTAAACATCATTTTGTTAAGGACTCCTTGATTAATTAGGCTTTTTCATTATAATTTAAATTTATCTAACTTAAGCAAGATGATTATTTATTTTTTTTTATTTAAACACATAAATATAATATTTATATTCATTTTTAGGATTACTTTTCTAAAACAAAAAAATAATTTTATATTAAGTTTAAGTTTGTGTTTTAGCCGCTTTTTATCTATTTTAATAATTACATGAAATACTTCTTAAATTTAATTAGACATCCTCTATATTAAAGTATTTTCGTATTATTATAATCTTGCAGCTTCATAATCTGTTTACTCTTCACTTGCTATTGCGTTTTCTAATATTTATATCAATTCATCCTATTCTTATGAAATACTTTCTAACTCTTTTTCTTAATTTTTTAGTTCAACAATCATATTTTAAGAATAATCAGATGTTTAATCGACTTAATTTCTAATAATTTATAATTTGAATAATTATTCTAATTGAGCATCAAGTAAATCTATAATTTGTGTTTGAGCTTTAATATTTTATCTTGTTTTTTCAATATAATCTTTAATTTCATTTTTTTGTGGATTTATTATAGTGCTGTTCATATAAAATAATAAAAAATTATTAAAAATTAAAATCAATAATTTTATATTATAATCATGTAAAATATAATTAATGTAATAATATTGAATTTTATTATCATAATTTAAATAACACATAGGAGAGTAGAATGAAAATTTCAATTCTAATGTAGATATTATTTTAAGTAATTATTCATTAACATTAGTTTGCAAATATGTGTCTAAAAAAATAAATTATTAAATATTATATATATATATATTTATCAATCATCCCAAATGGTTTCAATGAACTATTTTTATTATTCTTGTGTAAGTTATAGAAAAGATTTTGGCTTATTATCTTCATCATAAAATAAATCTTATAATTATCTTATAGAATTTTATTAAAAAATAGTAAGATTTCGAGGTGTCAAATAAGGTGTTTGATAAATAGACCTTGAAGTCTAAAAATCTAGACATTATTCTTCATCGTTCTCATCACATTAACAAATTAAATCGTGATTCAAAATAAGAAATTTTTGACCTAATTTTCTATTATTTTAAAATGTATACAGATGATAGAAGACTTGAGATTTGTAAAAAATGAATTCAAAAAATTATAAACTTTTCTCCTTCTTTTTAAACCATTCTCCTTTCGTTTATAAATACATTTCTTGATTATGGCCACTCTCATTTAAAGATGTTTATGGATTTCCAATTATGTTTTAATTTCATTTTATAGTTTTACTTAATATTTGAACAAAGCCATAAGTTTTTATTTGAGCTAATCATGATCATTTTACAATTCACTTCTCTTTTTTGTATCTTCCTTTTTTGACTTTTTGATGGTTCGTTTCTCTGCCATGATTTGTGTAAGATTTAAAGAACTTTAAGTAAAATGTGGATTTATAAAAATTGTAAACCCATTTTCATCTTTGGTACTTTTAAAATTGTAAAGATTCATCTATTTGGTGAAACTTTTATACGATGTCTATTTGAAAATATTGGGTAGGATATCACGAATCAATTAACATCGATTAATTATTTTTATTGCATCTTTATCAACAGTCCATTGAATGATATTGTACACTTCACCAGACTACTTACAATTGAATTTACCTCTAGTAAATCGTATAATTTTTCAAGGAATAATTTTGGTTTTTATTTTTCTTACATTTTAATTATTGAAAATATTTTAAAAAAGTATCAACTTTATGGATTTTATACTCATAAAAATCTTTAGAACTCTTTGTTTCTTATTCAGGAATATTGTAAAATATACCATTAATTGATTTAATTTATGAGTATGGTATTAGAAGAATAAAGTAATTTGAATGTATAGGTTTATCAATAAAATATAAAATATAGAAAGGGCAACCTCAAAATCTTTATTATATATTTAGATTAATATTATAAATTTAAAATCAAAACTATGATTATAATTTTAAATGATTGAGTAAGATAATGTATTATTCATTTTTATCATTTAATTATCTACTCTGAACTAGTTAGTTATGTTTGTTAAATATTTGTATTCTTTTTAAGATTGGAGGTAGTTCTCCATTTGAAAGCCCAATTTTTTATCATCATAATCGAACTCAATGAATAAGCATTATCTATGTCAACTTATGCTATTTCCATATCGGTTTATTCTTCTTTATTTCTATATATTTTATGAATGCGTACATTTCATCCCATAGATTCATATTTTGGGCATTCAACCATGGATGTTAAGCTATTTCAGATAATTTCGGTCTACTTTAAGGATCTTTTTATAAAATAAATTAAAGAAATTGTTTTAATTCATCACTAATATCATTTCTTTCAGGAAATGTAATTCTATATTTAAAATAACTTTTATACTGATTATTAACAATATTATAAAGTATATCAGGAATGGATGATCCTGTAAAAGGAACATCTAAATAAACAAAAGCAAAAAAAGTAATTCCCAAAGCCCATATATCAGCAGCCTTACCAGAATACCCATCTTTAACCTTATCTTTATCACATGCTTCCGGAGGCATGAAATAATAGGTTCCTTGTGTATTATCCAAAACATCATTTTTACTACCCACCATAGTAGATACTCCAAAATCAGCAATTTTAGCAGTTTTGTTATCAGTTAACAGAACATTTTATGGTTTTAAGTCTCTGTGAACAACGCCATTCTTATGTACTACAAATCATTTAATGGAAGTTACAGTAATTTAAACCTTTGATACAATCACGAAATATTTAATTAAGTAATGGTTCATCTAGTATGATAGTCTCATTAACCTAATAAAATTTACATTCATCATCATCCCATTCAATTACTTATCCACCTTCAGCATACTCCAAAACTATTTATTAACAAATAGAAAATACCCATAAATAGTTTATCATTGTTTGGATTGTCAATAACTTCAAATAATTAAATTAAATTCTTATGTCTTAGCTTCTTCATTATTGCAATTTCTCTCCTTACATCTTATAGAGCATCCTTAATAACCATATCTAATTATATAGAAAGTCCTACTTCCCTTAGCATCCTTTATATACTCTCTCTATCGTCTTAATTTACTTTTCTTCATAATCTTAATAGCATATTTTTGTCCACTTGATCTTTTGAATGCTAACTTTACTTTTCCAAATGCCCCTTCTCCTAAAAATTCATCGAATATATAATCATTAATCATCTTAACACCCTTAAATTAAGTAACTGCAATACATCTTCATTGGTGCTTTTAACAAGTTTCTAGGTTTCCCTAACTTTCTTTTTTTTCTAAAACAATTAAAAGGATAAACTTACTTGAGGTATTTTAAGCTTCTTTAAAGAAGTTTATTTGATAGGCTAAGATTAAGGTTAAGCTGTTTCAATAGGATGAACCTCGATTTAGGTTTGTTCAGGTTACACTCTTTTTGATTTTTCACATATACATCCCATTATTAATTTTATTATTCATGAATGACCATGGTGATTTCTAATATGATTTATTCGAATTACAAACATGTTCTATCATAAGAATCATTTGGACCTTTATTAAGAGCCATAAACGATTAGAAACAGATACTAGCAGTCAAAATAATTAACTATTTATTTACTTGTTCTTAGTTATAAAGAAGTAATTCTATTCTAAAATCAATTTATAAATTCTAAAATCAAATTTTATAATGGTTATCACATTCTAATATTGTTTAATTTTTAAGAAGTTGGTCTTTTATTTAATAATATGATTATAAAGATAATTAATAATATTTTAAATGTTAGTATAATTATCTGCCTTTTTATTTGAGGAATAGATTACTGAAAAGAAAGAAAAATAATTAGCATAAATCAAAAAAGCTGTCTAAGCTGCTAACGCTTATAAATGTACTACTAAAAATTGCAAACATGGTGGTAAATTATCATTATGGCCATAATTCAATACAAAGGAAACAGAAGAACAATCATTTTTTAATAAGTTCACAGAGTAAGAATTATTAGAATAATAATTTGTATGTTTCCATACCAAGTTAAGTTATAGAAAACCTTAATAACCTCAATACGATGATGAAACCAAAATTAAATAAGAAAGTTGTTTAGGATCTTATTAAATGTATCTAAAGTGCCAAGAACTGGTTCAATTAAATAAGCAGTTCCATCATAAGATTATGTCTCAATCAAAGCATTCTCGATCGAAGGTTTGAAATGGGATTCTTTAAATTTAACATATAATCATTGGTTACTTCTTTATTTTAGTAAAACAGATAATAAAGAGAGTGTTTTACATTTTCTATAAAGATCATTATCTATGATAATGACAAATAATAAAAAAAGATTTAAACCTGAATTTGTTATGGAAGTATTTCCAAAAATTACACACAGTATTGTACATGGTATGATGACTGGAAAGACTCATTTATCAATCAAAATTTAAGAATTTTGGCTTAATACATGCTCTATGGTTATTATGCATGGAAGAATGGCCTCAATTATATCAATAAGTAGATGCAACTATCCATAAATTTATTTCTGATGAAAAAAGTAGAACTAAAGAATTTACTCCTAATCTTGGTATTTTATTTAATTTACTCTATGTATCTAAAAAATACACTTTTGCAGATTTAGTTTAATCTTACACAGCTGAATAATTAGATAGATAAGTGTTTTGGTTATTAAAAAGAAATTCCAGAATTGGCTGATGAAAATTGGATGGAGCTATTAGTGCGGCAAAAAAGAGTTGAAATAACATTTAAATAATAATCAACTTCATTTTTAATGGGTTGTTTCTAATATATTTATTTAAATTATGGTGTTCAACCTATGAAGACATAAAAGACATATTGGAAAGATTTGATAAAAATTCTTGTTTCTTAACAACAGGTTTTGAAAATAGAATCTAAGAAAAAGTATTTGAATCTATTAAAAGAGTAGTCAATTATGATGGTTTTTATGAATTTATTGTAAACACTTGGTTTAAGATTTAATTTCTTATCTGAGGATGGCATATTAAATTTGATAAAAAAAACTAATTTATAAGAAATCTTTATCAAGAATAATTCTTTTACTGATTATTGTTTAAAGTAAAGTTATAATAAATTGAAATCAAATGTTAGAATTGATTTACTCTCTAAACTAATTTAAATAGAAGAAAATAAACTTGAAAGAACAGTTTTGATTTAACCAATAAATAGTATTCCAGAGATAATTTAATTTTTCAATAAATTTGAAGTTGGAGTTATTTTAGATAAAAGATTTAGAAAAGGATAAAAGGTAAAGTTTAACCAAATAATTTCAATATTTTGAATTCGCTGATCCAAATAGTTTGAATAGATCACTTGCATTAGCTTCAAAAGTTAAGCTGTTATAAATTGAAAAGCATCTAGAATTTATAAAGCTGGAACAGGAAAATTTAGATGTATATTATTTTAACTATTACGATTAGATTTGAAAAAGAGTGCAAAATAAAAGAAAGCTGAAAGTTCCAAGACAAATATATTATAAGCTAAAGTTCCAATTAGCTCCACTGGTAGAGGTGGAGCAAGAGGATGAGGCCGTAGAAGAGGGAGAGGCAGAGGTAGAGCTTGAAATAATAGGTTAAAATAAAAATATAACATTATATTTTATTCATAATTCCACTTCTTATCATATTTTTATAATACAAATAAATTTTCATAAAATATACTTAAAGTATATAAAAATGGGTAACAGTATACAATAATATTTAAAGATTTAATACAATAAATGATAGGAAGAAAGATTTAATGAGGTGGCTAAAATATTCTTATTTTAAATTTAATCTTTTACGTAAATGGCTACTTGCTTTTGTTAACTTAAACAACAAATTAATTTTAAAATTAAATGTTAAATAAATTATAAATAAAAAATTTAGTTTAAATTAATTTAAATTCAAGGATTTTAAGCTAGAAACTAAAGTTAAACGACATAATAATCGTCAACTGCTTAATTAAATGCTTGCTTTATGATGACACTTGATAATCCAATTGAAATTATCAAATTTTAAACATCGATTAAATGTTATCTTAATAATAATCTGTATCTAATAAAGTTATTTCCGCAAAGGTAGTTTTAATTTATTCTATATGCATTCTTTGAGCCACATTCATTACATTTTAAAAATGATCCGACTAATTTTTCTCCTTAATAAAATTTCAGTTCAATTTGTATTGTTAAAGTTATCATAGTAATAGGAACTTAGACTGAATAATCTCCTAAATCATGATATTCTGAATTCAATTCAAAAATAGATATTTTTATAGGATATGGTACAAATCTTTCATACTTCTTTGTTACTCTATATGAATAAACATAAATTGGAAAAAAAGTTTATTCGAGGAGCCAAATTTAGTTGAATCTAACTGAATCCATATATGTCCCAGAAGCTTAAATTTTATTTATTATTTTACCCGTATAACAATAATATTTAATATTACTAACTGTTTATGCTTAATAAAATATAATTCTTATAGGTTCTTTAACTCTCCAGTCAAACCCTGCAAGCGAAAGAAATAATGTTCCTTTATTTAATTTTGGGATTGTTTTTGATATTAATGTGGCGTTTCCTCCTGGTGTTTCTATTAATTCTGATTTTGAAAATGCTTCTGAAGTTCCTAAAACTATTTAGTATCCAAAATTTATCAAGTTGGAATTAGAATTATGCAATTTGATTTTAACAGTTGATGAAGTTATTTCGTAAGTTTCTAAGTAAAAATTCAGAGGTTCTCGATATTACCCCCAACTCTATAAAATAACAATGGCTTATGTTGCTGATTATAGATTATGTGAATGTGTATAGATACTTTAATCTACACAATTAGTTTCTGTTAATTTTTGCAATATTTATATTCTATAGTCATTAATGGCATACCAATCAAAGTAATATTTTCCTGGTCCAGTTGATTGACATGAAACATTTATTGAGAACTCTAAAGATTATTTTAATATTTGTACATTATGTTGTGATAAACACTATGTCAACGGTAAAATTACTTAAAGGAATATTTGATTCTGAAAGAGTTCTAGGAAAAATTAATAGTTGAGGTGGAATTTCAAAAAAAAGTACCTGAAAATGTCACATTTATCGCAGATGTGACAGTATTATTACATGCATACCCTAAATCAAAACTCAACAATTGGTTATATCCTTAGTCAAATAAGATATAATTTTAAATTTAGATAAGCATTTTGAAGATCACCAAGAATTTCAATTTCATAAATAATCTAATGATTTAATAACTACGTTTTATTTGGATTATATTTATATTTTGCTATATATATCATCATTATTTATGATATTTTGCAAAGAGAAAAAACTAAAATAATAAAACACCTTAAAAAATTCCTAAATTATATATTCATTATCAAGGTATGATGATTACAATTATAAAATTCATATTCGTTTCAATTCTCGAACAATAAATATATTTCTTTTAAATGCTATGAGATAATAATTATTATAAATTTACTGCATTTATTACTTAGTTAATTATGATTTACAAATTAACAAATATAATTTAATAATTTCTATACATCATATGAATGTTTCGAAAAAGGATGGAATGTTAACAATATTCATTATTTAAAAATCTATATTAAATCTACTTCATATCATTTTAATAATAAATATATATGATCTTTTATTGTTAATATTATATTAACAATAAATAAAGTTGAATGATATTCAAATTAATCACTATCACTTATTCTTTAATTTATCAAAGTTTTATAATTCATTAAATACTTGGTTGAAGAAACTAGATTAAATTATGGAACCAAACCACTATTAAAACTAAAGATTTTAAGTTAGAATAGGTGATTTTCTTATCTAAAAAAATAAATTTAAATCAAAATATTTATATAATCAGCCTTAAAGAGTAGCTTCAATATTCTTAAATGATAAATTGAGAATATAATTTAATCATTTAAATGATCTCCCTTTTTGATAACTTATATTTAAAAAGATATATTATCAAGTCAACTAAATAAGTTATCTGTTGATAGAAACTTCTAAGCACCTCCTCTTTCAATTTAGAGTATTTAACTTTATAATGAAATGAATGATTTATAGATGACACCAAACCCAAGTTATTAGTTAATGATTAAAAAGTTTATGCAAGCAAATATCATTCAGGCAGGATAATAGAGAGTAGAGCAAAATTAATAAAGAATTTTTAGATTATAAAATGTGAATATATGTAAAATTTTTATAACAAATGATAATTCTATACACAATAGCGTCATTAGTTGGGTACTCATATTCTACTCTATTGGTGTATACTTTTGGAAATAGAGATTTATTATTAAATACAAGTAGATATTAAATTGCAAATTTTGGAAATGTTCCATATGGTCAATAAATACATGGTTAATTATTTTTACCTCCTATTAGTCAAAATGGATTATAATAAGAATAATTTTGTGATCGAAATAATATTAATTCCTTTAGTCCTTACTTTACTTATAAGCCTGACAAATGGATTATTAGCACAAAATAAGGTTGTCCAATCACATAAAAGGCAATACTAGCCTAAAATTTATAAGCAAAATTACTTATAATTATTGATGATGAGTCTGATAATAGCAAAGAATTAATTATTAGTGATGATGGAAATGGATATTAAATATATATACCAGTGATTATGATAAGTTATAATGAGGCCAAGACGATATACAATAAATTATAATAAGATTAACCTGGAGGTTCTTTAAATGCTCACATTAAATTTGATTAAATTATGAAAACACAAAAACCTAAAGTTTTATTTGGTTTAGATATTAGTAATAGAGATACATTTAAACTTATTAAGAATTTTAAGAAATATTATGATGAATTAAAAGATTTCATTGAATTTGATATATTCTATCATTTTTTATAATGTACAAAATGTAAGGTGTTTAATTATTCTTATCCATAAATTGATTGTATTAATAATGGTAGATATTGTTAATTAGATCCAAATGGATATGAAAGTGGTAATGGTGCTGACGTAGTTATGGAATAGTATCGTTAATTGTGTTTATGGAATTTGAATCGTACATATTGGTGGAGATATATGGTATTTAATTATTTATAGTTATGATAAGAATTATTTTAGTTCTTAATGTAGTAAGCCAAACTAATTTTAAAGTTGTTTTTAATTTTACATAACAGAGGAAATTTAAAATAGTCTAGAATGGTGTCTCTTTTAATAGGATGAAGAAATTAAACTATTGGAAAACCAGTTTATACTTAAAATGAAATCAGGGATTGTCTATTTCCCTGGTTTAACAATTAATGGGAAAAATTTCAGAGGAAATATGGATGTTGACACTATAAAAAATGCACTTTGCTCTTCGTTCATAGATTAGACAAATATTCATATTTGCAATTATGAACTGTTTTTAGAAGATGAATCATTTTCTTTTAAGTGGTTAATAATATTTGTAGTGGTAATGATAGTGCTCTTTTTATTATTTATATTTTTTATTTTTAGAGAAATAATGAAAAACCAAATGAAAAAACAAGTTAGAGGACAAATTGAATAAGCACTTAATCAATACATTTAATATTATGAAAATTGATAAAAATAATTATGTTCATCTTTGCTATTAAAAATTGTTTGTTCTTTTCACTTCAATTTTAAAATTGATCAAGATTTAAATACTTTAAAAAGAATTAAACTGATTTTATTCAATTTAACATAGGTTATCATTTTTTTAATTTTCTTTATTTTTAGAAAACAAACACTATTCAGTATTAAAATTATTTTATCAATAAATTAATATAAATTCTTACTTAAGAAACTCATGAAATATTGCTATAACAAAATAAAATTAAAATAAATAAATTATTAATATAATTTATTTTATTCCAATATTTATAATTATATATAGAGGAATAATAATTCTATTAAGTATGGACTTTTAAAATGATTAAGTAACTTTAATGGTTTTTTTTAAAATAGAAATTGAACTACTTTTTTAGTTATTGCAGTTGCATATGATAATTGAAATCAATATAAAATTTATCATTTGATTAATAAGTAAGATTTCAATAATAAAATAAAGATGAAGGTTTCTGTTTATTAGATTTAAATAAATATATGATCCATTTAATAATACATACAAATTATAATCACAGTTTTGGACCTGCATTAATAATTTCTATAGTTGCTTTATCTTCGTATTTTTTGAAATTAATCTAGAATTTTTAAGCTAATTCTAATAATTATTTATCAAATTCATCTTGATTTCTAAAATATAAATTTAATGTGATACATCCATGTATTCCTTGGATTAAGAATTTAAGATGGAATATCTTTTGCTGCTTTTGGAATTCTGAAGTTAAAAATCGGAAAAGTTTCAAATTCACCTTCTTTCAACTCTCCATTATGAATTAAATCAATAATAGCTCTTGTGTATTTTAAAGACATTCTCTATCCAACCCCATATTTTCCACCAGACCAACCAGTATTAATTAACCAGACTTTAGTATCATATTTTTTTATTTTTTCAGCGAGCATATTAGCATAGAGAGTTGGATGTAAAGCTAAGAAAGCTTCTCCAAAACAAGCTGAAAAGGTAGCTTAGGGTTCTTTAACTCCTACTTCAGTTCCTGCTACTTTTGCAGTATATCCAGAGATAAAATGATACATAGCTTATTCAGGAGTTAACATAGAGACAGGAGGTAATACACCATATGCATCACAAGTTAAAAAGAATATATTTTTAGGATGAGTGCCTTAAGCAGGGAACTTTGCTCCTGGAATAAATTCTAAAGGATAACTTACCCTAGTGTTTTCAGTTATAGATATGTTTGAGAAATCTACTTGTCTAGTCTAATTAGAGAAATATTCAATATTTTCAAGTACAGCTCCAAACTTAACTGCATTAAAAATTTCAGGTTCTTTTTCTTGAGAAAGATCAACACATTTAGCATAGCAACCGCCTTCTATGTTAAAAATTCCATCATCAGACCAAGCGTGCTCATCATCTCCGATAAGTTTTCTTTTAGGATCAGCACTTAATGTAGTTTTGCCTGTTCCACTTAAACCAAATAATAATGTAACATCTCCATTCTCTCCTTCATTCGCTGAACTATGTAGAGTTAGGATGCCTTATTTAGGTAACAAATAATGAGTAACTCCGAATACTCCTTTTTTCATTTCTCCAGCATACTAAGTTCCTAAAATGACCATCTTTCTCTCTGTTAGATTAACAGCAACGCATCCTTCAGATGTAACTCCTTCTATTGGCTTTTCAATTATTTAAGGTCCTGCATTGAATATATAAAAATCAACATCTCCGTTGAAGTCCTTCTTTAACTCTTCGTCGTTTGGCCTGATCAGCATATTCTTCATAAACAATGCATGATAAGGTCTAGTGCAGAATACTCTAATTCTTAATCTATGTTTAACATCCCAGCCAGCGTATCCATCTATTATGAACAACTATAATAATTCAACATATCAATTACAGTTTATCGACTTCTTAGGTACTCTAGAGCAATTTTTTCTACTTCATTATACGATTCTGGACTCAAGGCAATATTTACATCTCCCCACCAGACATCTTTCTCTGTTATTTAGTCTTTGATGATTCTTTTATCCTTAGGTACTCGACTACGTTATAAATATAAAATATTTACCCACATTTCTTCCCTGAATAAGCCACTAGTGCACCAGTACTATTTATAGAATCCGCTCTGGTACAAGCTTAGTCACCTGACTGCATTGATAACTAGTAGATCAATGGAACGCTTGGATTCCTAAGTACATTTGTGTTATGTAATCCCCATCTCTGTAACAGCTCATTCGTTAACATGCTTTTATTCTGCATTATATATGATTTTATTTATGACGAACATATCTCAATGCTTTTTGCTTTTATATTACGTATTATACTAATCTCTTATGAAATATAGTATTACGTAATTTAATTTTTTTTATTCTCTTTTTCTAATTATTATCTTAAACCCATAATCAAACCCCATATATTGATTTTCTCGAATTTATTATTTTAATTACATTTTTTACTCATTATTACTTTATAATTTTTGATCCTTTCCCTTCTTATCTTTTGAAAAGAATGCTCAAAAATCATTTTGCAACAAAATCTAATTATTATTCTAATTTGTTATTCCCTAAGAATTTTATAATTATTTTCTGTATTCAACTATGGTTTGAAATTTATGCTAAAAATTTAATATAATTGGAGATAATAAATTTAATCTATTTCTTATATATTATTAATTATTATGACTGTTATAATTTAGCTTTAGAAAAAATCACATAAGAAAATAAGCCTTTAAGATGAAAAATATTTAAACTTAATAAAATTGTAACAAAAAATTTAGAAATATAATTTTTATATCTTTTTATTGATAATATCAATCCAATATATTTTATTTATCTTCATCGTAATATTGAGCTTACTGCTATTCATATATTTTCTGTGAATAAGTCTAAAATATCTTTATTATTTCTAGAATAAATTCAGATACCATTTATTTGGAATAGAAATCATTAAGGAAAGCTTAAAATTCATTTTCTACTGACTCTATTTTAGGTTTCTGTTTTTTCTCAGCCATCATTTTCTAGATTTTTTATTTAATAAATAGACTTTGAAGTATTTATGAATATTCTGATGGGTATTGTTTAGGTTAAAATAATTATTCAATTACGAAATCAATATTTCTATCATTATTTAAAATACATATAAGATCTTAAAGGAAAGTTTGTGAGAATAATTTTTGAACCCAACCGAACATTTTTTAATAATTTATGTCAAATAATTGTACTGAACAATCTTCATCTAATTTATTCTCACAAGCACCTCGAAAAAAATACACAATGCATCTTTTTGAGGCACATTTAATTTTAAATAAGTCTTCTACAATACACTAAGCATATTCATAATATATCTTTGTATCTTTGATATTCTCATCCCTTTTAGTGTTTTCAACTTTTGTTGAATGCTTACCCGCCTAATGTAAAGAAAAATGCCTTCCTTCATCTGTCAAATATTTAACAAGTTAAACACATTCTTATTAATTGGTCCAGATATTTGGAATTTCTAATTCAGTAGTCTTAAGCAAAGGTGGTTTTCCCCTATTTTCAACCTTGGGTGATTCACGTCTTTCTAATTTTTTAATGGCCTTAGATTTTCTATTCATAACTCTTTGTTTTAATTATTCTATTACACTTAAAAAAAATTGGGAAATACAAAAATACTACTAATAATATTTAATGATTAAATAATCTTAATCAATCATTCAGTATCTCCTAAGCCTATTGAATAAACTCGTTAACCTCCTTTTAAGCTTATCCGTTTGTAATAAATTCTTGGAAGGTTACTTTAGATTGGCTCAATTTCACGTGATTCAGATAAGTGTTCTTAATTACTAGAGGATAATGTTAAGTCTGCTATTATTTTTAATTCATAATAAGCCATTAGTTTGTCAACACTTCAGGTTTATTTATGAACTCCCAAATTTTTATTAATTCTGTAATAAACTATTCATTCATATAACCATACACATCTATCAATTCTTTAGCATTGTGCTATTAAACTATAGATGTAAATCTTTCTAATAAATTTTGAGATGGTATATTCATTAAGGAGTCTTCGAATTAATCGAATAAAGCAATTTTTTCATTTTTTTAGATTGCCAATCCAAATTAATTAACACAAATCTGTTCTAATTCCTGTTTTTTTTTTTTTCTTGATTACTCAATTTTACTTATTTTCTAGAACAAGATTGAAAATGATGTTGTCCCTTTAGGATCAATTTACGCAATTTCTTAACTTTCTTGTTTTACAACCACATTCCTTAATTGGTATTGAACATTTCTTAATTTCCTGGCTTGCCTTTTCTTTAGGGTTAATTTTAATTCATTTATTTTATTATTCTTTTTCATCAATTGCTAGAGCGTATTTATTAATTATTTGGATAGAAAAATAATATAAAATTTTTTTCATTAATAATAATCATCATTTGAATTCTCGAAGACCCTTAAAAAAGGTTAAAAATTAGAATTTTAATCTTCATCAAAATTATCTTAAAAATCAATATTATGCTATTAGATGTCTGCCTATTCATATTATAAATGTTCTCTATTGAAAATAAGTTTTATTTCTTTTACAAACTTCTCAACTTCTTCTTTAAATTATGTGGTTTGAATAGTTTGGTAAAAATCCTTCTCAGTCTCAGCTCTGTTTTTAAAATTATAATTATTATCGCCTTATTTTTAATTTTTCATTTAATCTAACACATATTTGATATAAGTGTTTTAAATTATTTAAGAATATGATTAAGGCGATTTTAAGTTTTCATATAGTTATTCAATCATTTGTTGTGTTGATTAATTAGATTTTATAATTTAAATCAAATCATCCAGGAAATTTTAATTCAATAAAGCCTGAATTTTCTGTATTACATCATGACAATCAGAAGGTAATTATTAATATTTACTCTAATCATTATAATTGGGTTTCTCATCTTAACTGGTCCTAAAAAAGAATACTATGCATCTTTTAGTTTCGCATACATAGCCAAACAAATCATGTGCTATAGTCTATGCTTTTTCATAAAATGCTCTTGTTTTTTCAATTTCCTATTATTTTGAAACATATTTATTTCTCTCTGTCTATTTTCCTGCTTAATGCAAGCAATTATGTCTTCCTATATCTTATAAATATTTTATCAATCTCAAGCAGATTTAATTATTAGTCCAAATATCAGGAATCTATAATTCGGTATTTTGAATATCACTAGGTTTCCCTCTATTAGTAATTTACTTTTAGTTCTCTTTATGATCAATTTAATTTTTTTTTATTTTTTTTGAGCTGCTCAGAGACATTTTTATTAATAACCAATTAACAAATAACAGATCTGCTAAATTTATTATTTCTAATTCTATTAAATTTATAATAGGTATTAATATTGTATATAATAATAATTAATGAGTGATATAATTATATATAAGATCATTAATTAAAATCTGTTAAAGTAACTCATAATAATAGTATGAATTCTTATCGTCTAAATGATTAAAAGAAATTTTGCAATTCTTACTTGAAAAGTAATCATGAGAACTCCATGTTATCAAACAAATCAAAGAATTCATTCAAAGATTTGAATGAATATAGAAGTATGCATTACAATGTTATTATCAATTTAAGATCATACTCCTTAAGAAAGATCGATACATCTTAACTAATAAAGTGCTTCCAAGATTTAATAAATCCTCTCAAATTTAGTATAGACAGATCAGATTTAATCTAAATCATTATTTGGCTAAAGTCTAAGAGAGAAGCAAGATTTAAAGCAAACAGATAATTTTTCTAAAAGCATTCAATAAAAAGCCTCTAAAATGTTTAAGACTAATGATACATATTTCAAATAGTAATTAAACGCCTCTTCATCAACTAGAGAATTGAATTAGAATAATGAAAACCTTTAGAATCTGTATTACATGTTTCAGAACAAACACTAAGAATCTTAAAGCAAACAAAATGTATTAACTTTGTCTCAATTGGCAAAACAGTATTAATAACAAAAAAACAACACTGAAAAGACTCCTTAAAGAAATGGTTTGAATAATAATTAAAACAAAGAAAGCTGTCAATCTTCTGTTTATATTAATTAGATTCAATAATTAAAATAAAAAATTGATCATAGCTTATAAAAGAAAACTTCACCAAAAACAGAAAAATATTAATTGTAAAATGAATCAAAGATACAAAAAACTAGTGGAATAATATCAAACTTCAATAGACACTAATAAGATATAAATTCTTTTGGTTAAGCAGAAGAAATTTCAGAACAATTGATTTAGATTGTGCTCCAAAAAGAATTGTTATGGAATTAAATAAGTTAAAATTTAGAAAAATTATAATACTCAGCCTTAGTTAATCATTGTCAAGAGTTACATCAGATCTTAAATTAAGTATCTGAGCAAAAAAATGTATTTAAATATTTTATTTTAGAGTGAATATCTTTACAATATTGATATAAATATAATTGATACAATTTTATTAGAATCTTTTACTATTTTGATAATATTAATGGAATAGCCAAAAGAAGAATTAATAATAGATTAGAATTTAAAAAATTTAATCGTTTATATCACTTAAAGCAATTTTTATTTAATCTAAACCATCAATTCAGCTGTCATTCATGTATGATATTCTTTTTAAAAATAAGCCATTGTTAAAATAAAGAATAGAATTACGATAATTTTAATAAAAAAAATAATAGAGCAAAGCTAAATAAACACTATAGAAAAATAATTTTATTATAAGGTCTATTTTAGAATTAATGTAAGTAAATAATCAATATTAGGTATTGACGACACGACTCATCCTGATATCTATTCTTAATTAGAATTCAAACAATAAAATTTAGATTCTTATTTTGTTTAATAAAACAAAATTTTAAATTAAATTACTAATCAATTATAGAAAGATATCACACCTAAAATTTCCAACAACATTAAAAATGTTAATTTTATTGAAAAAAAGAAATAACCCCTTCTTCCTTCTAAACCATCCAAAAATTATACATTAGTATTGGATCTTGATGAAACTTTAGTTCATTATTAAGAAGTAAATATCCATACCAAGATTAGTTTCCAAATGGTGGAGGATAATTCTTGGTCAGACCATATACAGAAGAATTTCTTGAAAAATTATCAAAATATTATGAAATAGTTATTTTCACTTCTGCTTAACCTGACTATGCAAATTTTATAATTGATATTATTGATAAATAATAAGTTGTCAAAGCAAGATTATACAGAGAACATACATTGGCAAAGGATAATATTTATATAAAAGTAAGATACATAATTATTATTAGGATTTATCTATAATTGGAAGAAGCTTAAATAAAGTAATAATAGTTGATAATATGCCAGAAAACTTTTAAATGCAACCTGAAAATGGGATTTACATATAAAGTTGGACAGGCGAACAAAAAGACAGAGCTTTGAAAGACTTAATGCCTTTGCTAGAATGTAAAACATTATTTTATAATTAGAAATTGCGATAAAAAAATGTAAAGATGTAAGAGAAGCATTAAATTAATTTAGAGAACAAATGATATAAAATGTTTAATAAGGAATAAGAAATCCTTATGAAAATCTTTAGTTAGAATGAACATAGATTATTTAATGAATTTTAAATAATTTCTATATTATTTTTACTTGTTATATTTAATTAAAATGGCTTATAAAATTTACAAAACGAATTAATTATTAGAATAACTTTTTTATAATAATTAAAATCATTTCTATATCTTATAGAGTTATAATTCAAACAATACTAAAAAAGAAATAATTTTAATTGCCGTCTTAATCCCTGTATGATTTTAGAACAATTTGCTAATTATCAATAAAGATTAATTTTAGAATGAGTTTTATGAATTTCCAATATTAATAAGAACGAAATACTTCATTAGAAATCATAATTTCCAATAATAAATAGATGAACAGGTGATTAAAATGAATAATTAAGGAGGGATGTATGACAATTAAATGGTCACTAGCTAAATTATGCTAATTTATTTTTGTTTTTTAAATACAATAATATTATTGATTATTATCTGCAGAGTTTATAATTTGTATAGGTATTAGGACCGTGCTCAGAAATAACAAATTATTCTTTTATTTTAATCTACTGCATTTGTAAAATTTATAGAACATATAAATACATTAGAGATGGATATATGATGGAAGAATAATTATTAAAATATGAAATTAGATTTCATAATTTCTTTTTGTCATCATTTAAATCTCTTGTTAATATTTTAATAAATTGATCTTCTGAAACTTCTATTTTGTATTCATCTTCAGGTTATTTTTTTTCCTTTTTTCCATCTTTATCCATCTCCTTTAATTCATTAGTATTAGACTGAGCTCCTTTTAACAATTATAAGATTTATTAATCGGTCATGTCTTCGTCCAGATCTTAAATAACTTTTCTTAAGGAATCAAAAGTGATAATTTTCTAATTTGATATTCAAATAATACTTTTGTGCCCTCTTTAAATAGATTAAATGCTTTTTTAATATCATCTAAGGAATCTTTTTGACTCATTTTAACCATCATTATTTCTAGAAATTCTTAAAAGTCAATTCTTTAAGCATCGTATTTAACATCTCCTTTACCAAGATCCTTTATAAGTTTCCCAATTTCTTCTTAAGTGGGATCAAATCCCAAAGCTCTTAAGACAACCTTAAGGTTTGTTGCCTCTATGGTCCCTGAACCTGCTGTATCAAAATAATCAAATGCTTTTTTGATTTCATTTTTTTAACTCTCAGATAAAACTTATTAATTATTTAGAAGCTTTTTTCTTATTTATGCAGCATTAGTATTACCTGATTATTGTTGTTACTGATTTTTCATTGTAAATTTTAATTTTTTAATAAATATTTATAAACAAAAGAAAAAAATAATATTATTGGAAAACAACGTTGAAATTGAGTCCATATTTGATTAAATTCTAATTCTGAATTAATGAGAAGCAATTGAATAAAATATCGAGAATTTTATTAATCCAATCTTCAAAAATTGACTTAATCAAATAATAATGACTAAGGTAAAATAATTGAGCTGTATTCAAATTCAAAACAACAAAATCATTTGGATAAGTAAGAGCATTAAAATTTTCATATAAATATTTTCACTGATTGAAATTGAAATCGATAATGATTCATAATTATTATAAACTGTTTAACCAAAGCAATAACTCATTAGCTTAAAAAAATAATACGATTTCTGTTTTCGTCCAAGATTTCACCATTTATTTAACATGTACACCTGACAAAATAAAAATTACTTACTTCATAGAATTTATTCTTTATCCAAAACTATTAACAATTTTAAACTTGTGATTCATAATCAGAGAACAAAAGAAATTGAATCTTAAAATAAAATTTAGTTTTAAGAGTGCTTTCTGTTTCATCCTTGATTAGCAAGAAATAAATGCTCTTTCTAAATCTTAGATTATTAAATTTAATTTGAATAGAATGAAAATATTTATTGCAGTGTTTAAATTATATTGATGAATTGGTTTAAATTTTAGAATCTTAAATAATTGTTTAGAGATTGAAAAATTTGTAAATTCAATTTTGTTGAAGAAAATTCATAGATTCATAAGATAGTTTAGTTCTAAAGAAATGTTCTTACTAAATTTGAAATGAGAATCAAAAATTGATCAATATGATATCATAATTGATCAAATAATTCAATTGATGATAATTTAAACAATTATTATTAAGAGATGATAAATTTGTATGGGAATTAGAAAATGCGCAAAAATATAATTAAATGTATGAAAATTTAATTAATTAATATAATGACAGATTAGACTCCAAATGATTTTCATTCTGAAATAGAATCCTCTCCTCTAAACTATCGTTAATCAAACATGATTCTGCTTTAGCCTTACAGTCCTATTTTATTTCGTCCTTACTGCAGTCCCAATAATATGGTCTTGCAAGATTATTATATTGCATAACCCATATAGTAATTAGACGAGATTTTTCCTTTTGATCAATAACCTATATAAAAAATGTTTGATTTACAAACATCAAATAATCAATCTCCTTAATTAAAATAAGTTGTTATCAAATAATCACAAAATAAGTAATAAGGATTTTAAATTGTTTAAATTAACACAGCATAAATGACTCCATAGAAACGTAGAAGTGAATAAACTAGAAAATATTATTCTGAAAAAAACGAAAAAAAGTCAATTAATTTAGCATTCTATTAAGATTAAACTCCTTAGAGAAGTTAGAAAGGTATAGAGTTCAATTAATTTTTAAAAGGACTAAGGAACTTGAGTGTAAAAGTGAGAGATATAGTATTAGAGTTGAAATCCACATCTTATAAGGATGTTGCATAAAGATTGATATAAGATTTAGGTTCTGATGGATAAATAGTTGAATTAGACAATGTATGAATTAAAATTGAGTTACAAGCCTAAAGATGAGCAAAATATAAAAAGAAGAGTTTATGATGCGTTAAATGTTATGATCGCTTCAAAAGTCTTAAGGAAGGATGGTAAACGAGTCATTTCAGATGTATATTGCAAACATAGGATGAGAAGGAATGAAACTGACATGTATAAAGAGTAATTGGTAATTTGTATTGTAATTGAATATAGCTGAGTTAAAAAAACTTGATTAAGGAAAAGAGGAAGAGATTATAAGAGTTATTTATAAAGGTAGTAGCTTTAAAGAATCTAGTATAAAGAAACTAGAACAATTAAAGTGATAGCAAGATGATGTTTCCGATTCTTGCATTTTAGGCTTAATAATCATAGATTAAACTTAAGATGGAATCAAAAGTATTAAAGATAATGAGTTAATAAAAACTAAAATTATCTGCCGATTTAGATATTTTGGTTTAATTAAAAATGTATAAGTTATGTAAAAATATGGAAGAATTGTAATCATATTTATATTAAATTAGTATGCCAAAAAATCTACTAGATATAGTGTAAATAAATGATCTCTGCTCCTGAATTGATTTAATTTGTGTTTTTGCAAATAATTAATTAATTAATAGCATTTATAATAGATATATTAGAATCAAGCATACTTTTCATTAATAAATTCATAAGTTTAAGGACAAACAAATCTTTATATTATACTAGTTATATTGAAGAAAATTCTTCACTACCTACTTAAATGATGGAATATAAATAAAATTTAATCTTAGTTTTCTCATTATCATAGAATTTGAATTTAACTTCTTCTTTTGTTTATATTTTTAATCGAACTATAAGAATTTCTTAAATGGAAGTAATACTATTTAGTTGAATTAAAACAAATGGATTCCACCAATTTTAGCAGGAAAAGAGAGAACTTGAAGTATTATATTTTAGGAATAGAGCTTAAGTAAACAAGAATTATTAATAATAGAATGAATAAAGTATTAAATAAACAATAACCAGAACAAGAAAAAGAAGTTTTATCAATTAAACAGAATGATTAGATTATATTTAAGAATTAGTAAATTAATTTTCAGTATTTTAAAAAACAGATATTAATTCTTTAAGATAAATTAATAAAGATGATATGTACATAATCATATGTGAAGAAGGTGGATAATTATTATTTTTAATTAATGGGTTTATTTTTAGGTAAGAATAAATTAAAGGAGATACATTAGATTTATAAAAACAGGAATCTTATAATTCAAAGATATTTTTTTAGAATCGAAACAAAAATTAGCAATAGTTTTTCTTTGAATTTTAAATAAAGCAAAAATTATGGATATTATTGGATAAAATCCAGTCGAATATTGATAAATTAATAGAAGATACTATTTTTTTAAATTTAGTCAAAGACTTATTAGGAAGCATAAAGAAGTAATTTGTTATTCAAATAAGTTATTTTATAATGTTAATTATAAAATGGAAATTTTTACTCGAAAACTAAGACAAATAAAATACTGGATTTATTAAAATTAATGAATTAAGGATTGTGTAAAAAAGTTGTAATAATTAAAATTATCAAAAGTTTAAGTAATAGTTTTTGTTTAAATATAGACATTTCATGACGAAGTTATATAAAAAAGAAATGATAAAGATTTAGTAATTATAAATAAGAAGCTCGAAATATTGGTGCTATTATTCAAATATTGTTTAATATTGATTTGATGGAATAAAGGATATTCTTTGACTCCATAATTAAAGTCATGATTAACTTAATACACACCGATTGATACATATATTCTATTAAAATCATAAGAATAAATATAATTATATATTAAAAATTTGGATAATGATTTATTATTAAATAATTATGTTTAATTATTATAACTAAAAAGAAAAAATAGCAGTAGAAACATTATTGAATTTGGGAATTACTGAAGATTCATTAAATGAAATTGATTATGATAATGAGATTAAAAAACTATTAAAACGAACTTAATCTAATTCTTTAGCTGATGCAAGAAAAATCATAATTAAATTAACTCAGTCTAACTTATCATCTCCATTTAATCCTTTGAATAAATTAAATAGTCCTATTAATGAGTCTAGATTTAGAACTGATTTAAGAACTATGTCACTTTATAAACCTTAAGATAAAATCCTTAATCCATTAATTTAGTAAAATAAATTTATAATTACATAACTCAAAGCCAATAGAATTAGACAGTTATCTGATTATAAAACTGTCTAAGTTTAAACAGCATAAGTAGCTTAAACTTTGTAAGATTTTAATTTTAATCTCGCTGAAAAAAACTTTAATCTGTAATCTCACAAGTCAGCAAAATAAATACCTAAATATTTTTTAAGAATTAAAAAAAGATAACATTGATTATATATATGATGATAATTATATTTAATAGTATTATAATGATTTTTAATCACCAAGAGTTTTTACATCTTTAAATTATGATATTATTTAATCTTTAATTGTCTTAAACTAATTGATTTACTTTTCTTTCTAACTCTTATACATAATTAACCAATTATTCTGTTTAAATTTTCTTTGAAGATAAAAATTCAATTTGATCATTTTTTTGTATAACAATACTTTTTAATTTTTCAATTTCCACACAAAAGTTACGAATTTATGTTTCTTAAATTAGTATTTACTTTGAATTATTTTAGTTTTCAATTAATTATTCTCTTAATTAATCATTTTCAATATTTAATTAACTGATTTTTGTAACGTATAATTCAATAGAGTTTTATATTCCATTTAATTAGTCTTAAACAACCCATAATTAATTTTCTAATTAGACTTTTTCAGAGGCATATTTCAAAGCCATTTAACTTTCAATTTATATTCTTATCTAATCAAAGGATTAATTTTATTAAATTTCTACTTAACTTGATAAATGTTATATTTAATTTACCAATTTAGATTTTTCTAGATTCCATTAATTCTATTAATCTAACTATGACCTTGAATTCATCTATTATATAAAATAAGATTAATTACATCATTTATTTTACTTTCTTAAATTGATTTAAAACTTTCAAATTCAGATTTGATTTTTTCTAATTATTATTTAGTTTCAATCAACTCTTCATTATTATTACTTTATTATTCTAATTATCTTTTTAATTATTCTATTTATTATTGTTAAAATTTGGCGATTTTTTAATTTTCAAATTACATTTCTTCAAACGCAAATTAGGATTTCTCTAATTAATCTTATAATTAGTAATTATTTTCATTCCAATTTTATTATTTCTATAATTATTTTTCTAACTTCTTAATATGATCTTATTTTTCATTCAATAATTATTAAAATTATGAAGTATTTTCATAAGACAATCTTAATTTTGCCTCAAGCTCAGTGATTCTTTCATTTTATTAAAATTACTTTTCTATATTTTTTGGATTACTTTATTGTAATTAAGATTTCATTTATTCATTTTAAGTCTTATAAACATCTAATGAAGTAACTAAGATTTCGTTTTTAGACTCTAATTCGTAATTTCTCTCTTCTAATTTTGAATATGACATTTATAATTATGAAAATGAATTACTGAGTGTAGTTAATTCTTAAGTAAGTTCCATATTAGCCAACTATTGTTATTTCAACTATAATTCAATTTCTTAAAATTAAGATTAATATTAATATTTTTCTTTTCTTAATAAATCAATTTATGTTTTAATTGCTGATTTCTCAGATTCAGCATCAAGTTATATGTTTGACTACTAAAGTTCCAAAGCTTACTTAGCTTATCTCTCAAAGTCTAAAGTATTTTAAGTTTCTTAAAGTAAATTTGTCAAAGTCTCTAATTGATTTTATTATGAAGTGCATTTATTCTAAATAGTTTTAATCATAGATTCATATTAATTAACTTAATTTCTCAATTAATGATTTTCAGTTTGAATTGCATCAAATTTAATTTCCATCAGACGAGATTGTGCAGGTGGATTAAATTATTATAATTAAGCAATTTCATGCTCCTTTTCTTGTAGTTATCTCTACAACTAATTAACCCTTGAATTAACCAAGGTTTCTAATTCACGATTGCTAACTTTTACAGTTTTAAAGGCTTGGCAAACATTTTCTTTATTCATTCCGTTAAATTATTTTTAATGAAAATAAAAAATTAATTTTAGTTTATAATTAATAAAGTTTTATGATTCTAATTTAATGATGCTAAATAAGTAGAAGCAATAATCATAATAAATTATCATTACCTTTTGCATTCCATCAAAATTGTTAAATCATTAACTTCAAATTAAAATTAAGTCTCATTAACATCTAATATTAATTTTTTTAATAAATTTAATTACTAAAAAATATTCAAAGGTATTTTTATAAATATAAGGAGAGAAACTCTTGAAATTAATCATCTTTATTTCTTTTATCTATTTATTTTTTGATTTAGATTTATCATTATTATTAAATAAGATTAATTAAGAATTTATCACTCTTATTATAATCATTTATATGCAATTGTAATTTTATATTTTCAATAACATTATCTCTTCTTAATTTCAACAAAATTTTATAAATCTTTATCTCAAAATTTCAATTCTTCTATTTTACATCAAAAATTTTGAAAAAAGTCAAAATCATAATATGTTGAATCTATTATTAAACATTTCATACAAATTAACTTACATATTATTAAAGTTAATAAGCTTTTTGTAAATTTTAAAGAACCTTATAATTGATTGAAGAATAATTGAAATACATATAATATTTATAAAAATTCAATTATATTTTTATGAATTAATAATAATCAGATAACCCACCCTCAAAAAAAACACAATTCACTGGATCCATAGATAATTTAATTTATTAAACAATTTCCAAGAAACCAAATATGTCTGAATTTCTAATCTAAGAAATTTTGGAAGCAAGTGGATTTTAGACTAATGATTAAAATTGCTATAAATTAATAGGTTTTATTGCTCTTAAATTAAAGCTCATCTAACTGATAAATGGATGATCGAAATGACAGATTCTATGGTTTCTAAATTAATCTAAGACAGAATGAGGAAAAAAGAAAAAGACCCTGATGAAAAGCTATAATTAACTACTAATGATATAGTAAATGAACTAGATTAAAGAGGATTGAAATTACATAATCCATTCTAATATCCTGAAATTGATGCTAATAACCTATAAAAAGTTAAAAATGAGTTTTAACAATGAGTTGCTAAAATATATATCTATTATGTATATTTAAATGCATTATAAATTATTAAATGACCATCATCTATTTAGTTAATTTATTCTTAATGAATAAGAGATAAAAATTACAATTCTTTATTTTAACATATAATAAAAATTAATAATGATTAGAATAATTAGAATTTAATATAATGAGAGACAGTATTCTTGATTATGTATTTTGATTAAGTCTTAATGAAATGAGAGTCTATGTATAAAAAAATTTAATATTTAAGAAATGTGACAATTTGTTTTATTAATTTTTTTATATATTTTAAAGTAATTAATGTTTTAAGCAGAAGAAAAAACTTTATCAGAATAAGTATGTTTTATATACTAACTAGTAATTAATTCTGCATCTGATTCATTAAAATGATTATGATACACTTAAAGAATTGGGGATTAATAAAGGTATTAATTGTTGAGTTTGAAATAGCAAATATTAATTTTTTGGAATAGTTTAATGAAATTGAAGTCGATTAGAAAATATCTCCTTTGATTTGTGCATGTTACTTGGGAAGACTTGAGATAGTGAAACTCTTACTTTCTAATTCATAAGTTGATGTTGATTTATCAAGTATGGATTCAGGATAAACTCCTTTATCGATTGCAGCAATGACAGGGAATTATGAAATTCTAAAAATTCTCTTAGATGCTGGAGCTGAAGTGAATAAGCCAAATACATTTAATTAAACGGCTTTTATAATGTGTTTTGCAAGATTAGAAGAAGTACTTTTACATACTATTATATATTTCAAAAGGAAAAAAATGTTTTTGAAAATCGAAAAATTTGTTTTAAAATGGCTGAATTATTGCTTCATTATGGAGCCGATATAAACTGGATAGTCGATAAAACTCATGGATTCAATCTATTAATGCAACTGTGCTCAATAAGAATGGAGTTGAATTAAAAAGAGGCTGAAATCAATTATTAAATAATAAAATTCTTGATTGAAAATGGAGTAAGTCTTGGTTGCTAATAAAAATTAGGCTCAAAAAGATTTATAATCATTAAAAGGAAAAAAAGCATCAGACTTACTTAAAAAGCACTCCAATAGAGAAAAATTAATGGAATTGATGAGTAATACATAATAGTTATACTTTTATGGAAAATAGAAAAATAGTAGTCGATATTCAAATTAATAGTAACAACTTCTTATTAAGAGTGTGCCAAGACAACAAAAGGTCTGATATTAATTTTATTTATAATATAATTTCTTTATTTTAAAGGTATATTATTGAGACATCTAACATTTTTTTGTGTTTCTAAAAGATATATTATTATTTAATTTGTTAAAAAGAAGATAATTATTAATATTTATTAATAATATTATGGATCAATCATATCCTTAAATTAAACCTAATCAAGAAATTCTTAATTATGAACCAACTGATGATGAGAAAAAAACTAAAATAGGAAAATATACTGTAAGAAGAATATTCGAAGCAGAACTAGATGAATAAGACAATTCAGCCATAAATAAATTTATTGAAGAAGCTGGACCTTTCCAAAATCACATTTGGTCAAGACCATAAATTTTAAGATTCTTGTAAGCCAATAATTTTAGGAAGGACTAAACTCTTTAAACAATGTTATTATATGAAGAATGGACAAAAACATTACCTATTCCTTATGATTAATAAGTTGAGTAATTTCTGGTATTAGTTATTATAGTAAACATTAGAAAGCTGGTAATATATATATTTAAGGAAGAGATCATTCTTATAGACCAATTATCGTACTCAATGCATATAAGGTTAATTTCAATGAAATGAGTCTCGAATAATATTTAAGAGGATTGACTTACTTTTTACAGATAGTAGTTAATCATATGATGGTACCAGGTAAAGTTGAAAATTGGGTTATTTTAATCGATCTAGATTATAAAGGTATAATTGGATTATAAATTAATGTAAGAGTAATTAATATTATGTTTAGGCATTAAAATAAGTAATGTCTTATCTATAAAATAATTATAGATCCAGATTGTACAAAATGTTTATTTTTAATACTACTATGATGTTAAATGTGACTTGGAATATGGCTAAATTGTTCTTAGAAGAAATTACTTAATAAAAAATAGTATTTGTTAAAGGAGATGTATTAAATGAATTTAATTAATTTAGGTAAAATAACTGTTTTAATTTATGAATAAAGAATAAATAGAAGAGAAGTTTGGTGGAATTTAAGGCAATAGAGTGGAATTCTGGCCTCCGTCAATAATAAGTACAAACTTCAAAAAGAATACTTGATTCTTTTGTTTTATATTGAGATTTGTTTAAGAATTAAAAAAATTTAAATCTTTTTTAATGCCTCCCAAAGTCGACCCAAATGAAGTTAGATTGATCAACATTAAAGTGTTCGGAGGAGAAGGTGGTCCTGCTTCCACTCTTGCTCCCAAGTTGGGACCTCTTGGTCTTGTAATTATTATTGCTTATAAAACAGAATCCAAAATAAGTTGGTGATAAGATTATTGCTGAAAGTGGTAAATGGAAGGGTATCAGAGTTATGGTTAATTTGAGATGTTAAAACAGAAATGCTGATGTTACAGTCATTCCAACATCCAGTGCATTACTTATTAAGGAAATTGGAGTAAATCATCAAATTTATCTATTATAGGGATATGAAAGAGATAGAAAGAAGACCAAGAATGTTAAACACAATGGAAATTTGACACTTGAATAAGTCATTAAAGTTGCCAGAGCTGTTGAAGAAAAGTCTTTAGCCAAAACCTTCACAGGAACTGTTAAATAAGTCTTAGGAACTGCATAATCCTTGGGAGCTACAGTCGATGGCTAAACAGTTAAGGCAATCATTGGAAAAATCAATTCAGGAGAACTTAAAGTTGAAAAATGAAAAAATACAAAAATATTATACATATAAGTACATTAACTTTTAATTATGATCAATCTTATTTGAAGTATAACTCAATAGAGAATTAATCCTTCAATAACTTTCTAAATGAAGGACATTCTATAAAATCAACTAATAAGAGGATTATAGTTGTAAACATCAAAAAGCAATCTCAGTTAATCTAAATAAATTTCTGAAGGATTAATCGAAAATTAATCATCCAATAAAAAAAGAGCAACATTAATTAATTATTACTTAACATATAACGTTTTATCATAAACTATTAGAGATATGATTATTTAAACTTTTGGCAAGACAATTAAAAATTTAAGAGTGATTTAAAGATGATAACAAATTTTAAATTTTGTGGTTAATCCTAAAGTTTCAACAATGTAAAATTAATAAAACAAATATCAATTAATATCCTAAGTTTAGGTGATAAAATATTCATTATTAAATCCATGAAAATATTTGAAGTATTGAAATTAAATTAAATAGTATCAAACATATATATTTAGTTAAAGTTCATTTAGTAAATTCAACGAATGATTTTTTATACTAAAATAAATGATTCCGCTATACAAAATCTAACATATAACATATTACAATTATGATTTATGTTTGATTTGTAAGCCATTAGTTGTAATCTAAGAAATCTAAAGTGGAGTCCAAATGAGTTCCATAATATTAGAGTCTAAGAATGAGATTTTTTAGCACAAAAGAATCTTAAATGTCTTAAAAAAAGATTTACAATTTACAAATTTGCATCAGAAAAAGTGTTAAAATCAATAAAATTTAGTAGGTTATAGATGTGATTAAATTTTTATATTTTATAGATATTAATTCAGTGAAATATAAAGGAAGAAGGAAGAATTGAGTAGTAAATTATTAAGTATCTTAAAAAATACATCTAATAAAATTTGTTAAATTATTAAATTAATTTATAACCTAGAAAGATGAAAAGTTTAATTTGTTCCATAATCTTAATTTAATTTAGTATAGATTTGAATATGTTTTTATTGAATAAAGCATGCATTATAAAAATTGAATAATGGTTTATATTACTTGGAATATGAGATTATTTTAAAATAATTATAGATTTTAATTATGAATAAAATTTAAATATCATTTTAAATTATCAGAGTAAGATTTTCCTAGATATTCTTAGACTTATTATTCAAAAATTCGTTTTAGATCATTTAGTTGCTGATCTTGTTTGATCAATATTTTTTATGGTGTTCCAATTTCTGCTTTTTTAGAAGGCTATTCTTCTTTATTTTTAAATAAATTTGAAATTGCCAATCCATTAATCTATGTATGGGAATTAGTCTAGAAATTAGTCTTTTAGGCTATATTAATGTAATCATCGTCTTTCATTCCATTTGTTAATATTCTTTTTAAAGCTTAGTCAAAATTCTTTTTTGATTGATAACTGTTGATATAGTTTCTGACTTCATTTGCAGACTTTTGCATAGTTTCATTGAGTATATCGTTATGGGTTTCATTAAATTACTCATGACTTCTTAAAATTACTTCTTGTTTCTAATGTTATTTGACAATTAACTTCAAATATCTTGTCCTAATAAAGAATGAATGTTTTTAGTACTTGTCATCCACAACAAAAACTGCTACATTTTTTTGTATGTGGAGCTCTCGGTCTCTTTTTTCTTTTTTATTTATTCTTCCTTCATTTCTATAAATTCGAAAAATCGCTTTTATAGTAGAGAGATTATGGCCTGTGATTTAAGCAATCTAATTATTTTGATCATATTGTACTTGGGAGGCTGACAATGAACCTTCTATAAAATATTTGATAATTTTTGATCTTTCTTCTGAATTCACAGACTTATACTTTTGCTTCTTTTCTGCCTTGATATTCATGCTAATCATAATGAAATGAAGTTGTAAAAAAAAAGATTTAATGATAATGTTTTTAATGAAATTTCTTTTTGAATAATAAAAAGTCTTAATGTCATTTTTTGATACTAATCATACCAATATCAACAGATCAGATAGACTTCTCCACTAAATTTATATTCGCTGCTGTCAGTGAATTTCAGTGAATTTTAAATAATTGTGTAATATTAATCCTAATTTTTATTAAAAAGAATTGTTCATTATTTCAATCAATAAAATTGTGACTAAGACTTTTAAAGTAGTAAATTAACTAAAATAACATAGATGCACAATTAATTCTAATTTTCATCTTTTATAAATTACTAGTGCTTATACCACCAATAAAAATGAATTTGTTAATTAATTAATTAACGAGTGGAAATCAAAAATTGTTAATTATTCAAATTAACAAAACTATTCTTTCTAATATCATATATACACATCTTGAGTTTTATTTTAAAAGCAACTAGATATAATAATCTAATTAAAAATAATTATCACACAAATATTGATTCTATTAATATCAAAAGAACCATCTCAATCTTTATGTCATTACTAAAAATTTTAACTTTTCGTATGAAGATTCATAAAATTTTTGAGATTCCTCTTAATTTAAACTTTTTCATATTTCGTCTCTCTCTTCAAATTAAAATAGCTTTTTCTTATTGTGTAATTAATTAACTCTAGTAACTTATATTAATTCCATTTAAAAAGCTATGAAAATTATTTTCAATATTCCAATCAATTAATTTTTAGCAAATAAACTAATTTTACTTTTGATTTAAATAAGAGTAGTTCTTTAACACTAAATTAGAAATGATTTCATTAAATATTTTATAATTTAATTTAAATTTTATTGTAATCAATAAAAAATATTAAATTCTTAATTTCTGAATTACAAAAATAATGCTTTTTATTAAGTTTCAATTATTAATCCTGCTAATAATTGCATCAAAAATAAAATAAATCATACTCTCATATATTTCATATATATTTACAACATTATGTCCATATAACTTCTAAAATTCATAATAATCATTCTTATTTAAAAATATTTATAAAATTTTCTGATTTAAATTTTTAGATTGTTTTAATTTCTATAAGAATTTCTTCCTCTATTTAATATCATATTTGGATGAGAAATGAAGATTTAAAAGTTAAGATTTCAAAATTAACCAAATGGAAGTGAATATATGTATAAAAATTATTTAGAGTGTAGATCTAAAAGTTAATTAAAATAAAAAAAATAGAGAGAGTGAGAGATTGGATAATAATTATAAGATAATAAGTAAATTATAAGAGAAGCATCGATTTTATGTTATATTGTTTTACTTTAGTGTATGTAATTTAGCTTTATTGATTTAATTAATTAAAAATGGACAACGTGTAATTTGAAGTCTAGAGTATTTTGCTTCGTATAAGAGATTACAAGAAGACAAATCAATTAGCATAAGGGTCGTTTGGATAAATCTTTACTTAAGGCACTTTGAATGGACTATTAAAGTATGAAGACCCTGATGAGCAAGTTTCAATAGCTTTAATAAATTTTTATTCTAAAATTACTTATTTGGAAGGAAAACAAGTTCTAGAGATTATGGTAGATGCTGTATAGAAAATAACATCAGTGAATCAATTGTTATTAGAAAAAAAACTAAAAGTAATTGAATAAAAATTAATGAAAGTTTATAAGAAATGCTTTTGAGCATCCAGAACTAGATGTACCTATAATGAATAGTCTAATAAAGATGAATAGATAAATAGAATCAAGCGTACCAAATCTATTAATAAGAGAATTGGCAAGAGATTCATTAAGCTAAGGATTAAAAAGAATGAGTTAAACATGCAATGAAGAATTGCTTATTGCTGCTTTGCTAGATTTAAGAAATGAAGTTTTATAATAGATTGCAAATAGAAATAATGAAACTGTGAAATTGATAGAGTATCCTTATTCTATAATGATATTTATCTTATAATTAAGGAAACCTTCAAAATTTATTGTACAATACTATATACCGATGTTATTATAATTAGTGAAATTTGATCATCCTGTAATTTGGAACTATTTAAATTAAGCAATGTTATTTGTATTGAATTTGAACATGTAGGAGCAATTAGGAGATGATTTATTCGAAACAAGAACATTATTTGGATAAGTTGTTTTGAAAGGCATATCTAATCATTTAAATAGATTATCAAATATGACTATAACAGAAATGGCATAGTAAAGTGAAATCGACACTCATTTTTTTGTGAAATTTTTAATGGAATTATTTAGTAACAAAGAGAAAATTAAATTTATATTTAAAAAATGTGATATGAATCCATTTTAAAAACCAGTATTTTAAGAAGTTGTACAGAAGATTTTTGAATTAAGTAGAATATCAAAAAGATTATAATGTGATGATGGACGAGCATTATAAAAATAAATATATGAATTATAAGTCTAATTATTCAAAGCAAGTTAAACCAAAAAAAGTTAATAATAAACAAATAAATTAACGCAATTTGTGTCAGATTTTACTAATGAACCTAGAAATTCAATCAAGGGAATGCCACATGAATAAGTTGTTAATTTTTTAAAATATTGTAATTTATTTAATGAAAAATTAATGATTGAAATTTTAGGATGTCACAAAGAAGAATGTGTTACTATTATGGAAAAATATGTTAATACATTTGATTACTCTTAATTAAGTTTAGTTGAAGCATTAAGATATTTAACTTCTAACTTTTTACTCTTTGGAGAAAGCTAAATGATTGAAAGGGTCTTAAATTCCTTTACTATTCGATATTTTGAATAAAATAAAGATAATACATATTTCTAACATCCTGATTACTTATACACTTATACTTATGCAATTCTACTACTTAATACTGATCTCTTTAATAAAACAGTAACAAAACATATGTCTTTAGATGATTTCAAAAAAACTTGTCTCAAAATTAACAATGGAGAAAGTCTCCCTAGTGAAGTTTTAGTTAATGATTATAATAATATTCAATAAGATGAAATTAAGTGTATCAGAGACTATGCTACAACCGATGATCTAAGTTAATTTGTTTGGGATAAGTATTTAGCAACAAAATAAGAAACAAAATCAATATATTCAAATATGAATTAATATTTTGAAATCTAAACAGATGAAGAACATTATGGAGATTTAATTTTAACTGCCATGGTTCATAATATAGAAGAACTCATAGCATAAACTTAAGATGTTTAAGAATTAACTTCATTTTTATAATAAGTAATTTATATTTGTATCAACAATGATAAATTGGATAATGCTTAATAAATTCTTATAAGTGTAATGAAAATGAGTAATGATTAATATGATATGTCATTATATGCTGGTTTCTATATTGCAGAATAGTTATTACCTTATACATATTAGTTTTAATCAATCATATCATTAATTAATAATTCTATAATGCAAAGACATAAATTAGCAACCGATAATATTAGTAAAGATTGTAGAAATGTGTTGAGTAGGATTAAAATAAACAATAAATTTACAAAAAAGAAAATGGGCTCAAATGAAGGAGTTATTTAATTATTTACTTAATTCTTAAGATAAACAACTGATGAAGAGAGTGAGGATGATTTATTAAATGAATTACCTAAACAAGAAGAATAATCAATTCAAATTGGTATAAAATCTCCCTATTTATTAACAAATCTAATCAATCAAACTAAGTTTTTAGATAAAGAAAGATTGAATGAATTCCTAGGTCTTTTATTGGAGTCTATTTAACAGATTAGTGATTTCAAAAAAGAATATATTAAATTTGCACAAATTATTTTTATTTCAGTAGAAATATTGAGAGTCAATACAGGTAGATTATTATAGTTTTGGCCTACAGTAGTTAATATACTCACATAAAAATAAAAATTTGAAAGTATTAAAAAGAATTCAATAAAATAATTATTATCTTCTTATTGTGGTTACACTTTATTAAAATTAGTTATAGAATTCTTACATTAAGGAGAAACCTTAGAAAACTATTATGATTGTTTTAAACAAGGTTTAGAATATTTAATTGATTAATCACTTGAAATATTATAAGAGTTTTTGATTGAAATACAAAAATTTTTAAAGCAAAACAATGAGTTAGATTTTTCAATCAATTTCTTGAACAATATAGTGTAATTGTTGTTAACCATTTTTACAGAATTAGAAAAAAAAACATTAGATCAAACTGATGCTTAAATTATAATGAATTTGATATAAGATATATTCGAATAGATTCAAAGATATTAATCTGAAAAAGAATTAGTCCAAATTCTAAGAAAACATTTAGAAATATTAAATACTTTGCTTAAATAAAGACAACTCAGAAGTGTTTCATCTGTTGATGCTTTCATTGCCAAACATACTTTATAAATAATGACCACTTATGAAAAATATATCCATGAACAAGATAATGCATTTTTGAATGATCTTTTATCACTAGCACTCAATCTTTCAAATGAGCATTTACAAAAAATTATTCAAATCATGATGTAAGTTATTTTAAATTACAATTACATTAATTTAAAAGAAAAAGAATTTTCTATTCTCTTCAATTAAGTTACTTCCAGATAATAACAGATTCTCTAAACAAATAATGATTAAATGCTAGTCAATTATTCTTAATATCTATAGAAGATGTATTTTAATTGGATTCAAAAGGATCGATTTTCACTGTAATTGTGGTTGGATATCCTAAAGAAATTTGGAGAAATCTTAGCTAATCTAAAATAAAATAAGAGTCCTCTTTAAGAAAATGTTAGCTTGTCATTTCAATGTGTTTGTCAGAATTAATACTTTTAGGATATTTTAAAATGTAATTATTATTATAATTATATCAAGCATAAACCAATGATGTTTAAGAAAAGACAAAATAATTTGCTAAATTACATAATTTAGAGTTGATAACTTGATTTTTGTATATATGTATATTTGTATACAAATATATATGATTTTCTACTTTTATTATAATATTAATAATTTATTAAAGTAAATACTGTTAACTACTGTTTAAAAGTATGTATGGTAAATTAATAATAGAATTGAAGAGTGATAATATCATTTTATAAAGTATTATCAAGGCAATATTAAGGGGCAAGAGATCAGAGATAAGTTATTAGAAAGGAATTGTAAATTTAATCACAAGATTTGTTCTATGTAAACTAAAAAATTTATATAATTTTTTATTTTTACAAATTAAATTCTACTAAGAAATACAAATTTATAAACGCTTTCAAAAATACATCAGGTTAGCATTTATGATCAACAATATGAATGTACATAGAATAAATGTCAAAATTCTAGGTTATTTTTGATGATTAAAATAGTATAAAATATAAAAATAATTTGATTAACTAATCTAGAATTAATTGAAAAATAAATAAAAAATAGTTGTTTTTATTAATTAATATGATGTATAAATTCGTCATCAGATTTTTATTAATGAATGTTTTGGTGAACGCATACAATCCAACAATATATGAATTATCATTGAGGCCTTGGCTTTATGAATTAACTAACAAATATGAAAGAGCAATTACAAAATTGAATGATATCCCCATGGAAGAATTTCAACATCTTAAAGATATCGGAGTTGATTATGTTTGGCTAATGGGTTAGGCTTCCTATTAATTTTAGGTATTTGGTAACTTGGAAACTATGGGTTAGACTTTGATAAAGCTCATGCAAATGATTATAAGTCTAATTTACCAGATTTTACTATTGATGATGTCATAGGATCGCCTTATGCTATAACTGAATTTATTTGTAATTCAGAATTAGGAACAGATCAAGATATCATAAATCTGAGAAAAAAGTTAAATGATATGGGATTAAAACTAATGCTTGATTTTGTTCCTAATCATTCTGCTATTGATAGTCCATATAGAACATCAAATATTGATTATTATATAAGAGCTCCTCCCAATACTCCTTAACCATATGACTCTGAATACTATTTACCTGATGGAGTTAGTTATGGAGGTGATCAATGGGATGGATTTTGGAAAGACACTGCTTAGTGGAATTATTGGAATCCAAATACTAGAAACTACCTTAAGTCAGTTGTAAAAAAGATAGCATCAATGTCAGATGGCATGAGATGTGATATGGCTATGATAATATTAAACGATCTCTTTTACAATAAATGGAAACCTTAATTAGATGCTTGGGGTTATAAAAGACCATCAACTGAATTTTGGTCTGAAGCCATTTAAGAAACTAAATAATTATATCCAAATACTGTATTTTTAGCTGAAGTTTATTGGAGCAAAGAATAAGATCTTATTAATTTAGGATTTGATTATGTATATGAGAAATGGTTATTGGATCAATAGGCTACATTAGATGTTGGTAATGTCAGACCACTTTTATCTAATTTGGATTTAAATGTACAAAATGATCATAAATATTAGTATGCATCTCATTCAAATCATTTTGTAGAGAATCATGATGAACCAAGAGCTATCATAAAATTTAGTGGTAAAGAATATATTTCATGTGTTGCTGCATTAATGAGTTATTCTATTCCTGGAGCTAGATTTATTAATCATGGTTAATTGGAAGGTCTAACAAATAGATTAGATGTTCATTTAAGAAGAAGTTATAAAGAAAATGGTTCTACTTATACTAAATGGTTTTACGGAAAGATTTTACCTATATTAGGAAGAGATGTTTTCAAATCAGGAGATTGGACTTAATTAAATGTAACTGGTGATTAATATTGGAAATTCTTTGCATTTAGAGTAATAATTTATTATATATTAATAAGTGGACTAATTAATCAGATAAAATAATTGTGATTATCAATTTTTCTGAAGGTTCTGGATATGGACTAGTTAAATTAAGTGATGCTTCAAGTGGACAATAAACTATTACTGAATTGATAAGTGGATAAACTTATGTTAGAAGTGGAGATGATATGAGAAATAATGGGTTGAGTGTCATTGTTGATGGATGGAATGCTTAAATTTTTAAATATTTCTGAGAAATATAAATAAATATATATTTTAAATATGGAAAATTACATATAGTGTGATTATTTAATTATATCTCATTACTTTTTTTTAATTTTAGGTAGTTACTAATGTTCTTCAATGATCTTCATTAATACAGTTGGTCTTTCTGCACTAGGTTACATGGATAAATCTTTTTTTAATAAATCATTTTTAGATCTCTTTATATGGTTACTAGGATTTCTTTCATTTGAAGAATTCTTTCTTAAAATATATTATTCATCATCTTATCTTTACGTTCCAGAAATAATTGGTAATTTCTGTGAATAATGTTACTTATTTAGTGATTGGATAACATCTCTAGCATAATAGTTAGAATTAATTTGAATTTGATGTTCTAACCGATCCTTTGAGATACATTTACTTTGAATAATAATTCAATAATTACGGTTAGATTGAATCATACTTTTCATGTTTTTCATGAGTAGAATTTGAAACTCTTAATCTTCTATCTGGAGGCAAAATATTATCTTGAATGGTTTATTTTGAAGTAGATTTATTAAGGTTCTATTTGATATTAGGACTTTTCTCTATATCTTTATGTTCAAGTTAAGTAATTTATTTCATTAATTATTGCAAGGCTTCATTAGGTTGATTAAGAGAGATAGAATCATTTGTATCTTAAGATTTAATTCTATTAGATTGTTAATTTCTTCTAATGTGATTAGAATTGTGTTGATTTAAGTAATTGCTTCCAGGTAATTAGAAATTTAGATTGATTAATTCTGATTTATTTGCCTAGAGTCCTTTTCTTGTGATTGGCCATTTAATTGTCTTAAGCAAATCATCTTCAATATCTTCTGATATTAATGGAATCCCATATTGTTTAGCCTTTTTTTATACATATTAATACTAAAGTAACTTATCTTAGATATAAACTATAAATTTATTACCACAGTCTGGTCTATTCTAAGGATGCACTTGCATCATAGTTTTAATTAATTGAACTAACTCTTATGAATAAATTACAGGAATAGGTTAATATTATCCTCTTAAAACAGATTTATAAAGTCCATCCATATCTTTGGCTCTAAATGGTCTAATCTAATAGTTGAATTATAAATACGGTTTCAGAGCACATGCTTCATATATCACACAACCCAATGACCAGATGTCAGCTTTGTGATCATATGGTTTATCTTACCACACCTCTGGACTTGCATAATATGGCGTGCCAGTTTGAGTGTAAACTAAACCATTTTTGGCTAGTTTGGAAACATTAAAGTCTCCAAGTTTCACTTAATCATTTTCATATAAGAATATATTTGCACATTTCAAATCTCGATGCAGTATTTTTTTATGATGTAATGCCCTTAATCCTTATAAAACTTAAATTGCAACTTGCCATATCTCCTATTCAGGAATCATTTACTATTTTTTTACAAACCTTTAGATCTTTTACAATAAATCTCCTCCTTCTGCGTACTCCATTATAATACTTAGTTTACAACGATTAACAATACCATAAATTGTTATCCTCAATAAAACATTCCTTATAAGAAACCACATTCTCATGATGGATTGATGCTATAAAACGAACTTCATTAAGAGCATTCTGTTTCTCTCTATCCCCAATATCTATTAATTTAACCTTTATTTTAATTCACAAACATTTCTTACTTTCTTTAAAGCATAAATATTTCCATCAGACTTTCGTTACACTTTGTAAACAGAAGAATAAGCTCCAGAACCTATAATAATTTAGTGAGTTCACTCTTACCTAATTTATTCAGGATCTCAAAATTTTATAGTTTGCTTTCCATTTTAATAATAATTTAATTATGTAATAATAGTTAAAACTTGACAGACATGAAGGAATTAATCAATTTCATCAAATCGATCTTAGAAATTAAGTTAAATTAAAGATTCCATTCTTGATACTTCAACTAACAATATATCAGGGATGACTTCTTTTTATATTTTATGTAGTACTTCTCTTATGATGACTATCTTATGATGGTTACTTTATACTAGTTTAAACTCATGAATTTAGCATTTGATTATTAAGGTTTATGAATAGTTTTGAAGTTTGCATTTAACAACTTTAATGAGTATAAAAGCTAATCTTGAATTATAATAAACCTTGATAAATTACTAATTTAAAAAGACGAAATTTAAATCGTGATTAAGTTTAACATTAAGATATAAGTAGCCGTCTCTTAAAATGTATATTTGGATGTTCTTAAAATAAATGGATTGTAATTGTTGCATAAATAATGGAAAGCTAAATATTATTAATAAGAATTTTAAATTCAAACAATTATAAATTGAATATGATGTGATATCCGTGTATTGTTGTTAATTTAATCATCTAAATAATTAGAAATATGAATTTATCAAAAAAGAAAGATTGATACAATTCTTGGATATTTTAATAAAAATTGTTAGGGTTATGTTAATAATAACAAAAATTACTGATTTGATATATAATTTAGATCATATACTAGAAATATTAATTGTGATAAATATGACTATTTACATTCCATTATTTTGAATTGATTATATTGAAATTATTCAAAAAATATATTAGCATAAAGAATGATTAAGGAGAGAATCATAATTTGATAATATTTATAATAAAATGAAATTGAATTAATAAATAGTGGAGAGAGAAAGTGATAATATTAGGAAAATGAGTCGTCTTGCTATCTTTAATCAAAAAAGGTTTTGGCTTAAAGAAGAAGAGAAGTAATAAACAGAAGAAATTGAGATTGAGTTTAATAAACTTAAACTTGAAGAACCCAATTTAAAAGTAGAATAATAAAACCTGCGAAAATTTTGCAAAAATTTTTAAAGTTTTGATTATTATAATGGTGAATCTATCTGTATTAACGAGTACTTTATTCGCATTCTCCCAGTAGGACAACGATGTATTGTAAGTAGTCATCAAGGGGTGACTGTGTTAAAAACAATCAATGGTCTAAAATATAAATTTTCATCTTCGCTTCCTGGGGGTATATTAAAAAATAATAATAAAATTAATAGGAAGCTCAAAAACTCTAATTGGTAGATGTATTTTAGATTGTTTTTTAAGTGCAAACACAGTTTATATTTATGATATTTTATAATGGGGTAAAATGGACATGAGTGAATAGGTTGCTGAACTTAGATATTTTTGGATTAAAGGACATATTCTCAATTAATTACGTTAGGATTAAGAAGAATAAGATTATAATTTTGAATGGATTCCTGTCATACCATCAATTAATGAATTACAGAAAACCTTATTTCCTTATACTAAAAATGGTTTACTCTTCATCCGTAAAGATTCTAATTACTATGCTGGAGTCAATCCTGAATGTTTCATCTATTAAGATGAATTTACAGATGAAAATTTCAAGGATGAATGCATCAAATACAAATTAGACAATTCTATTACAATAACTCTTAGTCTTTTTTAAAATCAATTATTAACTAGAGATGGTTATAAAGTAGCTACATATCCAAGCACCAAAAATACAAAAGTCATTGTAGATGCTAAAATAAAAATTAATGATTAAGAATTGGTCTTACTTGATGTTAAAGATCCATCCAAATTTTTGGAAGACCCTTATTCTAAAATAAGGTTTTGGAAGTAATTACCTCGCTTAAGGATACAATGATATAAATAAATTATTGATACTAAATCAAACAAAGAATCTTTTTCTAAGTCCATTAGTTGAGAATTCTTTCAAAATTATCTATTTATTTGAGAAATTCTATGCAAATGTAAAGTCCAAGCCTCTATATTGACATTCAGATGTTTCCACTCTTGGTTTTAATTTTTTCTCAGTCCTAGGATTTTATTAAGAGAGAAGTTATTTCTTAGCATCTTTAACTACTTACAATACTCTTTGTGGTCGTAACTTTATTGAATCACTTTCGATTCTGTGTAATTCAATCAAAGATGATTTACGTCCTATTATTTTTTGTGGTTTATTTTGTAGAGTTTATTCTGGACTATATGAATTTTATTAAGTTATCAAAGGTGTCAGTATATTTTTTATATGCTACTGAGAACTTGTTATTTATGATTTTCGCATATTTATTAATTATTAAATAATGATTAAAATAATCTTTTTTATCATAACACTACACTCTTTAATTTAATGCCAAGTAGAATTTTCTAATCCTGATGATTTATCTACTTAGCATTAATCTAATGAAGAAATTCAAGATAGAATAAAGTCTAAAATTGAAAATTAAGAAATTTCTTCTTCAAATTTAGATTATTAACAAGATGAAGTTGAGGAAGAATATTAAACACTTTTTTTAAATTTCGAAATTGGAGAAGAACAAATTCTTGATGCTTAATATACATTCCTTGATGATGAAACTGCTTTGAATATTGAATCAGAAATTTTGGAAATAATCCGAGATGATTATCTTTTATATTCTGATACACATGATGACAAACCTGAAAATAAAGTTATTGATGCATCATATAACTTATAAGACGATACACCTACAGAAATAAACTAAGAGCAAAATGAATTAAAATTATGCTCTCTAGAAACTCAACAAAATTGTTAATAATAATTTGAAGAACTACAGAATTTATAAAAATGATTATTGTAAAATATGATATCATTAAATCATTCAACCTATTCTACTGTTAGTCTTTTACTTTTTAATTTATTAATCTTATTCAAAAAATTATAAAAACTACTAGAATCTTTATTTTTCTGAAATTCAAAAATCTTAAAATATTAAGCAAACATATTTGAATATCATTTAACTTAAGAGATATTATAAAATATAACAACTAAATCTACCATAAGTTTCAAGTTCTTGGGGTAGACAAATTATCAAGTTAAACTTATATACTAAATTTTTGATCGATTTTGATTTCAGAGATATTATAATTATTTTAAATCAAAGTCTTATAATTTTGTGTTTTATAAATCAAATTTGCCTTTTTCTTCTATTAATAGATCTTATATTATTTTTAATTAAGAATCAGATTTGATTTTTGTTTCTAAAAATTATCAATTTTTTTGAAAGAATTATAACATAATACATAATAAAATTATATAATAAGAATAATTATTATATACTATTAACAATATTAATATGAATACTGCAAGTGATTCAATTGATGAGATTATAAGTTTATTAAATAAACACTATCACCCAAATGTTAATTAGGAACAATAATGTAAAGCATTTTAGTAAATAGTAAATCAGATTAATTAAATTAAAGACAGAAAGTAAGTATTGGAAATACAATGTTGCCTTAAATTAAAGTAATATTTTAAATAAAATGATGTTAGTAATAAATAAATGTGTTAACATCAATACCAAATAATTATAATAACGTTTAGGATAAATTTAAAAGAAAGGCAGTTAGTTTAAATAGATAGTAACAAGCTAAAACATAAATAAAAGATACTAGTTGTTTTTTGAGTTCTACAATAAGATGTTTAACTTTTAAACCATATTCTGGAAGTACTGAAATAATAATAAATGTATGAATGTTAATAAAAAGGATGTTGGTTATTATTTTAAATTTGGAAGTAGTCCAATCAAATTAGTAAAAGGGTTATTAGAGGAAAATGGCTTTAAGGAAAGTAATGATAAAAATTGGACAATATATTGGTCATCTTGCGCAATAAGATCAGAAGTTTACTCAAACTTATTTGCTTATTAAAAAGTTTGTCACTTTCCAAAATCATATGAAATGACTCGTAAAGATTTAATGCATCGAAATATATCAAAAATGTAAATAAATTATGGGTTTATAAATTTTAATTTTATCCCTAAAACTTATATATTGCCTGCTGAGATGAGTTATTTCTTAGAAGAGCATGAGAAAATAAAAAATAATAATCCTTGTTATATATGTAAACCACATGCTAGTTCATAAGGGAAAGGCATTTTTATAACTGATAAAATATAGGATGTAAATTAATATATAATTGATTTTAAGATATTAAACAAACAAAATGCTAATAATTCATATGTAGTTTCTCATTATATTGATAAACCGCTATTAATAAATAATTTAAAATTTGACTTAAGAATATATGTAGCACTAACATGTATTAATCCTTTGAGAATTTATATTTATTAAGATGGATTGGCAAGATTTGCTACAGAAGCATATAATTCTGATTCTATTAAGTAAAATAGATTTATACATTTAACAAATTATTCCGTTAATAAAGATTCACCGAATTTTGTTGCTAATCAAGATCCTACATTAGATTATGTGGGAAGTAAATGGAGTTTATTAGCTTTAAGAGAGTATTTAAAATTGAAAAAAATAAATGAAGTATCATATATTATAGTTATATAGTAATAAATCTTTGAAAGAATTGAAGATTTAATAATAAAAACAATAATAAGTGTTGAAAGTGCAATATTTTAAGCTTGTGAAATAAATGTTCCATTTAGATCAAATTGTTTTTCCTTATTTGGATTTGATGTATTAGTGGATTAATTTTTGAAACCATGGCTTTTAGAAGTTAATTTCTCACCCTCATTGAATATCGATGCTCCATTGGATCTTAAAATAAAAGGAGAAATGTTAGCAGATCTATTCACACTCATAGGAATAATACCATTAGTAATCTTCATTATGATTAAAGGACTAAAGATTTTCATAAGATTTATCGTATATTAGAAATTAAAGCAACTATGATTTTAAGAAACATTAATAAGAATTTGAAAAATATATAATTAGAGAGACAGAAGAAGAAATGAAAAGAAGCAGAAGATGGAAAAGACTATATCCATCATATTAAAGTTCTAGATTTACTAAATATTTTGAATCTGACAGACCTCTAAATGCATTACTTAGAAACTATTATAAATGATGCAAATGTTTTAACATTTTTTATTATCTGTTTAAAATAATTAATAATAAATTTTTATTAAATGAGCGACGAAGAAGAAGAAGAAGTTGAAGAAGAGGAAGAAGAAGAAGATTAAGAAGATTAAGAAGAGAAAGAACCAGAAAAATAAGAAAAAGATGAATTTAATGAGTTTAGAAAATATAATCCTCATTCTGCTTATGCTAATATGCATAAATATCCTAAAAATCATGATGATCATAATCCTTTAGCATATTATTATTAAAGATAATTACCTATTCCTTATCAACCATCCTAATATTGGATGGAAAGAGTTTAATATCATTAAAAGGAAATAGACAGAGCCAAACAAGTTCTATTAAATGTTTAAAAACCTTAACCTAACATGTATAACTATGAGAGGCCATTAAACTATTAGCCTAACAATTCACCTTTAAGTTAAAGAGTATAAATTGAATCATAAAGATCTTCAAATTATAATAGATAATATCCTTCTTATTAGATACCATAATATGAATTTTCATCAAAAGATTTCAATCGTTCCAATTTATATAACAATTAGCCATAGCAATCATATCATTTTAATTAATAGGATAAGTACCCACCTACGCAATAAAATTATTATCCACCTTAAAAATAAAATTATCATCCTCCATAATAGGTTATGTATCCTCCTCCATAATTTGATTTATAGAATTAATATTCATGTTATTCAAATCCCAATTATTAGCCTTACCCTCCTTATCCAAATTAGAATCCTCCTCCACCTTTTGCTTATTATCCTCCCCCTTATGATTTTTAATAAGATTTTATGAATGAGTACCCAAAAGAAAGTTTCAAAAAAAGTAAGTAAGTATAAACTGAAACAAAACAAGATTTAGATTAATTGCCTACTGGAGTTTCCTAATTTCAACAATAACCTCCATAACCATATTAATAATAGAATATTGCTCCTACTCAACCTCTTAGTGAAACTGAATTAGAATATATTGAATTTTTAAGGTTCAAAGAATTTAATCAAAAATAACAATAATAGATTGATGATCAAGATTTTTAAGAATTTTAAGAATTTAGAAAACTTAAACAACAATAGTTATTCAAATAAACAGTTGATAGAGAGGAAGAAAAAAGATCATTAACTGATCTCTATAAAAGGAAAAATAGATAAGGTATTTATTTAATAAGAATGAATTAGTTTATTCAGAGTAGGAATACAAATCTTAATTAGATAAAAAGAGAGATTTTCAATAATATCAGCAGTATTATACAAAGCCTCTTTAATAGGAAACGAATCATGAGATTGATCGAGCAATAAATGCTTTGATGAGATCATAGACTGGTACAAACAAAGACTTTTTTAAATGAATTATTATATTATCTTTATTTATTATAATTATAATAAAGCTGACAATAATTCTTTATATTATTATATTTCTAATTATATGCTTAAACCTGATTTGGAATTTTTATATATAAAAGGCAACCAAAAATTTCAAGATGTTGCCTTTTAATAACCAATTAGATAGCATTAACCAAAAGTGAATGCAATAAAACTGAAAGGTTTTTAATAATTTGTTGAACTAATAAATAAACAATAAGAATAACAACAGTAATTGAAGACCTGTTCCTAATGTTAACCTTAGTTATTACCTACAGTCATATCTTATCCGCCAAGAATAGAAATTTAAACAAGAAAAGCAAGTGAAATGAAACTATTCGTAAAAAAAAGTTTTATTGACACACCTACTGAATCACATTCTCAAGAAAGAAGCAAGAAGGAAATAAGATTAATTCCTTAAAAATAATTCTCTATAAAAAGAGCTATAACTTCAAAAAATGAAGAAAGCAATATTATTTTTGAATAAAATGAATTTCCACTTCTTATCGCCTTATCAAACAATTTAAGTATTTAACCTCCTGAAAGAGCAATTTATAAAGCATTTGTAACTAAAGGAAATAATGGGGTCTTGATAAGATAGAGTTTAAAATAAAGATCATGGTGGATATTAGTTGATTAACCTTGCGAAGATATGAATTTCTATTGGACTTAATTAAGAAAATAAACACATTATGAATAATTACAAAAATAGCAATTAGAATCTGTAGTTTTTAGTAAATTATAGAAAAAATAAGCAAATGACAAATTAAGATATAAAATTGATGATTCAGAATATTAAATATTTAATTAGAGTGTAAACTTAAAAGTGCATAATCATTTAGAATGCAATTTTTAAGTGTGCAATAAGAAAGCCCTCTTTTATAATATGAAGAATTATTATATATCTCGAAATTAGGATCCCTTTTAATTTATCCCCCTTACTTATCATATCTAAACAGGTTCAAATGATCCTGCATACTTGGAATTTGAATAATATGCATCAACTTCGAATAATAATCTATGGATAGTTAAACCAGGAGAGTCATCTAATAGAGGTAATGGTATTTAAGTTGCAAATTCAATATAAAAAGTTAAATCGATTATATCTCAATCAACAAATCATCATAATGGAATGAAAAAAACATTTATTGTATAAAAATATATGGAAAAACCTCTTTTATACAATAAAAGAAAGTTTGATATAAGATGCTATATATTGATGACAAGTATTAATAATAAATTCAAAGCCTATTGGTATCAAGAAGGCTATATTAGAACAAGTTGTAAAGAATTCTCTTTGGATGATGTTGAAGATAAATTTACTCATTTAACCAATGATGCAGTATAAAAGAAGAATTAAAATTATGGAAAATATGAAACAGGAAATAAAGTAAGATTATAATATTTAAATAGGTTTCATTTAATGAATTTTAAAGATATTTATAAGATAATCATAATTACAATTTTTAAATTATTATTGATTAACTCAAAAAATTAAGTACAGATATTGTAAAAGCTACATATTAACACTTAGATCCAAACAGACATTTTTATACATTTGAATTATTTGGATTAGATTATATGATTGATTAAGATATGAAACCTTGGCTTATAGAAGTTAATACAAATCCTTGTTTGGAAACATGCTGTCCTCTTTTGGCAAGACTCATTTCACATCTTATTGAAAATACAATAAGAATTGCAATTGATCCCATGTTCCCACCTCCTCTCAATAAAAAGAAACATATTTTAGATTAGAAAAATTTATTTGAATTAATCTTTTCTACTACTTTAGTTACTGAAACAATTACCTAACCCATCATAAAGGAAGATGATGAGGAACATGATGATGTTGAAGATGATAATTGAAAATTATTTTATAATTAAATCATTTAGTATTTATTATTATATCTAGAAATAAATCATTTTCATTACAACATTCTTATTATTTCGAAGGTAAGAAAGATTAGTTTGATTTATATTTCTAATTTGGATTAATGAATTATATTTACAATATATATCTATATATATAGTTTGAGTTGTTTTTTGATTATTTTGTTAAATATATCTTCAGTATCATTGTTAGGAGATATTGTAGATGAAATAGACACATTTTTCATAATAATAAACTATTTTGTATTTTTGTAGTAATTTGGAGTTTCCATAAAATCAATATCAAAAAAAAGCATTTGTTAGAAAAAATAAGTATATGTAAGGAAAAGTGTTGGGAAGGTGGAATTTTTTAAAAATACTAATAAGTAATATCAAACTAAGTAAATACAATAAATAAAATTATATTAATAATGGGACCTTGTTCATCATAATCAAGGAAACCTGCAGCAAACAGTTAAGCATTGATGCCTAGCACTTAACAAGGGAATAATTAAGACTTTAAAGTGGGTCCAGACATCTTTGTAACGCTAAAATAGGGATCAATAAGCAACTTTTATAAAATAGAAAAAAGTTTGGGATCAGGTAGTTGTTATAAATAAAAGCAGGGGCATTTGGTGAAGTTAGGTTGGTTATTCATAAAAGTTCTGGATGTAAGAGAGCTATGAAATAAATAAGGAAGGATAAAATAATAAAAGAAGATGAGGAGAATATGTTTTCGGAAGTAAATACTTTAAAAGAGTTGGATCACCCAAATATAGTGAAATTGCATGAATTATTTTAAGATGCAAAAAATTATTATCTTGTAACTGAGTAAGAGTAAAGAATATTATTAGATATTTAGAAGGAGGAGAGTTATTTTAAAAGATTACAGATATGAAACATTTTACAGAAAAAATGGCTGCAGATATTATGAAATAAATTTTAGCAGGAGTTGTTCATTGTCATGAAAAGAAAGTGGTTCATAGAGATTTGAAGCCAGAAAATATACTATTTGAAAATAAAAAACCAAATTCTAATCTTAAGATTATTGATTTTGGAACCTCAAGAAAGATGGAAAATAATTAAAATTTAACAAAAAGATTAGGAACTGTAAGAGTTCTTTTATTATTTAAGCCTTATTATATTGCACCTGAAGTTTTAAAGAGGAATTATAATGAGAAATGTGATGTTTGGAGTTGCGGAGTCATTTTATATATTATGCTTTGTGGTTATCCTCCATTTGGTGGTTAAGATCAAGAGATATTATAAAATATAGAAATTGGAAAATATGAATTTGATCGTAATAATTAATATTATGAAATTGTATAGCTGAGGATTGGAGTAAAATATCAGAGGATGCTAAAACTTTAATTAAAAGAATGCTAACCAAGGATTATTAATAAAGAATTTCTGCATAAGAAGCATATAATGATCCTTGGATTTAAAAGAATGCACCAAACGGACCAATTGATTTAAAAGCAATTAAAAATTTATCATCGTTTTTTGTATTATTAACTATCTAATATTAGGGTAAAAATAAAGTTAGAGCAGCTCTAATGTAATTTATAACTACTAACTTAATGACGAATACAGAAAAGGAAGGTTTATTAAATGAATTTAAAAAAATAGACAAAGATGGAAATGGATAAATAAGTAAAGAGGAATTACTTTAAGGTTTATTACTGATATTATTATTGTAGTTTATATGAAGTAATATGATGAAATTAAAGCAAAATAAATGGTAGATGATATTTTTGAAAAAGTAGACATCAATAGATCAGGTTTCGTAGATTTTACAGAATTTATGATGTCAGCTGCTTCTGAAGAAAAACTTTTGAGCAAAATTAGATTATAGCAAGCTTTCAACATGTTTGATACTGTAATCAATATTATTAATTCTTAAGAATGGAGATGGTTAGATAAGTAGGGAAGAGTTACAAGAAATTATGGGAGGAGTGGATGACAATTTATGGAAGGAAATTCTTTAAATGTGTGATGCTAATGGGGATGGTCAAATTTCATAGTAAGAATTTATTGATTTCTTGGTGAAAAAATATTAATAATGATATTAATGATAATAAAATTTCATTTTATGTATGATTAAGATAATGACGTGTTTTATGATCTTTTATGCAGAGATCTTGAAAAATTACAATTGGATGCCTTTAAATAATAAAATCATTATTATGTGTAAATAAGATAATGACGTCTTTTGTGATCTTTTATGCAGAGTTCTTTTTATTACAATGGGATACCTTTATATAGGTTATGCATTAACTTATTATGCAATTACATAAGACTCTATAGCATATGTCATGGATTATCAAAATTCAACTAACAAAAGTGTAATTGAAGGTTTTATAAATGCGTCACTTTCTATAGGCGCAGCAATTGCAGCATTAATGTCATGTAAATTATTATGAAAATTATTAATAGCTATGATTGTAAATAAATTGAACTATCGCAATACATTTATACTCTTTGATATAATTGGAATCAGTATTGGAATGTTATTCACTCTTTAAAACTTAAATGTTTTAATATTATGCAGAACTTTATAAGGATTTTTAACAGGATTAAATAGTGCATTAGTGATTCAATATATCTATCATTTTGTACCATTAAATAATGTAGGAATATTTGTTGGTTTGGGTCCATGTTTAATGATGGTTGGATTAACATTAGGATTTGCAGTTTAATGGATATTTCTAGTTTAACCAGCTTCAGATTACAACTAAGATTTAGATTATGGTTATTTAGGATTCAATAATTGGAAAATTATATTTTTATTTACTGCAATCCCGTGTGTTATACGCCTTTTTGGCATGCTATTTATCATGAGACATAACCTACCATTTGAATAATTAAAGAAAGGAAATGAGGAATAAGCTAGACAGATTTTATAAAGTTCGCATCCAAGTACCACCTCAACTGAGGAAATTCAAGAATTACTTCTTACAATAAAAGAGAATTTAAAAGGAGAAAACTTAAACTTAAAGAATTTATTTAGTAAAATGTATAGAAAAAGTATGGTTTTATGTATGGTTTTTGGAGTATTATAATAATTTGCTGGAATTAATGCTGTTAATTTTTATGCTGGTGTAGTAATTGGTGCTATGACAAATAATAATACAACATTAATCAATTTAGCAAATGTAATTAATGGATTAGTAAGTATTGCAGCTTCTGTCTTTAGCAGTGTCATGATTAATAGGGTAGGTAGAAGAATTGTTTTATTAATTGGTAATGGCTTTTGTTTTGTTTCTTTAACATTCATCTGCATTATTATAACTATTTAATCATAAGGAGATGAAGACAACAACATTTATTAGATATCTAATTTGGTGTTTTTAGTGATATATGTCATTTCATATAGTCTTTCTTTAGGCCCTGTATTTTGGGTTTATCTTTCTGAAGTATTACCAACTAAAGGAATATCACTTGTTACTTTTATTAATTGGTTAAGTTGCGCAGTTTTAGCCTAAATTTTTCCTATAATAGTTGAATATTTAAGCCTACAATTCAATTTCGGGATGTTCGCAGCAGTTTGCTTTTTATTAGAAATCATGTTCTATGTTTTTGTCTTTGAAACAAAAGGTTTGACAAAGAACGAAATTTAAAATCTATTTTAAAACAAAAATAAATATGTTGGTATTAATGATTGAGCACATTAGAATGATTTTATAGATAATATTATTTATTTAAAATCAAAACAATTATTTTATTTTGTATTAATATTTAATAATAATAATAGTAATATTAAATTTGATAAACTTATAAACAAATATTCAAATAGGATAATAAATATAAAAATGAGGATTTGAGTTTTTTTTAAATTTCAATTAAAAAGATATTCAATATTTTTACAATAAAGTTACTAAGAAAAATTAATGATGAAAAGAACAAATTTGATTAGAGAAAACTATAATAATGTATTCTAGAAAATTCGAATAAAGTGTTAAAACAAAAAATTTATCATAAATTTTTTTTTATTTAAGATAATGATACAAAAAAAAGAGTGTTATTATGTGACACTTGGTATAAGTAGAACAGCTACAAATGAAGAAATTAAGAAATAATGCAGAAAACTAGCTTTACAATGGCATCCTGTAAAAGTTCTCATGATTATAGGATAAAAATCTGGAAAATAAAGAAAAAGCATAAGAAAAGTTTAAACAAATAGGTGAAGCTTATTCTGTTCTATCCGATATAGATAAAAGAAAAATATATGATTAATATGGACACGAGGGGTAAAATATGTAATTTATTAATTTTAGTATGTAAGAATAAATTCATTAACATGAAGAGGATGGCGATTTTGCATTTTTTACATTTGATCCTTTTGAAATATTCAATAATTTCTTTTGTTCTGGAGATATTTTATTTGAATCAGATGATGAATTTAATATTTTTGAAAATAGAAGATAAAAGAAATAGAATAAAAAGAACAGAAACTCTTTTTTTAATTCAATGATAAACAATTTTATTGAAACTCCCTTTTTTGATAGCAATTAGAATGGATATTCAAAATCTATCTCAACAACTACATAATTCATGTAAAAAATTTTATAATTCTTAGAAATGGAAAAAAGGTAACAGTGACAAAAGAAACTATAAAAAATGGAGGTAAAACTACTGTAATAGAAAAAAGAAATGAAAATGGTAAAGTAAGCGAAAAAAAATACGAAATTCAAGATAATTTAAGAAGACCATAATTATAATATGAATAATAATAAAGGAAGAAAAAGAAAAAAAATAGATAAAATTGATTGTGTATATTATATTGTAATATAAAATAATTAAATTTTATAAAATTATTTAAGAACACTTTCAATCTTCTTCTCAATTTCTAAAACTTAGATATTTTATTATAAGGAAAGAAATCTATTTATGATAATTATCCAGAATATATATTAATTATTAAATTGATATAAAGTTGATATTTATTATAAATTTTAAATTATGAATATTTTTAGCGTTGCATCTATTCGAAACATTAATATGATGTATAAAAATTATATAAATTATATTTATTAACTTGTAAATTATATCTAACTAAGTAGTAAATCATAGTATTTAAAAGAAATATATTTATTTTTAAGAATTGAAACGAATATCAATTTTTATAATTGTAATCCATCATACTTTGATAATGTATACACAGTTTAGGAATTTTTTAAAGTGTTTTATTATTTCAGTTTTTTCTCTTTGCAAAATATAATAAATAATGATGATATATTTTCATTTTGTTGATGTAGAGCTATTAATTATCAAACCTTGAAATTTTGTATTTAATATCTAAATTATTATTCAAATTATATAGCAAAATATAAATATGTTCCAAATAAAATGTAGTTATTAAATCATTAGATTATTAATGATATTGAAATTCTTGGTGATCTTCAAAATGCTTATCTAAATTTAAAACTATATCTTATTTGACTAAGGATATAACCAATTGTTGAGTTATGATTTAGGGTATGCATGTAATAATCCTGTCACATCTGCAATAAATGTGACATTTTCAGGTACTTTTGAAATTCCACCCCAAATATTAATTTTTCCTAGTACTCTTTCAGAATAAAATTTTCCTTTAAGTAATTTTACTCTTGACATCATGTTTATCACAACATAATGTATATATATATTTAAATAATCTTTAGAGTTCTCAATAAATGTTTCATGTCAATCAACTGGACCAGCAAGATATTACTTTAATTGGTATGCCATCAATGACTATAGAATTTAAATATTGCATAAATCAACAGAAACTAATTGTGTAGATTAAAGTATTTATACACATTCACATAATCTATAATCAGCAACATAAGCCATAGTTATTTTATAGAGTTGGGGGTAATATGGAGAACCTCTGAATTTTTATTTAGAAACTTATGAATTAACCTCAACAACTGTTAAAATCAAATTGCATAATTCTAATTCCAATTTGATAAATTTTGGATACTAAATAGTCTTAGGAACTTCAGAAGCATTTTAACAATCAGAATTAATAGAAACACCTGGAGGAAATAATATATTAATATCAAAAACAATACCAAAATTAAATAAAGGAACATTTTTTCTTTCGCTTGCAGGGTTCGACTGGAGAGTTAAATATCATATAAGATTTGTATTTTCTAATACATAAACAGCTAACAACATTTAATATAAATGTTAAACCTGTAAAATTATAAATATTATTTAAGTTTCTGGAACATTTATGGATTCTGTTAGATTCCATGAACTTTGGTTCCTCGAATAAACTTTTTTTCCGATCTATGTTTATTCATATAGGGTAACAAAGAAGTATGAAAGATTTGTACCACATCCTATAAAAATATCTATTTTTGAATTGAATTCAGAATATCATGATTTAGGAGATTATTCAGTTTAAGTTCCTATTACTATGATAACTTTAACAATACAAATTGAATTGAAATTTTATTAAGGAGAAAAATTAGTTGGATCATTTTTAAAATGTAATGAATGTGGCTCAAAGAATGCATATAGAATAAATTAAAACTACCTTTGTGGAAATAACTTTATTAGATATAGATTATTATTAAGATAACATTCAATTAATGTTTAAAATTTGATAATATCGATTGGATTATCAAGCGTCATCATAAAGTAAACATTTAATTAAGCAGTTGACGATTATTATGTCGTTTAACTTTAGTTTCTAGCTTAAAATCCTTGAATTTAAATTAATTTAAACTAAATTTTTTATTTATAATTTATTTAACATTTAATTTTAAAATTAATTTGTTGTTTAAAATAATTGTTCTTAATTAGAGCATATATCCATTTACGCCTAATTAAATCTTTTCTTCCTATCATTTATTTTATTAAATCTTTAAATATTATTGTATACTGTTGCCCATTTTATACACTTTAAGTAAATTTTTATGAAAATTTATTTTTATTAAAAAATATGATAAGAAGTGGAATTTTGAATAAAACATTATGTTATATTTTTATTTAATTTATTATTTCATGCTCTACCTCTGCCTCTACCTCTTCCACGGCCTCTTCCTCTTGCTCCACCTCTACCAGTGGCTCTATTTGGAAATTTAGCTTGTAATGTGTTTGTCTTGGAACTTTCAGCTTTCTTTTATTTTGCACTCTTTTTCAAATCTAATCATAATAGTTAAAATAATATACATATAAATGTTCCTGTTCCAGCTTTATAAATTCTAAATGCTTTTCCATTTATAACAGCTTAACTTGTTGAAGCTAATGCAAGTGATCTATTCAAACTATTTGGATCAGCGAATTCAACAAAATTGAAATGATTTGGTTAGACCTTACGATTTTCATACTTTTATCCTTTTCTAAATCTTGCATCTAAAATGACTCCAACTTCAAATTTATTGAAAAATTAAATTATATCTGGAATACTAAATATTGGTTAAATCCAAGCTGTTCTTTCAAGTCTATTTTCTTCTATTTAAATTAGTTTAGAGAATAAATCAATTCTAACATTTGATTTCAATTCATCATAACCTTTCTTTAAGCAATATAAGCCATAGTCAGTAATAGAATTATTCTTGATAAAGATTTCTTATAAATTAGTTTTCTTTATCAAATTTAATATGCCATCCTCAGATAAGAAATTAAATCTTAAACCAAGTGTTTAAACTTTAGATTATTTATTCTAACTTAATCCTTCTGTAATAGCTAATAATCCTTTATTTCTTATTCTATTATTACCAAGATCGATAAATTCGATTGTTTAATTAGTTTAAAATGTTTTTCCAAATTCTTTGGCTCCGTCAAATCCAATTAAATTAAAGAAAAGATTTAGTTATTTAAGAGTTTGATTCTTTCTTAAAGCAATTGCGATACTCTTTCCACCTGATACTCCAATTTTATTACCAGATATATCTAAGAATTCTAAACTTGTATTTGATTCTAAGAAAGTACTTAATACTTTAGCTCCTTCTTTATTTAAATTGTTTCTACTAAGGTTTAATACTTTTAATTTAATTGCTTTTTGATGAACCATCTCACATAATAAATCCATATCCTTTTTTGTAAATTGTTTTTCAGCTAAATTTAAATCTATAAGGTTTGAATTCTTTTCAAAAATATTTTATAATTCATTTTTGGCTTTATATTAACTCTTGTAATGATTAATATCAAAGTTTGAACCAAATGAAGATATTTTAATATCAAGAGTTTATAAATTACATCTAAATACTTTTTTGTAATCATCTCCTGTCATTTTACTTGCTTTGTTTGCATCGCCATACCAAACTTCATGATCATGATTGGAAACAGCCATACTTTCAATTAATTTCTTTAATTTCTAATAGGTTATTCCATCATAATTTAAATTAATTATTGTTAATTATCCTCCTTTTTATGCATTAAATGCTATTGATTTACCTAATTATTCTAATTTTTAATCATTAAATTCTCCTATAGCATTTAAATTTAATGTTTTTAATGTTCTACTTTCTCCTAATGCTACAAAGAATTCTTTTGTTAAATTTAAACAAGATAATCTTTCTAAATTTAAATGTTCCAAACTTGCTGTAATTCTTAACAATTTATATAAGCTTTCAACTAATTCTACTGAAGTGATTGATCCACATCCTGAAATATCCAAGAATGTTAATTTTGGTGAAAAACTCAAGTTATACACAATTGATGCCAATCCTTTCTCTGTTGCTAAATTATTTAATGATAAGTCTACAGTTACTAATTATTTAGCTCTCATCAAACCATCTGTTATTTCTTTTGCTATATTAGCATTTCTTATTGATCCTTTCAAATTTAAAAATTCCAGATGTCTAAAAGATGTAATAATAGCACCTACAGTTTTTGCTGCATTACTAAAAGTCAACATTTCAGTATTTTCAATTGTGAGAGATCTAAGTTAATTGGAAAATAGATTCAATACACCAAATATTGATTCTGTTATTTCTAGTTAATTTCCTCCAAATCCTAATTTTATTATCTCAACAATTTATAAACTGTTTTATTATTTACTTAAATTATTCAATCCTTTATAAAAAGATTTTGCAGCTTTCTTTGGGAAAGTTATGCTTCCTAATTATTCTTAACCAGTCAATGTCAATCTAATTAATTTTGTAAATTATTCCAAAGCAGCAGTAATATAATAATATCCTGATGACACAGTTTTGATATGTACCAAAACAACAATCAAATCGACGAGTTTATCTTTTATTATAGTAACTTTTTCATAAAAGCTTTAGAAATCAGGACATTAATCAAATTAAAGTAAAAATTATTCGAAATCTAATTTCATATATAATTATTGCCAATTATGTTAAGGAAAATCATTTTGATATTTAACAGTATGAAGTTAATTTCGGAGGTTTTCAATCTTATTATATAATCTATCTTCAGGTTTAAGTCCAAAACCATTTAAAAGTCTAACATTAGCTTATTAAGCCAATTCAGTAGCATTTAATTCAGGATTCCATTTCAATATTTCATCGATCCAATCCCATCTTTTACATAATTCTTACTTCCAATCAACATTTTACTTTGCTTCAATATTATATTTAAATTATTTTTTTTCTTATTCTTCTTTAGTGATTACATAAAAGTCTTATATTTTTGAGTATTTTTTTTAATGTTATCTAACTTACTCAATAGCAGGTGGTAATTAGTTCATTTCTTCAACAGTACCATGATATTTTTTTTCTTTAGAATTCTTAACTGCTTATTTTAACAATTAATTCAATTCTTCAACTGATTTCTTCTCTTATCCAATAAACTCATAAAAACCATCATAATTGACTACTCTTCTGATAGATTCAAATACTTTTTCTTAGATTCCATTTTCAATACCTGTTGTTAATAAACAATAATTTTTATCAAATCTTTCCAAGATCTCTTTTTATGTCTTCAAAGGTTGAACAACATAATTTAAATAAATATATTAGAAACAACCCATTTAAAATGAAGTTGATTATTATTTAAATGTTATTTCAACTCTTTTTGCTGCACTAATAGCTCCATCTAATTTTTCATCAGCCAATTCTGGAATTTCTTTTAATAACCAAAACACTTATCTATCTAATTATTCAGCTGTGTAAGATTAAACTAAATCTGCAAAAGTGTATTTTTTAGATACATAGAGTAAATTAAATAAAATACCAAGATTAGGAGTAAATTCTTTAGTTCTACTTTTTTCATCAGAAATAAATTTATGGATAGTTGCATCTACTTATTGATATAATTGAGGCCATTCTTCCATGCATAATAACCATAGAGCATGTATTTAAGCTAAAATTCTTAAACATCTGATTGATGCATGAGTCTTTTCAGCCATCATGCCATGTACAATACTTTGTGTAATTTTTGGAAATACTTCCAACACAAATTCAGGTTTAAATCTTTTTGTATTATTTGTCATTATCATAGATAATGATCTTTATAGAAGATGTAAAACTCTCTCTTTATTATCTGTTTTACCAAAATAAAGAGGTAACCAATGAGTATATGTTAAATTTAAAGAATCCCATTTCAAACCTTCATTCAAAAATGCTTTGATTGAAACATAATCTTATGATGGAACTGCTTATTTAATTGAACCAGTTCTTGGCACTTTAGATACATTTAATAAGATTCCTAAACAACTTTCTTATTTAATTTTGGTTTCATCATCATATTGAGGTTATTGAGGTTTTCTATAACTTAACTTGGTATGGAAACATACAAATTATTATTCTAATAATTCTTACTCTGTGAACTTATTAAAAAATGATTGTTCTTCTGTTTCCTTTGTATTGAATTATGGCCATAATGATAATTTACCACCATGTTTGCAATTTTTAGTAGTACATTTATAAGCGTTAGCAGCTTAGACAGCTTTTTTGATTTATGCTAATTATTTTTCTTTCTTTTCAGTAATCTATTCCTCAAATAAAAAGGCAGATAATTATAATAATATAGATTAAATAGTATAAGCGCTTGACCATCCTGATTATTTATCTTTATCCTCGGGTTTTCTTGGTTATAGTAAGTCAAGACATATAGAATTACCAAAAACATTAGGATGAGGTAATTCTGTAAATAAATTAATCTTAGGTGGTTAATGTGGATACGATTCAGGTATCAATAACTCAAAGTGAAAGATTCCACCTTCATAAGGGGTTCCAACAGGACCTCTAATATTTGCATGCCAAATAAAGAGGTCATGTTCAAGGGGTCTAGCAGTAACTCCCACTGTGGGAATGGACTCCTTCTCAATAATATTGAGATCTTTCAACAATCTCTTTGTTGCAAAATTTTATGCTTGAGTGTTGATGAGCGTCCTTAAAACTGCAGTATCCTTAGATTTACCTTATTTTATCATTTATTTTTTACAAAAATTATTAAATCTTTTTACTCCCTGACGTAAAAATTTCAATATAAAATTTTTTAATTGCCATATAATATGGATTAAAAATCAAATGAAATGGAAATGGCTATGGTAAATCTAGCCAAACCAGAAATAAATGAATAGTCTGAAGAATATAAAGTTTACAAAAGAAGATATATTATGGCCTCATTTTTTGCTTTCTCTACTGTATTTATTTTTTTGCTAATTTTAAGATTTGTTCATCAATGATGTTTTCAACTTGTAATCCGATTGCATCTGTCCTAGCTGCTGTTTATGCAATACCTACATTTGTAGTTTCATTAGCAGCAAATGGATTTTTACTTATGCATCCTCTCTTAACTTTTGTGTGTAATTTAATCAATCTTAAATAACAGAAACATTCATTGTTAACCAAACAGACATATCAGTTAGTCTTAAAATAGGATGTGCTTTAACCTTATTGGGTGCTTTAATTAGAACTGCCACTGTTATAACCGAGAGGTAACTTATTTAAATTAAAACATAGATTTTATACTGTTATATTGGGATCACTTGTGGCAGGAATGGGAAGACCCTTTATTATTAATATTCAAGCAAATGTAGCTAAAGAATGGTTTAAACCTGAAGATAAAACTACTGTTATGATAGCATTCTCCTTCATCATTACATGCTCAAGTGTTTTTGGGTATTAACGCCAATTTATCTAATATAGAGTAATAATACCTGGGTAAATATTCAAAGGTTATGAATATGAACAAGATCCAGAAGATGGTAAGTGGTTAACTGGAAAACTTATGGTTATTGAATTAGAAATCTTTAGTGCTATATTAATTCCTGCCATCCTTTTTTTTAGACCAAGTCCTCCAACACCACCTGGACCAATCAATAAATCAAGAGATGAATTTACTTATATGCAATCCTTAAAAATGACAGCAAAAAATAAAAACTTTGTAACTTATTAATCTATATATCTCATTAGATATTACTATTTATTTGTTATAGTCTATTAATGGGAGGATTTCATGCTTTAGCAGTTGTTATTTCATATCTATTTAATCCATTTGGATTCACTCCTTCATAAACTAGTTTTATATGTATTAATTATTTATAAAAATTCAGAAAGTTCTCCTATTGTTTGTGGATTTGTAAGTTCAGTAATGTATTCCATTCTGATTAGAAAATTTCACTTAAATCATAAGAAAATTGTTTTATTCAATCTAATTCCAGTCTTAATTAGTTTGGGTTCAAGTTATTTTGCATTAATGACCGAAAGTTTACCTATTGTATTATTGTGCTTTTCAGTATTACATTTTACTTTTATAGGTTCTTGGCTTTTTTGTGATACCATGCATACCATTATAACTTGAATTAGCATGCAAAGTCTTACACCCTATTAATTAAACTATAGCTGTTGGATTTTTATTAGCTGGTGTGCATATTTGGAGTTTCGTGTTTGGTGAGATTCTTTCACTTATAACACATGATTAAAACAAGTAAAATATATTTCATTATTATTAGAACATAAGCGTTTTTTGGATGTTTATTGTTGTTTTTATCATTTCTAGCAGCCGCAATCTGTTTTTCTAGAGTTAAACTACCTAAAGAAGATGAAGATGATGAAGCAACTTAAGTAAATCAATCAACTCAGGAAGGAATTTGAAAATTTAAAAATCATTACATGTCTTATATTCAATCTGTATAAATAAATTCTAAATTTATAGATTCAAACATAAATAAAAAAATAATTTTGACATATATATATTTTATAACATGACATTTACACAGTGAAAAATATTAGAAATCTATAATTATTTTAGAATATGAGTTAAAATCAATTAATTTTATTAGATATATGAAAAATAAATAAATTAAAAATGTGAAGTAGAAAAATTTAATGACAAAATCCATTATAAATTGAATTATGAGCTTGAATAATGTTTATATATTATAAAAGTGTAGCATTAGTTTTATTAATCTGAATACAAATTTAAAATCATTAAGTATATAAATTTAAACTAGAGTATTATTTTAATTTTAAAAAATAGAACCAAAGTTGTTATTTAAAAGAATGAATAAGGAAAAATCTGGATAAATGTACTGATTAGCTTTATAAAATTTAAATAATGATTAATTAAATAAATTAATACTAAATATGTAGCAATTATATGAACTCCTCCTTACATAATAAGAATCTCTTCCTGAATTAACTTATTCTGTTGTGTATAGACATTAAAACGGATTAGATGGAATGGATAACACATTCACTAATTCAACTTAAATTTCTGATATTACTTGTATAAAATGTATGGCAGTCTCAAAATATAGTATTGTGGTACATAATTTATGTAAATTTTAGTTTGGAGGAGAATTTGGAGTTGTACATAGTGGGAATAGAACATTCAATATTGATATGAAGGCTTAATCAATATCATTCTCTCCAGATTATGAATACATAATACTTTCAGGGAAATCAACCTATTTGTATTCTATAAAGACAGAGAGTCTAGTTAAGGTATTTCCTCATGAAGTGAAGTTTGATTCAACTGGATCTCTTTGTTTTTGCAAAGGGATAGTTTATGAAACAGCATCTTTTTAATAGATAAAATAATTTAAATGCCCAGAGTATGGGGACTTTACAATTTCAACATAAAGGGATTCATTATACTTATCATCAGTTACATTAATAAAGCATTTAGAAGATTTAAAAGATTGCAGACTCATAATTGATAACTATGATACTAATTAGCATTTCGAACATTCGATTCCACCCTCGAATGAAGTTAAATAATTGTGGTCAGATGATGGAAAAATATTACTGATTTGGTCACAAACTTTAGATGATCATACTAACCAAAGCTATTTTGGTACTCATCATTTAAATTTATGGATTGAAGACAAATTATAAAATATAGAACTATTTGAAGGACCTATTCATGATGTTCAATGGGTTCAAAATGGATTTATAGTTATAAGTGGATATATGCCAGCAGGTGCAATTTTATTTAATAGATAAGGAGAAAAAGAGTATTTAATACTTTAAGCTCATATAAATTCAATATATCCAAAAAATAATTTAATTGCACTCTGTGGTTTTGGAAATTTGACTGGAGATATATATATTTATGATTTAAATAATATAACAAAGGTAGGTTAAACTAAATAAGATAAAGTAGTACAATTTGAATGGAGTCCAAATGGAGAATATTTCTTATTGGCAACAACATTTCCCAGATTAAGAGTTGATAACTAATTTATTATATGTACTAAATTAGGTGAATTGATTTATAAGAAGAAGTTTGATGAACTTCATGAGATCAAATGGATTAATGATAATAAATTGAATATATAGATCAACTTTGTAGAAGAAGTCAAACAATCGAAATAAATTAATCTTACAACTGGAGTAGGTAATACATTTTATTAATCTTTTTAGACTTTATAAAATAAATGAAGGAAATTAAAGTTAATGATTAACCTAGAAGATTGGAAAAGGATGAAAAATTGTCAACATTAAGATAAACACACTAAACTTAATAAACTGTTTAATTAGTTTAAACTGCAGTACCTCCAAAACAAACAGCTTAGAAATAGATTTTTATGCGAAGATAAGAACCAATAGTTTAATAACCTACTCCTGAAGAATAATATTAATAACAATAATAAATATTATAATAATAGCAATAGATGAAATTAGAAAAGAAATAAAAATAAAGACAAAATAAATAAATGAATCATTAAAATCATAAATAATAATAATAAAAGTAATATCTTCCAAATGATTATTAATATGAATAAAATGAAGAACTAAAATTTAATAGCTATCCTTTATGGTAGGATTGATTAAATATATACAAATATAAATAAAAATAATAAGACATATCCATTATCTCATATATTTTCTTTCCAATTCAATATATCTTTTATTTTAAATTTTATGAAATCATTAATATTTGAGATAAATTCATTAGAATGATTATTCTTAAATAATATTAAATTCTATATTTCATTAAGACTATCATAAAAGCTTTAAAATATTAAAGGCATCGTATAGAGTTTCGAGATTAATACATTTATTTAATATTCTTCAATTAATAAATTGTATTTAATTTAATTTTTTTAAATATTGTATTTAACATTAATATTTATATAATTTTATTCATGAATTTAAATATAATTTCAAATTCTTTATTTAATGTTTTCTACAAAATCAATATAAATAAATCTGATAAATAAAAATTATTAATATTCAATTTAATGCTCAATTTACCTTTTGATAAATGGAGTTTAAGGTTTTATGATCCCGAATTTGAATCTTAATATGAGGATCACTTAAACAAAATTAGATTGGTATCCTTTCAAATTCTAAACCTTACTATAAGTGTTGCTGTGTTTATATGCCTATTAACATTTATTATTCAAGAATAATAAACAATTTTAATTATTATGCTGTCTATAACATTAGCTGCAAATGTCTTTTAAATGATTGTTAGTAAAAAAAAAATCATACCATATTTAAAATCGCTTTTTTCATTCTATTATGTGTGGGCATTAATAGTTAACATACTTATAGCTGATGTCGGCTGTTAAATGTATTTCATTCAAATAATCTAGACCGAATTTTATATTTGGTTTTAACACATGTACTCTTGCAATTGGTACAATGTAATATAGTGACAACAAACTGAAAGTAGTTTTTACAATCTTAACTCCGTTTATTCTTATGGGAATATTTGATATTTACAAAGTTAATACATTGGCTTTTGTATTTTAGACAATCTCATGTACTTTTTTTATTGGAATATTGAGTTATATGAATGAATATACATCTAGACTTGCTTTTTCACTTAACCTTATATCTAATAAGCAGAAGTATTTCTTATCTATAAATTAGAGATTTGATAAATGAGTTTGTTAATGATGCACTATTTGCTTTAAGTTTAAATAAGCGAACTAGATAATTTGTTTTAGAATTTTAGAATAATAGGTTTATAGAATTGATGAAAATCAAAGAAACTGAATAAATGAAATCTTTTCTAAGATCTACCTTTATTATAGTTAAATCTAATGAAACTTAGAGTAAATAAAGAGAAAGAAATTCAACAAGAATGTAAACTTTGGAGGAAGTATTTTTTACAAAATTAAAAAGTTATGAAAAATCATTTAATTTTAAAGATGAATAAGATACCATTTATGAAATATATTAATAAGATTTAATAAATAATGAAACAAAAAAAATGTGTTTACAAATAAAATTTCTCAATTTTGGTAAACCAATTATTATTGCTATAATAAAATCAGAAAAAGTTCCTAATTTAATTCATAGATATGAAAGTTCAATCAAGGAATACTAAAAAATTATATTGAATATGTCTTGTAAAATAGTTAAAAAACAATAAATACTTTAAGAGGAAATTAAAAAAATAAAATTTTAACACATAACTGAATAATAATAGTTATAATGTTTAAACTTGACTATCATAAATTATGTTAGAAACTTCATTTTGTTTTTTTAAAAAAATAAAATTACTGAAATGAAATTCAGTCTTTAAAATTGCAAATTTCATAGTTATATTTCAATTATCAATTAATACTTCTAAACAGTATCTAATAGTCATTCTATCAAATTTACTCTTGAAAATTATGTTAGCCTAAACTGTTCTTTCAATATTAATCTTAATTATCTCAGCTAAATCTTAATAAATATATTCGATGAATTAATTAAGTTTACAATTAAAAATAATCTAATTAAACTTAGAATAATTGAGGAATTCTAACAAAATCACTATTTTAAAAGATAAACAACATAGAGAATTTAATAAAATGATAATTCTTCAATAAAATTAAAGTTAATTTAATTCAGATTCATGTTTTTAAGTGATGAATATCTTAATTTAAAGAATCTCTCTTTTAATTAAAGATTTAATTATAATGATTAATAATATACTACTTTAGAAGATGGGTCAATCATTTCAGAAATTACTTGTATTCTTTTAGACAATATAGGTCCTAACAAGAACATAATAATTAATTAATTTCAGACTCCATAAATGTCTTCAATTTAGAATACGATTTAATTTTTTATATATTCTGATTAATCCTTATTAGAGCCATCTTATTATAAAGTTTATGAAAAACCTACGCTCCATTGAAATAATTTTAATTTAGAAGTTGATATTTGTATAATATCTTTGTTAAGAATAAATATATTAAAGTTCACTATTGATTATACAGGATTGTTCTAATCTTAGCATCAATATAAATAAGCAATTAATTTAATGATAAACTATTAATTACTACGAAATAAGGCTACTTTTAAAATCTTGCCTCTTCTTAAATAATATATTTTCTAAAGAATTCTTCAATTTTTAATGCATCTGTTACATTATTTAGATGACAAGCAAGTGTCATTTTTAATTGTTAATCCTACACTTCTTAATCTATGTATTGCCTCAATTCATCAATATAATTTATTACAGTATTTTACTCAAATACCTATAATTTTGCTTAACCTTCTAATAAACTTTGATTAAATTAGCTACCCAATTCTTGAGCTTAGCCATAATAAATTTTCTTTATTTTTTCCTATTCACTTGGCAATACCTTACTATAATTATATGCTAATCTAGTGAAAACCAAACCTGTTAATTGGCAGTTTGTTGATATATTTAAATCCAGCAAAGCTGATACAACATTCATCAGAAATATGTATTTGTTTCTTTCCAATTATATTTCATTATTAAAATACATTTTTAATATTATTCAATTATTAATAATAAATTTTTATTATAAATACTTCTTTAATCTTAAAAATCTATTAATAAATATGTAAATATCAAATTTTGATGTTCTTATCTCCTACTTAAAAATTCTATATCTATGTATCTAAAATAATTTCATAATTTTAAATATAATATACTAAGAGAATTTAAAGTGAAACACTTATAAATCAATTTTAATTTTAATCATATTCATTAATTTAAATCTAAATTAAAATTATTCATTCTACTCATTTTTACACATCTAAACTATATGAGCATATGTTTTGTTTCTTAATCCAACTTAGTGATATCTTAACAATTCACTATACTTTAAATTTAAAATTAAGAAATTTTATAATCAATAAATCTAGACTAATCAAAAATAAGTTAAATCATCATTTCTTAGTTATTTATTTAATTTTGAATTGTTATAATAAATAATTATTAAATAATTTAATCCAGAAATCGAAAACTATATAAATTAGATTTATAATTATCTTTAGTGCTAGAATTTAAGTTTAATTTAGTAATTAACAATAAATTTATTAACATTTTACATTTAATTATTATAAAATTGAAAGCCATTCTACAATAAAGGATAAAAAAAACGAACAATAAATTATTGATGTCCTTTTTATAAATATTCAAGCGAATGGACTTATACTTAATAGGATATAAAAATAATAGTCAAAATGGATAAATATTTAATAAATTCAAGTAGATTATCTTACAGTCTGTGTTATTATTTAAAAATTTATTCAAATTGATATAAGTTTTTTAATTTGCCTAAGCATTAAAGGTTAATCAATAAGATAGAATGAAATATTTTGTTTCATCTATTAGAAGACATTGATTTATTATCTGTAAAAAATTATTTGTTTTTTATTTGTATATTGTAGTTTGTTGTTTTTTCTGAATTAGATGAAAATATTTGTTAGTAATTAATTAGTTGTATTGTATTAAATAAGATAGTTAAGATAAAGTTATTATTTGAAAGCTGATAACATATTCATATATATTTAATTAATGGAAGATAGTGAATTATAATAGACAATAGCAGGTTAAAGAAAGAATTCTCATATTGATGAAATATAACATACTCGTACAACAGTAAATATATTGATTTGTATAATAGTGGCAACGATTAAATAAAAACGTTCTTTGTTTGATTTTATTTTTAAATATAGTTGGCATAGTGCTGTTAATAGTTGGGTACTGAGATAAAATGATAATTGATTAGAGGATGTTTGTATTCGGAAGGAATATCAGGAGTTATAGCTATGTTTGTATTGGGTGGGATTTGTCTTCTACCTGGAATCTATGCATTACATCATATTATTAAAGCATTTAGAGCTAAGAATATAGATGATAGAGACAGAGCATTAGAAGATGTTCCAGAATGATTTATAATCAATAAAAAATGAATAATACTTTTAATATTTATAACTTATGTTCATATTGTCTTTGTTAGAGGGAATGACCTTACTGTTTTATGTAGGGTATTTAGTTAGAGAATATTCATAATAACAAGTGCCTTTCTATGTGAAATTACTAACATACATTTCATGGATTCTTTCTTTTGGAATTGTTTTTATTATACCTCATGATATCTATTACACATTGAATGATTATGGTGATGGCTATGATTACACTGTGTTATTATGGAAATGGATTTATTGGGGCAATTTCATTTTATGTTGGTAAGATTAATACATTTATTCGTTTTAGGATAATTTTACCAATTTGTTAAGAGTATGAAGATGCAGGAGAGTTTAGTTTTAAAGATAAATTGGTACGTTCTTTTAAGAATAATTTAATTATCTATGCTTATTTTTTGGTTTTTGGGTTGATATTTATTGCTTACTTGGCAATATTCAACAAACTGGGATTTGACTCTATTTTAAAAGTCTTAGTTGCATTAGCATATGCATTGTATTAATTATTTATATTCAAAGTGGCATTTTGTTAGTTGTTATATTATTGGGACATGGTTTAGTAGCAATTCCAAGAGAATATTGGAGGAAAGCATAATATTAAAAATGTTTAAAGGCATTATATTTAGAGGCTGCTTAAATTAATCATACTATTTAAGAACTTTATATTTAACTATTCAATATGACAATAGAATTGATATAGAATAATAACATTAATCCAAATTAACAATGCATAGACTATATATTAAATGAAGTAAAACTTATTTAAATTAACAAGATTCCTTATGAAATTATTGAAGATGCTTCTCATAAGACTTTAAATATTACTGAAGTCAAGCAATTATCATCATTTTGTGAGATTAACAAGAAGGCTAAGAAGAAAGCAGCAGAATATAAGAGAGCTAAAACTAAATGGGATCATATTTGTTCAGAATGTTTTCTTTTAGAAGATATGATAGATAACGAATTCAGTGTCCATTACAAAATTCGATCTACTCTTCGTTATCCTAAAACTGGGCAATTTGGTCATTATGTTGATATATTGCAATGGTTATGGTATACAAAAATAAAAAAGGCATATTTATTATCTTTGTGTGTGATATTCTCAATATTATCAAGCATAGTAATATTGTCGGAAATATCATGCTTTACTGAATTTGACTTTAATATACTTAGTAGAATCATCAAAACTAATGGTTTCCTTCAAACTCAAGTATCAATTTTAATACCTTTAATGTATATATCTTTTTGTTCATTTTATGGACTATTTCACATAAACTTTGCTGGAATGTATGGATTTTATAATCATTAATAAACTGATGCACCTAGTTTGATGTTTGGTTCAATGTAAAAATGATATTAATAAAAATTAGTAATTTTTCAAGAGTATCGTTTCCCTTAACTTTTAATTTCTTATAAATGATACACATTCAGGGGACTCCTTTTGAAGATGTAGTTGGTAATATGGATACTAGTTCTGTGCTAGGAATGTCCTTCTCCTATTCATTGCCTATTTTGTTGATAATGGCATCGATATTCAACTTCTTTGAAGTTTATGATAAAATTCTTCAAGTAGTTGGATTACCCTAATTTAAATTTTCATAATCTTAGTTCAATAGTGAAGAGGGAGAGCGATTGATTTGCAAGGCTAGAGTAAAGAGAGAAAGAGAGATATTGAATAAAGTTGGTATAAAATTTTTGGATTAATCTGAAATGCGGGAATTAGACAGCAGAATGATTTAATTTGTATGATAATTATTTAATGTCTCAATAATTTGTGGGTATTAATGGTGAATAGACAGGTCTTGGGTTCACTAATAGAGATTAAGGAGCAAAGGTGGAAGAGGATCAAGGTTTGATTGATTTTAAAATAATAACAAATAATGGATATCATGATAGTATGAAGATGTTGATTGACTTAAAAAATATTTTTGCACGTTAACTTCCAAAGATGCCAAAAGAATATATAGTTAGATTGGTGTTTGATCGAAATCATGAATCAATGTGTATTATAAAAGTATGTGAATATTTATAATAAATATAAGGATAATACAAAAGTTATCGGAGGAATCTGTTACAGAAAATATCCTACTCAAAGATTTGCTGAGATTGCATTTCTGGCAATAACTGCTAATCTGTAAGTCAAAGGATATGGAACAAGGTTGATGAACAAATTTAAAGAGCATATATAAAAATAGGATGTGGAATATTTACTAACTTATGCAGACAATTATGCAATCGGATATTTTAGAAAATAAGGATTCTATTAAGAAATAAAGATGAATCCAGAAAGATGGAAAGGATTCATAAAGGATTATGATGGAGGAACATTGATGGAATGCTATGTCCATCCGAATATAGATTATGGAAACATAAGTGATCTTATTAGAGAATAGAAATAGGTATGAAATTATATATTATAAAGTTAATGATAGATATTATAAAAAAGTTAACATTGAATGATAGAGTTTATCCTGGAATTGATAAATAGAATTATAAAACCGAAACTTCTAATGGAGACAAACCAGCAGTCAAACCAGAAAGCGTATAAGGAATTTTAGAGAGTGGTTGGACTATTGAGGATTATATGGAGTTGAAAAAATAAAAAGAAAAGACCTTTATGATTTCATGCTAACAGATTATAGATACAATGAGAAAACATAAATCAGCTTGGCCATTCCTTGATCCAGTCAATAAGGATGATGTCCCTGATTATTATGATGTGATTACTGATCCAATTGATATTAAGACTATTGAAAAGAAATTGCAAAACAATTAATATACTTCCAAAGATCTTTTTATTAAGGATGTTAAAAGGATCTTTGTTAATTGTAGAAATTATAATCAACCTGATACTATTTACTATAAATGTGCTAACGAGTTAGAGAGAACTATCGATGATTATCTAAAAAAGTTAAAGGATGAATCACAAATACCTGGAGTCAGCAAGAAAATCAAGAAAACAAATAATAAATGAATGTTATTATTTTATTTATTATATTTTTGGAAACAAATTATCAAATTTAATTGAAGTGTTAATTTAACAAGGCTATCACTTTATTGCAAAAGTCCATAAAAACTACAGGATGTCCTCTACATAATTAAAAGTCAATCATATGATCACTATTATTAGTTGGCATCTTTTAAATTTATTAATTACTATTTATACCTTATAAATTTATATGTTAAATATAATTTCTTTAGCTGAATATTTATTTTCTTTAACTTTTGGTTTCTTTCCATCATCTTTAAAAGTCAAAGAAGCCAAATCATTTTTAGATCCTGTTTCTTCAACTTCTTTTTAGAATTCATTGAACAATTCCATACTTGAATTATATTTAGTCATTTTTATAAGATTCTTATGATAACATTTTAATTTATAATCAGGACTTTTTATTTTTATAACAGTATTGAATTTCTCCAAACATGTATAAATAGCATTTACTATCTGTCTTGCTTAATAAGGATAAACTATTGCCATAATATCCTTTGGCAATTCTTTTCCATAATCATATGGTTAGGGCTTTTAAATTTCATTCAATAAACAATTATTAAATGATTAACCTTCAATTTAAGGAATCTAAGGATTAAATATTAGATCATGCATTGTTAAATTATGAAGAGTCATAGGAGTCGAAGACTCTACACCTAATTGTCCCAAAAGCAAATCATAAATAACTACAAATGATTTATCTTCTCTTTTTCTTATACTTTTCTGAATTTGAGTTTATGTCATACCTCTAAAGTTAACTGTTTATAATTGCATTAATTTCTCAAAAGCTTCTTCATTAATTTATCTACGTCCTTCATCCAATTTAAATGGTATTTATAAATAAAAAGGAACTTAAGTACTTCTCATATAAGGATGAAGATGAATTTCATGAAATTTGATTCTCTTTAATGGGTCTGGAGTAAGCATTCTATTAATCAAATCTCTCACTTAAGGACTAAAACTACTTGGGATAGTGTAATCAGCACTTTTTATTTTTTTAAATAAAGCTTAAGTAGTTTCTTCATCAAATGGTAAGAAACCTGCAAGTAATGCATACAAAATTACTCCACAACTCCAAACATCAGCATCAGAACCACAATAAGTCTTACCTGATATTACTTCAGGTGCAGCATAATTTGGAGAACCACATGAAGTCTTTAAATACTTACCATCTTTCATCAAATTACTTAAACCAAAATCAGCTATTTTAACAACGTAATTATGAGTCATCAATATATTTTCTGGTTTTAAATCTCTATGTGCTACTAAATTATTATGACAATATTCCACTCCGCTTAATATTTACAAAAAGAAATTACGAGCTTCACTTTCTGGCAATTTACCTCTTTAAGCTATTAAATCAAATAATTCTCCTCTTTCTGCATACTCCATAACTACAAAAATATCTCCAGGAGTGTCCAAAACTTCATATAATTTTATCACATTAGGATGATTAAAATATCTAAGCAATCTTATTTCACGTCTAATCTTAGCACCCATTCTTGAATTTTTCATTTTCCTCTTATTTATAATTTTGATCGCCACTTATGTATTTGTAATATTATGTTTAGCAACTAATCTATTCAATAAATCTTACGTTTCACTTTTCCGAATGCGCCTACACCTAAAGTTTTACCTATAATATAATGTTCTATTTATAATGGAGCTTATCCTTATTACTACATTTAATTTTATTATATTAATAAATTTGATATTAATTGTTGATAAGATGATGATACATTCAAATTATTGTCTACTCCTTTTCATCTCTATATTTATAATTCACTTCAAATTATTCTTAACATTTCTCTAAAATGTCAAATTAAAATGAAAAGCAGTAAAATCATAATCAATGCCAAAAAGATCAAAACTAATAAAACTTCCTTTAAATGAATTTTAACTACTAACTAAATCACAAAAAATAAGATTAATTAATAATAAAAAGGTGTAAAACAAAAAAGAAACCTAAAAATTATACAAATTTAAACAAATATTATTCATATTTTATCAGAAAATTATTTATTTGGATTTATGTTTTTTGAATAGGTTATTTTAATAACATGAACTATTGATAAAAATAGACATGGTCATCACTTTTTTAATTATTCTTAATCAATTAAATATTAATTTTTAAGTTTATTTTAGAATAATTCATTATGTTTTAAAATTAGTGAAGCATAATAGATGTTATAGTATTTTTTATATTATTAAAATAAGTATCAATTTGGAGCAAAATAATAATTATTATGAAAATAATTAATCAACATCAATATTAGCTTTTAAGTATTTTAAATGTAAAAATAAGGATAATTTTTAAGTTAGTGAAGCAAATTAAATTTTTTTAATTCAAATATACAAAGAATTTTGAAAGATTTGAAATTGAATTGATGAATTTCGTTAAATATAAACATATAAATAATAGACTTTAAGTTAATTAATTTCAGATCTTATTTCTTAAAAAATGTAATCCAAAATTATAATTAAAAGCCTAATCTCATAATAAATAATACACCATATTAATAAAAATAAATTTTATTCATTTATGTCTGTATATTGGGACTGTAAGGCATTTTAGAATAGTGATAAGGATTTTGATAGTGTAGGAAAAAAATTCATAATAGATCTTCAATTTAATATTAAAGTAATAAATGAGCTATTCCTTAAATAATAATTTCCAAAATCAATAAATTATATAACAGAAATAATTTGTTAAAGCAAGTACAATTTTTAGAATATTGGATTAGAAAGGTATTTGCCCATTAATTGGATGAATCTGCATAAAATTTAAAAATTTTTTTAGAGCAATTCATGGAAGAAAAGGAAGGAATTACAATTTCAAAAAGCAATTTTGCATTTGAATAATAAAAATAAGCAGCTACAAAATTTATCGAACTTATGGAAATTGCTAAATGGAGTTTAAAGGATTGGAATTAATTTAGAAATTAAGTCTTAGATAATACACTTTTTCAATTAGAAAGTATTTTATTAATTTATTTAATCAGTCAAAGAATTAAAAGACACCTATAATATTTAATAAGATAGAGAAAATTGTAGTTTTTGTTAAATTTTTTGATAGGGTTTATGATTTATAATTTTATAAATACCTTAATTATTAAAAAAGGAAAGACATTATCAATATTATTTACTAATGATCTAATATAATATATATATTTTCACTTTATCTTAAAAGATTTATGGATTGTTAATGCTTTTGCGAAATCTGTTCCATCTAATTCTGCTATTTTTTACTTTATTTGCTCTTATTTCAATCTTTGTTTGAAGATAGCATTATAATTGGTTTTATATGCACTTTTATATAAGTAACATATTACTTAATATCTGTTCCAGCTTTATCAACTCTTATTGGATTAGATAGTTTCCAATCTGGCTTATATTCGTATTTTACTCTAATAAAGTATTAAAGTTTTAATTACTTCATCTCGGTTTTTGGTACTAATTATGCTTTAAATCGACTAAATAGGGCTCTTAAACAACTTAGAACTAACTCTTAAAATTCTAATTCGTCATTCATTTCAATCCAATTATCTAAAAATAATTTAGCTAAATCATTAAGAGGTTATGCGAATTCTAATTCAGAACATTTCTTAAATTTAAACACATTATTCTATGGTTTTAATAGTTTTTACAAATATCCGAATTCAGTACCATAAGTTGTAGATGTTTAATTTTTTCTATGCATTTCTTCAGCTTTTTTAAAACTAATCAAATAAACTCAAATAACATTACTCTAATTCTTATTAATCTGTTAACTCTTATAATTGAACTGTTGGAGGTTTAGCTCTATATTGATCATTTTCAGTTATTACCTAAATAATTTCCTTCCTTTATGTTTATAAATTGCACCTATTAATTATAGACCTCTCGCTTCTTTTTCACTCGCCATATATATCCAATCCTTGTAATAATTCAAATACTCTGGTTTAATAATATTTGTCAGAATAGCAAACAGTTCCATTCTTATTTGATAATTATTTATATATTAATATTATATAAAGAATTTATTCTGTCGTGATGATATAAGGACTTTTCGGAGATTTGTAATTAGCAGAAGTCTCAATAAATGAACTTAAAAAGTAAGAATAAGCAAATGTCGAATAACCATAAAAATCACTATTGAAATAATCATAAATATTTTCTCCAAATGCTTTTCATATTGAAGTACAAAGACCTAATTTTGAATCAATAAGATTTAATCATCCCTTATTAACAATGGACTTAAATTATATTCATAATTCATAATTGTATATTTATAAATCTAAATTAGCTTTAATTCAAATACTAAAAAATTTAATGATCTAATGTTTAAAAATAATACATATCAAAATATATATAATGTTATTTAGGATGATGAAATTAATGAAGAAAATAATATTAATAAATCATAAATTGATAAAATGAATGCTTATATTAAAAATAATGAAGAATATATGATGAAACAAAATAATCCAAAAGTCATAACAAATCTTTAAGAGTAAAAATAATAATTGTATCCATTTTATGAGCCTTAAATAATAGATATTAAAAAGTAAAATAATTTGACTATTAAATAGCCTTACATATGAATATAGTTTGAATGAGATAATTAATTATTTCAAGAAGAACAATCAAGAAGTAGATGGATAAACTGTTCTATTCCTTATAGAGGCATTTAAAACTAAAGATCCGTAAATATTATTAGATTCTTATATCCAATAAAATATAAAATGATTGATGTTTTTATAAAAGTATTAAATTTAAATTAAATTCAAAATGATTTACTTTCTTCTATTCAATAATAATACCTATCATTTCATATTATATAACTATAATTACATCTCAGCAGAATATCTAATTTATTTCTAGTCCTTAATTTATAATTAATCAAAATAAATAAAAGTAAAATGTATTTTATTTCATTCTTATTTCTAATTGGAGTCATTAATAAATGGAAAATAATTATTGCTCATTTTTTATCTTTAAGCTTTGTATTCAAGTCAAATTGTAGTTAATATTTGATTTTTGCTCAAAAGAATTGATAACTGATTTATAAATAATGTTCTTTTAAAATACTTTTACCTAAATTTATTATTATTTTTCATCATATATTATACAAAATAATCATTAGAGATTTTGAATAAAGCAAAACATCTCCTTAGCGTTGTAAGTATATCTAAAATACACTTTTTTAGAAAATAAAAAAAATATATTTGAAATTAATCACTTTAGTAATAAACCTATGATAAATTTTTATTTGAAAGAGTTTGTAAATTTATGTGAAACATATTTTGCCTGCTTTAGGAGAATATGAATTATAATAAATAATTTCTTCTTTCTTTATATTTTATATAAAAGAAATTTACCTTATTTTTAAATAATTAAAAATTTTAATAAGATTGATAAATGTAGAGTAAAAATAAAATAAGATTCAGTTTAATAGGTCCAGTTTCATTTAATTGTAGAGTATTGATCCTTTCATATCAACTGTGAATTCAATTTCTTTTTCTTGAAGAGTCATTCCTTCCAAACTCATGAGCTTTATACTCAATTTCATTAATAGAAGTATAAAATTTACGAATGGTGTTATTCTTCCTTCTTCTACTACCCTTGGAAAGATATTAAATCTATTAGTAATTAGTTTTTCTAGAGTGTGAAAAGTTTATTAATTCCACCATTCACTTCCATTATTCTTGATTGTTTTCAGAGCCAAATATAGTTGAGTTATGAATTTAAGATTAAGATTTTCAAAGTAGTACAAGTTTTCACTTTTGATGTTAGAAACTACAATTCTGTAGTAGTTATTATAATAGAATGAAAGATAAGCGTTTAAGAGGCTCAATTCTTCTGTTTATTTTGAATAAAAGTCGTACTCTGTTTAACTAATATTTCGACTAATGTTTTTGTTATTTATCATATTTTCAAACACAATTTAAGTCTGACCATTTAAAGTTTTATACACTTCATTCAATTAAGATTCCTATGTAAGAGTTTCCAAGACTAAACAAACTTCAGCCTTTCCAATTTATCTTATAGTTTTCTTTTGAGTTGATCCACAAACCCCCATAATTTAATTATTAATATTTATTCATATATGTTCACATATATCATTAAAAAAAACATTTAATTCGAGATCATAGAATTTATCAGTATTTAAGTTTGATTTGTTTCTTAATCAATTAATATTAATTCATATCAATAGAATAAAAGCTGATCAAATAATATTAAATTTCTAAGAAAACAAATAATTATATATAAACAATCTTAACTAGGAGAGCAAGAAATATAATAAAAGGCGTCTATATATATAATTTAATTACTTTTATTGTAAATAAGGCTGATAATGACAATAATAAATTGTAATTCATTTAAACCTCTTAGATCTTTTATTATTATTGCAAAAATCTTCTTATACCCAAAAAAGATAACCAAAAATACTAAATTTGCTTATTTTATAGTTAATTTCAAGTGATTGAATTTCCACCATAATGTTCGTAATGTTTATAAATAAATTTAATAAATAAATTAACAATAAATTCGATATTTTTTTTATAATGAATATATTTATAAAAGAAATTAAGCATTTAATTCAATATACATTATTTTATAAATAAAATAAATATTATTAACATCTATTTCAATGTTTGAATTAAATGATAGTATTTTTTTGAACTCTCTTTAGCATTCTTTGATTATATATATTTTATTAAATTTATAACATTTTTAAAATGATAAAGAAAATATTTAATATAATTGTTTAATTTGTATTAAATAAATAAATAAATAAAGAGTTAATTAAAAATGGTTTTAGGGTAGGTGTTTTCTTTTTTTTCACAACAAGTGATGTTTATCTGGCTATTAGTATTTATTACTCCCCTTTATGTATTTTTGGCTAGTGTAATGGGTAAAGGACTTCAAATACTTTATCAAATGTCAATAAATAGATAATCATTAATTTATAAGTACGTGGGAGATATTAGCTGGTTATTCCCATTTAAAGTAAAAAATGATTTATGAGAGTTTAGCAAAATGAATAAGAATTTAAATTAGTGCACATAATATTATTGGCTGTACTTATTGGCGTGGTTTCTTTAATTATTCTTGGTGGAGTAATGCTTTAAAATTAGTTCGAAAAATAAAAAATAATAGAAAAGAGAGAAAGTAAGGAAGGAAAAACAAATAAAAGAGTTGTTAATGAATGAAAAAAAGTTTGTATATTCATTTTTTAATAGATATATGAAATTTTAATATTAATAGTATATTATATAAAATTAAATGAATAATCAATAATAGTTGTAAATATTCAACTATTGATTTTAGTACTAATCCTGTGTATTAACCAGTTTAGACTCCTTTGAGAACGTAATTATCTTGATAAATGATAGAGTGTGTTCAAATATATTTTCCTCTTAAACCCCATTTCCATCATCAAAAGGAATCAATCAAGAACCTTTAGTAACAGCTATGGATCAAATAATTGAAGATAGAACTAGTGCAGAGTTTGGTTAAAATACTCGTCACATTTCTTTAAATTATCAAATAGTAGAAAATGATTTAAGAAAAAGAGTTGAAAAAAGAAATTATGTAGCTTGTTAAATTTTCTGATTTTAAATAATATATAAATGTTGTTCAACTAAGTTAATTAATCGTAACTCCATATTTTTCATGACTCTCCTCTTCTAATATATCCTTATTATTTTAAACTATATGAACTTTATTGATTAAATCAGTAAATTGCTTTTAATCTATTTATGTATTTACAACTAATTCATATTAATAGATTTATCTTAAAGTATTGTCTTTTTGTTAATTTATTCATTAAATTTCATCTATTCACTTTAGTTGATTTCATAAAGCTCAAATGTATTATTTGATCCAGCAATTATTAATTAACTAAAGTGAATAGATTATTTTTATATAAAATATTTATATAGACTAATTTTATTAAATAATAATTTTCTTTTAACTTTCTTTTATATATAACAGAACTTTGTTTTACATATCAATAAAAATAAATTAATTAATTTTAATTTTAATAATCATTAATTTATTAGTCTACTTACTAATTTTATGTTAAACGGGCTGAATTTTACTATGTAAGCATTCTAATTTTTATTATTAAGAGTTATCTATTTTAATATTACTGTTTTTTCTTCAATATTTTATTTTTACATTTTTTTTACTTCAATTTTGACTTATTCAGATACTTTATTACTTATCAAAATATCAATATTATAAGAATATATAGGAATTTCTTATAATATATCCAATCCTATATCTTATGGGTATAATATAATAATTCCATCAGCAATTACGACAGCAATAGAAACTTTGGTATCAAATGATTTATTATATAATTGATTAACTTAGATATATGGTTTATTTCTTTTCATAAATACGGCATTTGAATTTTTAAATTATCTATCATAATCATGATACATTCTATTAATTATTGTTTCTTAAGGATAGTTTTAAGAGATTATCTCTATACAAGATTTAATAAAATTATCAATTTCTTACCAATTTGGTTTTTCAATAAATAAACCTTATTTGACTTATTTGGCTTTTTCAAATTGAAATTTAACAATTTTTCTGAAAGTTACTTTTGATTTACTCTCAATAGCTTCTATCACTCTCTTTGATTCTTTTTTTAAATGGTCATCTGCAAAGCTTTTTAGAGTTTCTTTATATTAAGATAAGCTTTCTATTAGTTAATCATTTTATGATTATAGAGCAGCTTAGAAATCTTATTCCACCAATTCACTATAAAGATCATCATTTTCTTTATTTTCAGGAATAAAACGACAATATATTTTATAATCTGTTGGAATATTATTAAACTTTTAATCTTTAAATTCTTTAAGTTAATTGATAACCACTTTTACTTTTTTGTTATCATCCAAAACAGAAATCAAACAAAACATAATAAAATTAAAAGAAAATGGAAAACTAATATCATATTCTTTTCTATAATAAGGATTATAACATTAAGGTAATAAAGCAATAGTTTTAATGTTGAATGGTAATAGTTTTAATTATTTATTAATTTATTCTAATTCTTTTAGATTACAAACCTTATCAAGAAAATAAAGTTAATTTTTTTCATTGATTTCATCTATTATTTTAATTATTTAAACTCCTTTTCCTTTTTTTTAAATAAATGTACATAACTTTTCATAACCCATACCTAATATTCCTAATGGTATCACAACAATAATTGTTTGCTAAAAACAACTTGAAAGATATTATAGATTTTCTTATTTTTTAGCCAAGTAATCTAAATCTTCATTAATACTATTAAATGCTTAAGTAGATAATTCTGAAAATTATTTCTTGTTTTAAATAGTCTCGGGAATTTCCAACATTAAATCTGTATATTTTCTATAAAATACTTAATCTGATTCATTTAAATTAAATTAAACAAGATATTAGTAAGGTTCTAAGTTATTAAGATTTGTTTCTTTATTTTTTAATATGGTTCTTAATTGATTTAAAATTGTATATTATTTAAATGGAATGAAACAACATCCATGAAATTTATTTTATTTCCAAAAATACAAAGTCTTCCCTTTATAATAACCATTGAATTATTCAATTAATTATTTGTAAATTTATTAAAAATGCTTTTTTAATTAAATCTATGAGCTTTAAGTTTATATAATCTAAGCAGATTCTAATTTATAATAATTTAAGAACTCTTAAACTGTAGATGGATCTAATAATCTTTACTCTGAATAATGTTCAACAATAGCAAACCATTCAATTTATTTTTCAACATTGAAACAACCTATTAAACTTCTATCAATCAAATCCTTAATAAAACTATCCTATAATCTTCTAGGTATTTTATTAAACCAGTTAAAAAATAAAGTGGCTGCTTCACGGGGCTTCTTATAATATGGTTCTTTATACAAATTAATCTCTTTTTGATTATAACAAACGATTGTTTTTGTTCCATAAGAAATACAAAAAGAATCTAGCTCATTACAAAAGCTTATGCATACAGTATTTGAGTTATGTTGTATTTCTTATATTGTAAATGAATCTTTGAGATTATTTTTTGTTATAAAATTAAGTACCTGATCTTAATTTTAAAATTCAATTTCATTTAATTATGGAGCGAAAGGAACTCCCATAGTAGCTAAATAATTATTAATAATACCAATCTCAGTTTGATAAGAGGATTGTAATTTTCTCTAAATGAAAGAATTACAAGTGTAGAGGTGTTTGGATAGGAATTTATTATCAATAACACCATTTTGACAAATTTCTGATTAAACAAGATTAATCTCTAAGATAGAAACTTACTTTAAAAAATTCACTCTATATGACTCTATTTGAACTTCTTGCTACTTTGAAAATCCTTCCAATCTTATTATGATAAAAATTGTTACAGATTATAAGCACTTAATTATGACATTTTAATTATGTGTTAAAAAAATTATTAATAAAATAAAAAGTAGTTTTTTATCATTAACTCTCTATTTAGAGAGAATTGTTAAATAAAAAATTATAGAGGATAATAAACGGTATTCAAAATTTCTAAACTCTTTGCTTTATAATTTAAATGTCATAGTCTGAAAAATAAATACAACCTTATTAAATAAGATAATGAATATTAATCAATTTTCATCATCTGAACATCCAGCCACTGGAATTCTGTCTTTACAATTTTGAGCCCCATACCATTCAGTTATACATTATGAAGGTCGGCAACAATTTTACCAAGCTTATCCACAACTGATTCCATCCTATGCCTAACATTTTGCTGTGCATTATAAATCACCATTCCAATATCCTGTGTGTTTGGTATTTGTACCTTTGAATGTGTGTTTGGTTTTTTATTTAAGTAAGCTTATATCTAAAAATAGTGTAGTATAATACTGTTTTATTATGATAGATAAAAAGTGCTAATTGTTACAAGACAGATGATTGTGAATAGAAGAACAATTTTCAATTTCATTTATATTAATAAAATAAGTTAACATAAAAAGTAAATAAAATAATTTAAGAATCAAAATTAAACTTATCATTTTTATAATCAAATCCACAAGATTTATAATTTTATATAACGCTATTCTATTCCTTATTTATATAATCTAGTTATTTTTACACATGACAAATATCCTAACCAAAATATAAGTTCAATTCATTCTATCCTTAATAAATTTCTGAATCAATATTCCCTTTTTAATTGTTTTTATTTAAAATTTACTATAAAATGATGCCTTAAAAGATTTTTAGTGCATTAATGAAAAATCGTTTAATTAATTAGTAGTATTGTAAGAAATACAAAGTCAAAATTATTTCTTTGAAATTTTTAACAAACCTTAAACTGAACATTAGAAATAGATTAGTATTGTTCCTTTTTGTTACCATATTATATATTATGATTTAATAAATTATTTAGAATTAGCATACAGTGATTTTTCGTATTTCTCTAATTGTAAATTAAAATAAAATTTTAAACTACAACTAAAGTCTGCCTATTTAAACATACATATAGTATTAGTAATAATTTTGGGAATCATAAAACCTTTGCATATATTCCTCTAATGTACAAATAGACTTAACCATTAAGAATATCTCTATAATATTTCTAATTTATTTAAAGAATTGCTCTTAAATTTCTGAATAGTTTTAGAAAAAGAAATACCTGGTAAATGAAAAACATAATTATGTCTGCAATATTTCTATTAGAATGTATTAAATCCTTATTATCCACTTTTAAACACAATATTCAACAATATTCTTATGTTTTAATTAGCAATATAATTTTATATTTCTTATTGAAATTACTAACAACTCTCTTTATCTAGATTAACTATACAATTTTTTTATTGTAAATATTTTTCCAGGTTTGATATCCATATATTAATTAAATCTTCCAAACAATCTTGTTCAATTCATAACACTTTGTCCATTTGCTTTTTAAAATGATTGAAATCAATAATCGTAGTTTATATTGTTTTAGATATAACTTATTAATTTATATTATATGGAATTGATCCAAAATTTGGTATTTATATAGTTTTGAATGCTATCTTCTAAAATATTAACATTACTTTGATATTTATTTTCCCTTATTAATTAAATGACCAAAACTGATGATGACTATGACTATTTATTTAAAATAGTACTTTCGGGTATTGACTTATATAAATATTCAATTTAGGTGATTCTGGAGTCGGTAAATCTAATCTACTACTCCGATTTACTAAAAATCAATTTAATTCAGATTCTAAAACTACAATAGGTGTTGAATTTGCTACTAGATCTATATCAATATCTGGTAAGATTATTAAAGCATAGATCTGGGATACAGCAGGATAGGTAATTTATAATAAATAGAGTTAAGGAACGCTATAGAGCCATTACATCTGCTTATTACCGAGGAGCCATTGGAGCTATACTAGTATATGATATAACAAACAAACAAAGCTTTGAAGCATTAGAAAGATGGATTTAAGAAGTGAAAGAGAATGCAGATAAAGATATTGTGATAATCATAATTGGGAACAAATCAGATTTAAAACATTTAAGAGCAATAAGAACAGAGTCAGGTCAAGACTTAGCTCAAATGTACAAGGTAGCATTTATAGAAACAAGTGCTTAAGATGGCAGTAATGTAGATTAAGCATTTACATAAATTATACAATGTTTTAAATTCTATATAAATTAGAAATTTATCAGAATCTAACAAAATAGTTGTAAAAATACGATTAAATGTCTCATTTACAAGGTGATAAATTAGATTTTGAATCTACAAATACAACTAATAAAAAGCAAGGATGTTGTTGATTAATAATATTAAAATATATTTTTGTTTTGTTTTAAAATTAAAGACTTACCAATTTTATTTTTCATTTTTTATAAAATTATTGATATATAAAGCAAATTTCATTACGGAAAGAGTACCTTTGTATTTAATTTGTTAAAATTGAAATTTTAAGAGTAGAGATTAGCAAATTAAAAGTTTAATAGAAAATCGTTCTTTTGATTTTCCATTAAATTTAAGAAATTTAGATATATCAATTGATAAGAAAAGTTAGAAAATGTATAAGAGAGTAATATACACCAGGAATAATTAACAAAGTAATGTTATTTTTAAATTAAAAATGCAAATATAAAGGTTTAACGTCAAATTTATAATTTATTAAAAAATAATAATAATGATACTTTTTTTTAATGATATTTATTATGTATGCTAAAATTTGATAATCATCACCATTCTAAATAATTAATTTATTATTAAATATGGACAATATCGAAGAACATTATGAAGTAGAATATGTCTTTGGTAAGAGACGAGATAGAGGAAATGAAGTGGATTATGCAGTGAAATGGCTTGGATATGATAAGAAACATCATACATGGGAACCTATTTCTAGTTTTAGTGCTGCCTCCTTACTTTTAATAGGGTAAACATTTATTTATTTATTTTTCAATAGTCGATTTGAAAGATATTTAGCATATAAAAATTACTACAAGTTAATAGCTAAAAAAGTAGAAAAAGTCAAATAACTTAAAAAACCAGATGAACCTATAAGAGTTCATATCAGAAATAGGTTTGCTTAAGTACTAATTAAAGAAGCTGAAATAATTAATATTGAATTAGATACTGATGAAATCATTTAAAAAAAAGAAACTTACTAAATTAATGATGATGATCCTGATGTTTAAATTGTAAGTGTAAATTTTAAACCAATTAAATAAAATGAATCAAAGGATCTTAATAAATTTAAAGTTTAAAAAGTTTCTTAAACTCTAGATTTTAATAGAATGATGCATATTAGATAATAATAGTTTAATCCAATTAAAATTAATACATACAAAAGCAAATATAAAGTTGAAAAGGATTATTTAAATGAAATTATTTTTGAATAGAGATAAAAAGAAAAAGAAGTAAATATGCTAAAATTCACAGAAATAAATGATAGATATGAACCTTCCCAACCTATTAAATTAGCTTCAAATTATTCTCAAACTGAACCATTTTCAACATTTTAAAATGTATATCGCAATCAAAAATTCTAACATAGAGCATTCAATTATAAAGTTCCATTTGAATTCATCCTTTCACATCATTAGATATAAAATGAATTATGGTTCAAATGTCAAAGTGATGAATAAGAAATCTTATTTGCAGATCTCCAAACCCTTTAATAAAATTATTCAACTTTGCTATTAGATTATTTGGCTACATTTAGTTTAATGATTCAATGAATTCAATTATTTAATATCTATATCAAGACTAAATATTCTATTATCATCTTATTTTCTTTCTATTTAAAAATGATCCTAAAATTTTAATACTTTTTTATATTATTAAAAAATTTATAATATTTGTTTTGAATAATAATAATTATTCACATTTTAGACTTTACAGAAAAGCTTGGATTTAGTCAATATTTAATCTTCCAGATATAATTTAATTTCTCAATAAATTGAATTAGCAAATTTGAAAATGAGTGCAAAATTAAAGAAAGCTGAAAGTTCCAAGACAAACAAGTTACAAGCTAAAGTTTCAATTAGAGCCACTGCTAGAGGAAGAGCAAGAGGAATAGGCCGTGGAAGAGGTAGAGGTAGAGGTAGAACTTGAAATAATAGGTTAAAATAAAAATATAACATAATATTTTATTCATAATTCCACTTCTTATCATATTTTTATACTAAAAATAAATTTTTCATCAAAATGGGCAACAGTATACAATAATATTTAAAGATTTAATAAAATAAATGATAGGAAGAAAAGATTTAATTAGGTGTCTATAATATTCTTACTTTAAATTTAATGTTTTGCCTTAATGGATATATACTTTTGTTATTTTAAACAACAAATTATTTTAAAAATTAAATGTTGTTATTAAAATTAATTATATATAAACAGTTTATTTTAAATTAATTTAAATTCAAGGATTTTAAGCTAGAAACTAAAGTTAAACGACATAATAATCGTCAATTGCTTAATTAAATGTTTGCTTTATGATGACACTTGATAATCCAATCGAAATTATCAAATTTTAAACATTAATTGAATGTTATCTTAATAATAATCTGTATCTAATAAAGTTATTTCCACAAAGGTAGTTTTAATTTATTCTATATGCATTCTTTGAGCCACATTCATTACATTTTAAAAATGATCCAACTAATTTTTCTCCTTAATAAAATTTCAATTCAATTTGTATTGTTAAAGTTATCATAGTAATAGGAACTTAAACTGAATAATCTCCTAAATCATGATATTCTGAATTCAATTCAAAAATAGATATTTTTATAGGATGTGGTACAAATCTTTCATACTTCTTTGTTACTCTATATGAATAAACATAAATTGGAAAAAAAGTTTATTCGAGGAGCCAAAGTTCATGGAATCTAACAGAACCCATATATGTTCCAGAAACTTAAATTATATTTATTATTTTACAGGTTTAACATTTATATTAAATGTTGTTATCTGTTTATGTATTAGAAAATACAATTCTCAAATTTTCATTAATTCTCCAGTCGAACCCTGCAAGTGAAAGAAAAAATGTTCCTTTATTTAATTTTGGTATTGTTTTTGATATTAATATGTTGTTTCCTCCTGGTGTTTCTATTAATTCTGATTTTTAAAATGCTTCTGAAGTTCCTAAGACTATTTAATATCCAAAATTTATCAAATTAGAATTAGAATTATGCAATTTGATTTTAACAGTTGTTGAGGTTAATTCATAAGTTTCTAAGTAAAAGTTTAGAGGTTATATATATTATCCCCAACTCTATAAAATAACAATGGCTTATTTTGCTGATTACAGATTATGTGAATGTGTATAAATACTTTAATCTACACAATTAGTTTCTGTTGATTTATGCAATATTTAAATTCTATAGTCATTGATGGCATACCAATTAAAGTAATATCTTACTGGTCCAGCTGATTTACATGAAACATTTATTGAGAACTCTAAAGATTATTTAAATATATATACATTATGTTGTGATAAACTTGATGTCAACTGTAAAATTACCTAAACTAAAATTTGATTCTGAAAGAATACTAGGAAAAATTAATAATTGAGGTGGAATTTCAAAAGTACCTGAAAATGTCACGTTTATTGCAGATTTGACAGGATTATTACATGCATACCCTAAATCATAACTCAACAATTGGTTATATCCTTAGTCAAATAAGATATAGTTTTAAATTTAGATCAGCATTTTGAAGATCACCAAGAATTTCAATATCATTAATAATCTAATGATTTAATAACTACATTTTATTTGGATTATATTTATATTTTGCTATATAATTTGAATAATAATTTAGATATTAAATACAAAATTTAAAGTTTGATAATTAACAATTCTACATCAACAAAATGAAAATATATCATCATCATTTATGATATTTTGCAAAGAGAAAAAACTAAAATAACAAAACACTTTAAAAAATTCCTAAACTATATAATCATTATCAAAGTATGATGGATTACAATTATAAAATTCATATTTGTTTCAATTCTAGTACAATAGATATATTTCTTTTAAATGCTATGTGATAATAATTATTATAAATTTACTAATTAGTTAGATATAATTTAAAAATTAATAAATATAATTTAATAATTTCTCTAGTGCGTAAGAATTTTTGGAAAAAGATAGAATGTTAACAATATTCATAATCTAAAAATCTATATTTTATATCTACTTTATATCATATTAATAATAAATATATATTCTGCATAATTATCATAAATAGATTTCTTTCCTTATAATAAATATCTAAGTTTTAGGAATTGATTAATAATTTTGTAAAATTTAATTAGTTTATATTATAATATTAACACACTTAATCAATGTTATCTACTATTTTTCTTTTATTATTATTTATATTGTAACCATGATCTTTTTTGAATTAACTTGTTTGCTAATCTAAATTTCTAACCATTAATAATACTTCTTAATCATTTATTTATTATCTTCTGATATACATCAACCTTTTATAATTTTAATAGGTTGTTATCTAAATATTATCTAGTGTTTAAATAAAAGGAGCCCTTTTTAATCATATTTAATTCTAATAAATGGTGTTTACATGTATTTTGAATAATATCTGTTAGACTTTTATTCAAAAATATGTATATTGATTTTATCTGTATCTATTCTATCAAAATCAAAAAAAAACTAATCTCTTTCAAATTCCATCAATAAACTGTAATGCAAAATTCTTATAAATAAAATGTAAGAGTTCTTATATAATATATCGTCTCTCTGATAACTTAAAAATCATCATTTTGATTAAATAATTGTACTTTACAGGAAATCTATTAATTAAAGTACAAAATTTATATTTACATAATCTAGATGGTATAATTAATTATTAATATGTATAACAAAAGCATTTCAAAATGATTTATTATACATTATTTTATCAAATAAAATTTCTAATATTTTTCTTAAATATTATTTTAAACTAATATGAATTCAGAAGAATTAAGCAGCAATAATTCATCAAAAGCTAATCTTGAATAATTTATTAGAACATGGTGGCAATAATTATTATTCGGTACTAAAATTGTAATAGGAATTTCATGGTTATTTGGTTTCATTGATCTATTAACCAATTATGCATTTGATTTATTTAACAATTCTCCACAATAAACAATACCTTTTTAAATTTAGAGATTATGCTTTTCCCAATTTGTTCATTGTAAATTTATAAATAATATAATAGATTATACAATTGATTTATTGCTTGCTATCATTTGTGTATACAAAAAATTTGGAGCATTAGAGTCTAAGTATTCCACTGCTATTTTTGTAATTTTAATTCTTGTATTAGGAATTCTCACTTAAGTAAATATATATAAAATATTTAGTTAATCTGCGTTCTTCTTTAATGGATATTATCAGTTATTTATTCTCCATTTTATTACATAAAAGCGTATGGTTTATGGAATTATTATATCTTCTGCGTTATTCAAGAGTAGATTACTAAAATATTTTTAGATGTTTAACTGCACCAAATGGATAAAGTTTATTTTTAATCTTTCCTTTGCAAATAAAAAATCAATACTATCCAATTGTTTTAATCATTTTCTTTACTCTTATATAATAATCATTGACATTTATTTCAACTGGCTTATTGGCTGTTATATTTTATTGTTTTTAGAATCATATTAGTTAAATCTAACATTCAGTATGATTCCTATTTATACTTAGACTATTGAAAGAATTGAAAAAAGCTTTCTTTTAAAATTCTTTACAGAAAGAACTGACTTTAAAAAGATTTAAAATTATTAGGATTAATTAGAACCAAGCGTTGATGCAAGAGAAATTTAATCTGTAGAAACACCACCTGCAAAGTAATTTCATATTAGTATTGATTTTAGATTAACTTTATAAAACAATCCTTAATAATTTAAATCCTCCCTTATACTATCAGAATTATAGAAAGAAATGAATCAAAAAGAGAGCGAATCCCAATAGCCTATGTAAGATGAAGATGAAGAAAAAAAATAAAATGAATCAAATCCATCTACATAATATGTATGAACTCTATCATGTTAATATGTTTAAAATCATTTTAATATAAAATGATTAATATTAGAAATATTATTTATTATTTAAATCATTCTTAACAAAATAATGTATCTTTATATAAATTTTCAAGACATTCTAAAATTTTATTAACCAAATTATTATTTTTAGCACTTTCTATAATATCACTTATACTCTTACTAAATATTAATTATTTCTTGAATATAGATCATATATTAATTATTTTAATTTTAAATATAATAGGTTTAATTCATCCTTAACATTTTCCTACTATATAAATTAATATTACAAAGTCATATACTAAATCTTCAATTAGTAAGATATTAATTTTTAAAAGCTTTATTTAGAGAGATGTTTCATTAGAAATGGCTAAAGATGTTGAGAAGATTTAGAAAACATGATTGATTTCTTTAACTAAATTTTATTTAAAATTTATTTAAATTATACTTTCTTCTCTTCTAATTGTTATATGATTTTTTTTATTAATAGTAATTCTAAGGATTAAGTAGTAAAATCTTAATTTTATTGTCTAAATGTTTTACATTATTAAAGTATCGTTTATAACAGTAAAAATTTTTATTTTAAATTCTCTTCAATTAGAGATAAATTTAATTTTAATATTGAAACTATAAAATGTTTAACATTTACTTTTCCCAAAAGTGTTGTTTATTGCTTTTAATATGTTTCCTAATTATTGAAAAGAAACCCTGTTTTTAGAATCTTTTTGAAGCATCATCTAAATAATTATTTTCATCTCCTCAGAATCCTTTATATTTGAGTGAAAAGTAAAATCTTAAATATTCTACAATCCATAAAGAATCTCATAGTAAAATACCCCTAATGAGTATATATCTGATTTCTAAGGGTTTTAGTTTCCATCCTTAACTTCAGGGGCTTAATATCCAATTATACCGCACTAAGTATAACAATTCAAACTATTGAGGCTACTTAATTTTTTACAAAACCCAAAGTCTATTATTTTTATCTTACTTAATTTAAACATTATATTAAATGGTTTAATATTTCTATGAAAATATTTTAGATTTTACATACTATTTTTTTTATTTAGTAATCCCTTAGAATCCGTCATAGATCTAAAGAAATATATCAAGAGCTTTTTCTTCACTAATTTAAGAATATGTTTCTAAATATTGCCTGAAGGTATCTACATCTAAAATAGCAGATTAAAATCGCATATCCAATTATAATAAAAATAAGTTAAAAATTATATTCTATTTAAAAAAGTTAATGGTAGATATTGATTTATTAATACTCCCATTCTATAATATGATTCAAAGATAGATAGATATTAAATTTATTCATCTTTAATCAAATTTAAAAGTATTTTTTAAAATCAATAATTTAATATCATAATCTTTCAGTCATATAATATTATTTTTTTTCTTAAATAAAAGTTTAGTAAGTAGATTTATGATAATAATGAACATATTATCAGAAATATATGAATTTAAAAATTGTATTATAATAAAATAAATTAATTGATCAAACAAGATAGATATATAAATAATTTAAATAAATTAATGGAATGTCCAATGTGTTGTGAGTTGTATGCTCAAAATAGAGTGGCAAGAAATCTACTTTGTGGTCATACTTACTGTTCTATATGTCTTGAAACTATCTTTAATATTCATAAAAGAATAGAATGTCCTCTTTGTAGAACAAAGCATGAACCGCACATTAAACCAAATTTATTAAGCAAAAATTATGTGGCTATGGATTTAGCTTCCAAATTTTTGGAAGTATAGTAAATTAATAGGATAATAATTAGAAAAAAGTTTGAATTATGTCCAATACACACAAAACTTCCATTATAATTTTTTTGTGAAGATGATTAAACAAATATGTGTACTGAATGTATAGCGGAGCATTATGGTCATAAGTTTATTAAATATGAGCATTCTGGTATTAACTTATTCTCATATCTAGTGTCTTTATAATAAAATCGATTAGCAAGGATCTAATAAAAATTAAAAACTCAATTTGAGATTTTAGAAAAACAAATAAAAGGATTTGATGATTGCAGGGAAATATTGCAATTAGAAAATGTGAAATTAATTTAATAAATGGATGAGCAATTTGATCGATTGATTAAAAGGCTTGAATAAAGAAAATAAGATTTAAGAGATTAGTAATAAAGAATATTTAATACCGAATGTGAATAGATAGATTAAGAATTAGCATTTAATTAATCTTTGTTGACACATATGGCAAGTATAACTAAAAAATTAGACTAGAAATAAGTGGAATTAAGTATATATAGATAATATTAAAATATAAATAGATGGAATAAAAGCATTGAAAAATAACGATCTCATAAAAGATATAGATGATTTAGAAGAATAAGTGGATATAGATTTAGCTTAATAAAAATAATTAAAGATTAGTGAAATAAAAAAAATGCCAAAATTAGTATTTGAATAGAAATTATTAAGTGAAATTTAAAAATTTGGTTAATTTAAGAAGGATGTTTAAAATCCATAGATTTGTTTTTTTGGTGATAAACATAAAATACTAATTTATAATATTGAAAATAATGAATGGATTTATAAATAAATGCCAAATGTATATTCAATACAAAATAATAGAATACATTAGAATATAATTATTATGCAGCTGCTGCAAGTTTACCAGGTGGTGATATTATAATTACAGGAGGAGGAGTAAGTAAAAATACAATGTTAATATCACCATCTAAAGGATTTCAATCATAAGCTTTGAAAAGTATGTATTTTCCTAGAAAAGAACATGCTTGTGTATATCTTGATGGATTTGTTTATGCAATAGGAGGGTAAAAATTAATTTAATGTAATTTTTAAGATATGATGGATCATCTAAATAAATGTTGTCATGTTGCGAAAAGTATAGTTTACTTTTAGATGAATGGAAAATTATTGATCCTTTATAAAAATAAAAGTGTGCTTTTGCAGCAGCAACAGCTATCAACAAATATATTTATGTATTTGGAGGTTTTGATGGGAGAGAGAGATTGAACACTATTGAAAGATATTCAGTAAAAGAAAATTAATGGAAAGTTTTAGATTTTAGATTTAAATATGGGTTCAGTAATGCTGCTGCCATTTCGTATGATGATAATAAAATACTTATATTGGGAGGAGGGTAAAATATTTATTATATTATTCATACAAGTTCTAATCAAGGATTTTCATACGATTTATAAGTTTATGATGTGAATGAGTAATTAGTTAAAACGTTGAGTAGAATGAATGAAGGAAGAGACTTGAGGAATAAATTAGTCATCTTTGATAATAATTTATACGCATGTGGAGGAAATAATCAATCAATTGAAAGATACTCTTTAAATCAGCAAGAATGGGTCAATTTGAAGTATAATTATTATGATATTCTTTTAGGAGTTATGATTAATTAGTTTAAGAAAATTTGGATTCATGGTGTAGTGCCTTAACCTTTGAAATCAATAGTTCTACTTCTGTTTCAAATATATTGAAACATAATGAATAGAAAGTAATCACTTTAGTCTGATAATAGTAATAAAAATATTAATAATATACTTTCGAAGAATAAGTATCATTTGATAATGATCCTTTCAATTAAGATGCTTAAAGCGAAGAATTAGAAGAAGTTGTAGACTATGCCTTTATTTAATAATCTGGAGGATTATTTTAATATTGAGTTTATAATTCTAATTAATTATATTTTAAACTTTAATCATATACTATAATTTTTAAACTATAATCATATACTTAATAATCTCATTAGTTAGCAGTAGTATCTCATTAATATCAGTTATAATTAATGCTTAATTGGTAATTTTATTTTTTTAACTTGACTTTTATTAGCTGAGTATTCGCTTTAAGGTAATTAATCATACAATATTTATCTTCTGAAACAAAATTTTATCCACTAAAATGATAATATAAATAATATTCCCAAAGGAAGTATATAAGGAGCAAAATCCATTAAATTTTATTAAGTAACTTAAGATTATATAATTCCATCTGTGTAATTCTTTATGGAATTTATAATGTTTTAACATTGTGCTTTTAATAGTATTAACATAAATATCGCTTATTTCAATAACATTCAAGGATTAGTTTAATGTATTATTTATTTTAATAAATTTATAATAAACAATTATACTAATTATATTTAAAATTAGAGCTCATCAATATAAATGCATTAGCTATTTTAAATGTAAAATGTTTATTATCATTTCTTTTCTTTTTTCTATGTATCATTACTAAGTATCGCTTTTTTGGAATTTATTAAAATCACTATTTTCTGATCTTAATATTAGGTATTATTATAAATGATAGATGAAAAATAATTGATATCCTATTAATTTTACACTTAATATTGTAAATAATATGCTATACTAATAAAAAAATATGATTTTTTTCAAACAAGATTTTTTAAATATTTTCATATGCTCTCTAAGATTTCTATTAATTTATGAATAATCTACATTTGATATATCTAATACACCTATATTATAGTTATTTGATTAAATTTTCAAAGGAGTTTTACAAAATAATATTGATTTCTTTTGTTTTGAAATTTGTTCTTTAATCTCATATCTTCGAAATACCTCTCAAAAATTTAAATCTAAAAATATTATCCATAGTTTAGTTTGCATAATATTCTTCTTCAAGAAATTTATAATATTTTTAATTTCTTACATAAATGTTTTAACTTAATTTAAAGTAAAGCAATGAAATTATTTGTAATTCACTTTATAAAAGTTTATTTTGGTTCTCATCTTTTCAATAGAACTTTAATTTATAATAAGTTGAGAGTTTTGTCAAATTAGTTCTATTCTTAGAATAAAGTACAAATAATAGAGATGTAGTTTAGAAATCAAATATTATAATTTAATTAATATGTACATTTATTTTACTATAGATGTATTTTACTTTTTCATAATCTTCTTCCTCTTCTACCTCCAGGTCTTCTAGTAGAATCTGTTGGAATAGGAGTAACATCTTCAATTCTACCAATTTTGAGTCCCAAACGAGCCAATGCTCTCAATGCAGCTTAAGCACCTGGTCCTGGTTATCTAGTGTCAACACCTAAATGTATAACTAAGATTAGATACCTCCTCTAGCTCTTAATTTAATATGTAAAGCATTAATTTTAAGTGTCTTCAATTTTTCATAAACATCTTTAGCTGCTTGCATTGCTGCATATGGTGATGATTCTTCTCTGTCTGATTTAACTTTCATTCCACCAGTTACTCTGGCTAAGGTTTCTCTGCCTGTCAAATCTGTAATATGAATAAAGGTGTCATTCCATGTTGACAAGATGTGAGCAACTCCAAATACTAATTCATTTCCTGCAACATTTGGGCCTAATGTAGCTACTACTTATTATGTTGTTTCTTCTCCAGTTTTCTTTCCCTTTTTGCCTTTTGCTTATTGGACAGGTTATTCTTTTGGATCAGCCTTTATTTAATTGTTATAGTTACCATTCTCTAAAAATTAATTTAAATCTTTTTTTAATATAGAAAATAGGAATCATCATATAATTAAATTATTAACTACTTTATTTAACACTCAATTATTAGATGCTTAGAATACCATAAACTCAATTATATTATTAAGATATCAAATTATTTATTATTGTACTAAATTTGTAAATATCATTCAGCAGCAAATTTGTTTTATGTTTTCTTGGTTCTTTAAGCCTTATTCTTTTCTCTTCTATCATTTTATTCTTTCTCAATTTTATCAACTCTAACTTTTTCTTATTTAGTTTCATGAATAGCCTCTATAAGAACTTTTTTGTTTTTGTATTGATTACCTTTTGAAGCCAAATAAAATTCATGATATCTAATTTATTATACATTTTTTACTATTATCTGTCTATTTTCTTTGCAGCTCTATATTTTCTGAGCAATCTTCTTAAAACTCTTTGTCTTCTAATCCAAAGAACTTTGGTTGGCATTCTTGCCTCTCTTGTACCTCTTCTCTTACCAGTACCTGTATGTCTGCCTCTTCTCTTTGCTTCAAGGAATCTTCTTGCTCTGGCTCTTGAATGAATTGTTCTCAATCTTCTCATTATAAGACCATCTTTAATTAATTTTCTAATTGACATTCTTGAATTTGCAAGACTGATTTCACTTGCTTCATTTGGGTCTAACCAAACTCTGTTGACACCAACCTTTAATTAGGTAGCAGCCAATCTTTTTTAGAGGCGGAGATTAACCATTAAAAAATAATATCTAAATTTTTAAATTTTTTTCATTTAATCTAAGCTTTTACAATATTAGATAACAAAATAAAAGAATTCAAAATTATACCCTTCATTAATATATTTTAGAGGGAATCAAAATACAAGTGAATATATTTTGGTGAATAAATATTCATATATTAAAATTAATAACTTAAAAATAAATAAATTAGACAGTTATTTCAGTTAATACACAATAAATTTTATTGAAATTTATATTACTTAATCAATTATTCCATCATAAAAGTGACCCAACTTAAGAGTAATGATCATAGAATTATATACTTTTTATACCTTTTGAGCAAAGATTGAAACAAAAAGTGGAAATAATTAAATTTAAAATCAAAATAAAATGTAGCAGAATCATAGTTATACAAAAATAAAATGCCTATTCAAAGGATATGCAGGAAAGGTTTACCTGATTGAAAGAAGATCAGAAAATGATCCTCCTAATAAAAAACACACCCCTTTAGTGTTGAAAAGATACTACAGAAAAGTAAGAAACAAATTTGAATTTTTATAGCCTTCTGACCCCTAAGATCATACCTGCTTAAATGAATACAAGTTTTTAGGTACGTTACATCATCCCAATATCGTAAATTTTATAGAAGCCTTTACCGAAAAATTTGAATACAAAAAATACTTATGTTTAACCATGGAATATATGGCACCACTTCACGAAATATTATTCTCAATTAAAGATTGTCAACTCTATATTTTTAGAGAACTTTGCTAAGCTCTAAAATATCTCCATTAATAAAATTTCCTTCATAGAGATGTTAAACCTAGCAATGTCTTTGTATCAGCAGAAGGATAAGTTAAATTAGGAGATTTTGGCATTTCGACTTAAATAAGAGATCTAATGACACCTCAAACTTGCACCAAGAATTATAGGGCGCCTGAATTATTCTTCGGATTAAAAGAATATGATGCATCAATTGACATCTGGTCTCTAGGTTGCACATTAGTAGAATTATTCACAGGAAAAATTTTATTTGATGGAAGATCTGAAATAGAAATTATGTCATAAATTGCTGAACTCTTAGGGAGCCTGAATGTAAAATCGTAAATTTAATTATATTAGGAAGCTAATTGGAAAGGAGTCTCATCATTACCTATGTATTTGGAATTTGTAAATGATAAACAACCTAAATTGTCAAAAGTGTTGTCTACATTACCTAAATATTTACAGCCTTTAGTTGATAACATGTTAAGAATGAACCCAAAAGAAAGACCAAATATTAATTAAGTCTTATAATATTTAAGTGAAATGGATATTAAAGATTGTCAAACAGAATTAGCGAGTATTGCTTAGAATGCGATGAGTGCGAGTAATAAAATTAAATTTCAATAAGTGATATGATTTTATAAAAAAATAATTAAAATGAATAATGATTTCACATTTGCTGAATTCAAAACCCCTTAAAAACCATACTATGTACGATCAAGTCATAAACATAATTCAAGTTAACCTCAACTATCCAACTTTTTTTCTGATGTTTGGGAACATAAATAAACTCTCTCCAAAGTTGGTCAAGAATCTTTAAAAAAATGGGATTTCTTTTCTGATCCATTCAGTTTACCTGATAAATATATCAATAATTCATAAAAGAAAATAAAAACGGAAACTACAGACTTTGGATTTGATAGTATTGATTTCATTTTAGGAAAACAAACTGAAAGAAACACTTCAACAACTTTTAAAGTTATTAATTAGAAAACTCAATCAGAAAAATTGATAGGCAAAAAAGTTTAATTTTCTGAAATGGTATAAGTTAAGAACGAGGATGGAAGTGAATCTGAGGAATTAATCTAATTAATTTCAAGAAAGGAAGCAAGAAAAAGTAAGTTTTCAACATCAGGTCAGCGACAACCTGATTAAATTAGAAAATAATGTTGATATAATTTACTTCAATATTAAAACAATTAAAAAATTGAAAAATTAAATAATATCTGATTAATATCCAATATCTAAATTAATGAACATTGAGAAATACACCAATTTTATTATCACTTGAGTTAATCAAGTTGAAAATATATATTGATATTTGTTTTATTTTAATAAATTTTAGTATTTTACTATATTCATTATAAAATATTTCGAGCATCTTATAAAATAAATATTTATTTTATTGTGAGTTCCTTCATAATTGTAAATATATTTTATTATATTTAAAAAGTATTTTATTTATTTTATTATAATATTATGCATAAACATGGGAAGAGGTTACATATGGGATCGTAAAATCAATAATCTGTAACATCTCTAAATTCAAAGAATGCTATTTAAGAAACAGAAAAACCATAAGATCAATATGAAATAATTTAACAAAGTTTTGAGAATTCGATGTAAATGAATGTTAAAGATCATATTGATAAATTATTTGTAATTAATGATAACTTAATGTTAGAATATTTTAAATAGAATTAAGGATGATTTAAAGGTTAGTAAGAATGATATGAATATAATTAGAGAAGAATTACTCAAAATGAAATCTAATTAATATAGAGATGAAGATTAAATTACTAAAACATTACTTTCAGATGTATTTGAATAATAATTTAGATAAATAAACAAAATAGTGAATTAAATAAACAAAAAATTGATACATAAACAGTTTATGGGAGTCTGAATATGCAAATCTCAAGTTTATATTGTGATAAAGATTTTTTGAATGGAAATACTACTAAAGTTGAGTTGGATACAAATATGGTGGAAACACATGTTGGTTTTAGGAGGGTTTATGATTGAATTATATATTTAGTATACATAGCAACTTAATAATTAATTAATATAATTTAACAGATATTAAATTATAGATTTAACAATGTCTCTAGAATAACTATAATGTATAGAGGATGATAGATAATATTATCAATCAATAAGTAAATCCACTTAACAATAATCTTTTTAATCAATAGCATCCTTATAATCAGAACAGTCAATTGAATCATTAGAAAAATTGGTATCACAAGAGATTGTGAAGGATTCTAATTTGAAACTAGAATTAGATTAGTTCATAGGATTATTACAAAAAGTAAAACCGTCTAATTTGAAAAATGAGCTTTCTGTTGTTATGAGCACAGAACAAGAGGAATATTATAGTTTTTAATAAAAGCAGCCTCTGGATAAAAAGGAAATAATGTTTGAAGGATTTCAGAAATGCTATATCGAAGCAATAAAATTAGTAAGCAATCTAATAAGAGATTAAAAAGAATAAAACTATTTAATATCTTATTTGGAGAAAATGCAAATGATTTATGTATACAATAAATTGTAATTATTAGATTATGCATATATAGAGTTATTAAGGAATGGAAAAGTCTATGAATCTATTAAATAGTTTAAAGTAAACTCTAATTGATGCCGATTAAGAAATAACTTTATTGCATAATTAAGCAGCAGAGCAATAATCGATTCTATAGAAGATGTAAATGTAGCTTAAGTAAAGTATGAGCGAATTAAATTAAGAACGATTAAATTCATTGGATTTATAATAAAAAAATTAATAGCTCAAGCACTTGATTTTAGTGGCTAATAAACAATTTGAGTCTTTATAAGAGAAACTATTGCAGACAGAATAAGAATTGAATGAAATTGTTTCAACTTAGAGTCAATAAATTAAATAATTAGTTTAAACAAATAAAAATTTGAGAGAAGCAATTGTGTTTAATGAAAGGAAATAAGACAATTCCTAGAAAATTAATTGTTCTCCGTTAAGTTCATAAAGAAACACAATTAATAGTAATTAAGAGAATCAATACAATCACATCAATCATTAATTGACAATAAATACTTAAAGAAACTACAACTAAGAGAAAGGTACTTCAAATACATCTCCGTAATAATCTTAAAGATGTACATCAAATAAAAGAGAATGGAATAAATGTACTAAAGTTTTTAAATGAATGGTGATAATTTATATATTACTTAAATATAAAAAATAGAATTTCATTACACAAAACGATTAAAATTCCAAATTCCTTAAATTACTTATCCTCCAATTGAAATGTATCTACCTTAACCTTAAACTTAATCATCTTAAAATTATCCTTCAAAACGATCACCATTCAAAAAATAGAGAGTTCCTTATCCATTTTTATTATCATCATAAAATTGACCAACATATTTTGTCCAAGCACTTAAATAATACAAAATAACATTACTATCCAATTTCTTCTAGATTTCTATAATTAATGTCTTCTATCTTTGGAGTATCATTATACAAAATACCTTAACCTTAGAATTTGTCATCAACCCACTCCCCATCATATGCGGGTCTACCACTTGCATAATAAAGAACACCTAAAATTAGATATTAAATTATTACCTTATCCATTTATTCTATCGTTTTTCCAATTGCCATCATAGTACCCTCCTTCTTTATAATATAATCTTCCTCTCCCTTCTTTTTAGCCATTTATTTTTTCTCCAACATATCTCTATCCATTTGGATAAGTTTCATTCACATAAGTTGAGACATTCTATTTTGGAAGATATTGAGATGTTGCCTATATAGGCAAATATTATTATTATGATTATGCAAATGTTTATTATTAGGGTTATGCAGACATAAATCTACTTTATGGTTATGCAGAATAATATTGATAAGATTCTCTTTAAGGTTGATTGTAATCAATTTAATGGTTTTATTCAAATAGTTTGATATCATTAGGTGATGAAAAATGAAATTTATCCATATAATCATTTACTTTAAGAGATTCTCTTGGTGGTTAATAGACTGTTTAGTATTGTTACACTTATATATTAGATTTTTATTAATTGTTATTGTTGAATATTTAACTTGATTGTGTGAAAGCATCTTATTTTTTGAGATTTGCGTAATCTTTATATGTACTAGTATTAGTATAAGAATCATATCTAATATTATATTTTTATTAATCAGGAACTTTGTATATATCTTGATTTAAAATATGATTGTTTTAAGCAAAAGAGATAGGTTAAACTTGAATTTCTTGAATTAAAGTTTTAGGGATTTATCCAATAGAGTTATTTTACTTCATTGGAGCTAAAAAAATAAATATATATAAATAGTACAAATTGAATTTCTAGTGATATCAGCATTATGAATTAAAACGTCATGATCATTATAACTAGCAGGATTTGATTCTTTCACTATTGAATGTAATTCATCAAAATTATCTTCTGCTAAAGGTAACGGTCCTTCATCTTAATATGATGGTTAAACTGATTAATTGAGTTCAAATTAATTATTCATATTTTGATAGAACATCATTTAATATTCCTCCTCTTATTGATGAGAGTTTCTTTCTACAAATTAAGGTTATTGTTAAGGAATGATTTATTTTCTTTTGTTCCTGAGCTAGATAAAATCAGGTCTATCAGATTCTGTCTATTCAAGCATCTCTTCAATAATTTCAACTAATTCAGATGTATAAATAGTTCTCGTTTATTCGATATTTGTAACTAATTATTACATATTTATTTTCCCTTCAAAGTAATCATAACAATTATCCTAAGGTTGTAATAAACAAACTTAAAGAAATATCATTCCAAGTGTATAGACATCTGATTTGAATAAATTATGTTAAGGCATATGATTACTTTCGTAAACTGCTTTAGTTAATATAGGAGAGAGATAATTGCCTTAAGATGCATCTCCATAATCTTACAAGACTGCTGCAAATGATGTAATGTTTGCTAGTAATGGTATGTCACTCACCTTAATATTCCCATTTTAATAGGATAAGGTTTGCACTCTTAAATTTTAGTGAGCAATCTTATATTCTTAAAATTTGGCCAATCCTTCTATGGCTCCGTTTAACATTTGTAATATCTCTTATTCACCATAATAAGCGCCTGCTTATTTTCTTTGTTCTATCGCATCTTTAAGAGTTTGGGGTATATATTCAAACACCAAGTTAACCTTATAAAAAGTACTGCACACTTGTTCTTCTTCTGCTTAAATAGATTCTAATTCATATTATTCGTTTTCTTTACCTTTGAGCTCTATAATATTTGGGTGTTTTAATGCTTGTCTAACTTATAATTTATTTTTCCAAGCTTAAAAACTTGCTTCATCTGGAACACTTATGTTTTTTAATACTATCATTTGAGACTTCTCATTTTTCTTACCGAACAATTTACCGTCTCCATATCCTAGTTTATTATTAATAACACTTACTTGCATCATTCAAATGTTTAATAAATTCATACTAAGAGTCTATCTTTCTTAAAAAATCCTTCTCTTATTTACTATCTGCCTATCCCATTAATTTATAACTGAATAAAAATATATATGCATTTTAATTCTTTTATAATTATAAATCAATCATTCTTAAAAGCATATGCATAACAAGACCACTCTTCTGAGTGAAGGATCTTCATCTAATGTGTTCCTTACTGAAGATCCCAATTATGTAATCAAAGAATATAAATCATTTTACTCAATCTAGTCAAGAAATAAGGAAGTTTAAATTTTAGAACTTCTTAAAAGTAATCACATAGTAAAGCTCATCTTGCATACAGACAACTATTTGATTTTGGAAAGACTTTAAACACACGATTTATTTGAAGTAGTCAAATCTCAGAAACTAAACACATAAATAATCAAAGAAATATCAAAGACTTTAATCAAAATTATAAACTATGTTCATCAAAATCAAGTAGTTCATAGAGATATCAAACTAGAAAATATATTGATTGATAAAGAAGGAGGATTAGTTTTATGTGATTTTGGTTTCGCAGAACTCCTAAGCAATTGCACAGCAAAGAGAACTGTTGGTACTCTTAATTATATGCCTCCTGAATTACATTAAGAAACATTATTAGGAGGACATAACAGTGAGAATATCAATACTTAAGTACTAATAAAGAGTGATGTGTTTTCACTAGGAGTTACTTTATTTTAGTTAATTTTGGGATTTATGCCTTTTAAATCTACAAAGCCTAGTTCTAATTGCAAGTTGTGGAAATTGATTTAACAAAAAAAATGGTAATAATATTGGGTGCTAGTTTAAAAATTGTCAAAGTAATAAATAGATCTCGTCACCTAAGATTTCCTTGAACAATTTCTTTAACCAGATTCAACCACCAGAACTACTTTAGATGTTATTTATAATCATCCTTATCTTTAAGAAGTTAAGGATGACCCACATTTAATTTGATAAATTATTATTTATATATAAAATTATTAAAAACTTTATTAATATTTCACAAATTATATTAGTTAACTTTCTCAACGCTTTCTGGATAATAAATATGAAATCAAATTTTGACCTTCAAAAAATTAGTTTAAATCCTTTTATGTATTAATTAAATGATTGAGGATTACAATATTGACCTGTTATTAAATCCTTCTAGGTTATGAAAATAATAATTATTGAGAAACCATATGAAATTAAATTTATAATTCTTCTGATCCTATTACCTCAATAAATCTATGATCATAGGATTTATTTTTTTTAATGAAAATTGAATAAATAATATGAGAGATGATTTTCAAATAAAATTAAGTGTCTTAAAAAAAAATGGTGATGATAGTATTTTTTTAAATTTAAAGTTAAAAAACAGTTTCAAAAATAGAAAAAGACCTTAATATATAATTAATAAAGTAATCATAGACTTTATCAGCTTTTTGTCATAATCTAAAATGATAGTCAACTTCATTTGTAAATAAAGTAGTTATGTTTTAAATTTGATAATAATTATTTACAACATATCTATAAATTAATATAGATTTACTAATGATTATTTTTATAATTATCACATATTTATTTTATGTATGTTCCCATATTTCTAATTAAATAAATAAATGTATTTTTAACAAAATTGCGGATCTGACATTATAGAAACTAAAATGAATAGAGATGATAATAAAGTTGTTTGTTAATATATTTGTAATAGCAGAGAACAACTAGGGAGTGGCTTATTGTGTACAGTATAAAAATATTATAAAAGGTCTATTAAGCAAAACATAATCAAACAAATTTGTATGTGGCATTAAAATAAATATCAAAAGTGCCAAAAGATAATAAAGGATTGAATAAAGAAAAGATAAAAGAATGTTACTAGTTGGAAGTTGAAATACTTAATAAATGTAAACTTAAAAATCATAAAAATGTCATCAAAATTTTAGATAGCTTTGAAACAGATCATCATTATTACATAGTCTTAGAATTATGTGAATGTAAAATAAATATATTTAAATATTTTAGATAATCTAAAACAATATTTAGAAAGCTAGTGCAATAAAAGACTGGATTAAAAGGATGCTGTAAAAATTTTAATATAAATTGTAGAAGGTGAGAAATGGTATAATATCAATTTTATCTAGTCTTCATGAATTAAAATATTGTCATAGAGATATTAAACCAGAAAATATCTTAATTAAAGATGGCTGTGTAAAAATAACAGATGTCAATCTAGCAAAATAATTAGATGATATTAATTAAGAATAAACAAAAACAGTAGTTGGTACTAAATTTTACTTAGCACCTGAATTGAATTTAGGAACATATTCACCATACAAAGCTGATATTTATTCATTAGGAATAGTTTTCTATGAGATGTTGTATGGTTTGATAAATAAGTAATAAAATCATAAAATTTGTGTTGAAAAATCCATTGAAGAAAGCGAAATTAAAATAGATTTAGATTTAAAAAACTTAATTCTTAACATGGTGAATCCAAATCCTCAAAAAAGGGCTGATTGGCTTTAAGTATCATCTCGTTTATTAGAATATACAATTAAAAATAACGAAGATTCTGAATCAATAAAAAATATTTCGAATTTCTATATTAACTCTTCCCAAGAAGAATTAATATTTTATGAATAAATGCAAGAAGAAATTGAACATTTGAAAAAAGATGATTTAAATATAAATATACTTCCAAGTGTCCTTTTAATTGTAAAATAAATACGTGGACTCCTATTAGATTAACTTATTGTTGAAAATGATGAAGAATAAGATAATAAAAAATATTTAAAAGCGAAGGAGGAGAAAATGACTTTAAAGCAAAAAGTATATTAAAAAGAAACCAAGTATAAATAATATTAAGCTATTAAGATAATGGTATAAGAAGGAAATAGAAACTAAAAGATAATTATTGTGTTAGTCTCCAGAAATTGAAGATGAATTTAAATACTAAGAGAAAAATCATAAATTTGAATTACATCTTTAATCTTATTTAGCAGATTTATTTAATTAATTAAATAACTTAAATTGTGAATCCAAAAATAATGAATTCAAAAAGAGATTACTGTAACTATAACTTAAATTAGTAATTGCAATCAATAAAAATAATGGTTTTGTAAAATTATTTTCATAATTTTAGTTATAAGTGAATAAGCCACTAGTTGAAAGTTCGCCTTCATTAAATTAGCAAGCGCTAGGATTTTAATATAATATAGAAAACCCTGAGAGATTATAAGATTATATTAATGCCATAAAACCTATGATAGATTAAATTTTAAGAGGCAAATGAATTAATATTAAAATTAACATGCAAAAAATTTATTCTTATTTAAATATAAACCTAAGAAAAATTTCAATAGTTTTAATTTCAACGTTAAATAAGTAAGTCTTATTCAATTATTTCTTATTTAGTTTTGATTATAATAAAAGGTAAGTAAATAATTCAAATATTATATTGTGAGCTTTGAAGATTTTAACTTAAATTAAAAGGGAAGTACTTATTGTAAGCTTGATATGCAACCTATTATTAAAAGCTTTAGATATTTTATAACCTTTAGTTATGTTAGGTATTGAACCTGATATATATAAGTAGAATACTATTGATTCAATGATAAATTACGTTTAAAATTATAATGAATATATATAATATATGAAATCCTAGATATAGTTAAAACAAATGAAGTCTTAAAACTGATCAGAAAAATAAAAAATAATCCTAAAGTTATTTTTATCATTAAGAAATACATATTTAAATGAAAGTATTAATAACTTTAATATGGAATTATATAATGAGAAATAAATTGTAAACTGAACGATATATTATTTTATAGTATTAAGAAGTAAATTATGAAAACATATGATAAAAGAAAAAGGAAAAGGAACTTAAAATTGATAAATAATAAAATGATTATTTTATTTATATTTAGTGAGAAGTCTGAATTTATAAAAAATATTTGAGTATTGAAAGGATGATTTTGGTGCTGATTAAAATTATTTTATATGACTAATTAATATAAAATTTCTAAATATCAACTACAAAGAATTAGAAAGCAAGCGCAGGAAGATGCAGAATTATGTGATCTTTACAATACCTTATATCCAAAAAAAGAGACTTTAGAACCAAGCAATTAATCACTTCATAAGCCATATCTAAGATTGACATAATAAGTTGATTTTGAAAAAATACGCCCTCTTAATATTCTTTAGGAGGCTTTAAAATTGTTCAAAAAGTAATACAAAAATGGTGAAATTAACTACGAATATTTTAATGATTAAATGCGATCAATTAGATAAGATATTAATGTTTAAAATATTGAAAATGAATTTACAATTAAGACATATGAAACTAATGCTAAAGTGAGTATTGAAAACTTCGATCTACATACTTTTTAATAATGCTAAATAAAATTATTAGAACTTTATTTGATGCCTATAGAAACAAAAAATAAATAAGAATTTTTATGTTATATTATCTTATACCATGCACTCAAAGGAAATAATGATTAGCTTCTTAATATTTTTAATACATAAATGATGGATGTAGAAAACGATCTGATTTACTTTGCTTTGAAGTATAATATATATTTATTTTTTAGTATGAGTTCATATTTAAGTACAAAAAACTATTATAAAATTTTTAGATGTTATTACTTTGGTAGCAATAAGATGTCTAAAATGATTTAACCATTTTTAACTCAATTAAGAAAACGATTCATTTAAGAATAAAAAAAAGTGTAATTAAATTTCTTTAATGATGTAGGTTCATTGGAGAAGGATCAACTTAATATTTAGCTGATATAGCCTGGGATGGAGACCTTGAAGCTTGTAAACAGTTTTTAAGTAATGAATTATGAGTAGAATAAGATAAGCATAAAATATTAAATCTTTTAATTATTTTTTTAAATGGCAAGAGCATAAAAAGACACTAGACCAATTGCAGATTAAGCTACATCAGAAGCAGCTTGCACATATGCTGCTCTTATCTTACATGAAGATAATTAAGAAGTAAATGAGTAAATATAAAAGTCAGATTGTTGCTTCTAAATTGGCATAAATCATCAAAGCTGCTAATTTAAGAGTAGAACCAATTTGGACAAAAGTGTTTGAAAAGGCACTTAAAGGAAAAAGAGTTGGAGATTTATTACATGGAAATACAGGCAATGCACCTGCAACTTAAACTGCTGCATAAACATCAGCTCCTGCCACTTAATAAGCTAAAGCTCCAGAGCCAGCTAAAGAAGTTAAGAAAGCTGAAGAACCAGAAGAAGATGTTGATATGGGAGGCTTGTTTGATTGATTAAACACCTTTGTACGTACATTAATATTCATCATCGTTTGAACATGCCTCTTCTTATAGTGGAATCTCTTAGTTAAGCTTTCATTGGTAAACTCTCAATTGTTGTGTTGTTTAAACTTTCAACTGCTTTTTTTGCATCTGAAGCATAAAAAAACTCTATAAAGCCTTATTCCTTTCAAATATAATATAATTTTACTTGAGATCTTCCCATTTTATCCCATTCAACTTATGCTCTTTTCACCTTCCCAAATTGTTAAGCCAACTCCTTCAATTCATCATTAGTAACACTATAATGTAAATTTGATATATCGACAATTGTTCCAGGAGTACGATTGTCATTTCTAGGCCTATCATTAAAAAAAGCTTATAATTTCTATCTCTTTTCTTAGTGTCCTTTTCTAAAATTTTACTTATTTCTCTTCTATTATTGAATCTTTTCTTCAAGGTTTATTTCTATTATATCCTCCTTTTTACTCATACTTTTTAAATTAATATTATTATTTATAATTTATATTCTATAAATCTTTGATCAACTAATCTTCATCTATTTATTCTTATGTATTCTTCATTAATATGAACTTTATTAGTCTAATTCTTTATTTTTTCAAGATTATAAATATTTTTTAGAAATCTAAAAATACATTTTAAACTCTTTCAATTAAATCGAAATATTAATTTTATAAATAAATATAAATATTCATTCGATTCATCAAAATAAACAATTAAATAGACTTCTAAATAAAATTATCTTGATTAAAGTAAAGAATAGATTTTAGAATATTGGAAATACAAAATTTTTTAATTCAATTAAAATGATCTCTAGAGTTTGCTAAACTGCTCAAACTGATCATACCATTAAATAATTCATTTAATTTTAATGTCTCCTAGTATCTTACAGACATAAGATCTTATCTAACCTATAATATAAATGAAATATAATTACTCTATCTATTTCTGATTTAATCTTAATTTCACTTTGTTCTTTTTCATATAATGATTTAATTTCTAACTTTAAATCATTATTTTCATTGTTTACTTCAATATATTTCTATTATAATTCTTAAGTCTGTATTTTTAATGATTGATATTAATTTTTATATTCTTGTAATCTTTAAACTTCATTTTTTAAATCATTACCATAACTTACTTTAAATTCCTCTATTTATTTATTCATTTCTTTTTTTCCTTATTTTAATTCTTAAGATAATCTATGCTTTTCTTGCTTATACTATTTTAATTTCTGAATCAGATTTTCCTTTTCCTACTTTAAAGGTTCGCATATAAATAAAAGTTCATCTAATTTAGCAATTTCTGATTTTAATCTTGAATTTTCTTCTTCTAAAAAATTCAATTATTCTTATAATTATCTTAACTAATTGTCATTTTTAAATTATAACGACTATCAAATAATTTTATTTTGAATACATTTAAAGTTTCATTCTCACATCGCAAATGTTATATTATATCTTATAATTCTAAATTTCCTTTCATTAAACTATCATTATCTACTTATAATTTATTAAATCTGTAAAATTCATTTTCTTGATTTTGAACATGTTCTTGATAAATTTCTTTCAGTTATTCACATTCTTCTTATAACAATTCTAAATGTCCTTATAACTCTAAAATTATATTATCCTTCTTCAAAAATTCCTGTCTAAATAATTCCATCTAAAATTAAAAATTAGTATTACTTTTTCCCTTTAATCTTTTAATTAGTTGATATAATATTATTCTTGTTCAATCAGCTTCATATCATTCATTCTTAATTTATCACTGCTTGATAAGAATTCCATAAATTTTTAAGAAGCCATACAATAATAAAATAATAATATCAATTTAACATATGCTTATTCATTAATTCAATCCTACTATTTGGACGTTCAAAATTTATATCATTTAATTATGGCTACTTAAAACAATTAAAGCTGTCACTTATCAAATTCTTAGCATTTTTCATAAATCCTCTCTCTCTCGACTATTCTATTTTCCTTCTTTCTTCATTCGACATTCTTAAAATAGTCATTAAAGCATTCATTAAAATTGAAGCTTCCTTATAATTTCTTGTTTCTTAGTACAAAAAGTATTTATAAATTACATTTTTCAAATATTAAAAATTTGCATTGTTTCTTACATATTCTTCATTATTTTAATCACCAAAATCAGTTTATGTTTATTTTTAAGAGTTTTTATCATTATGTTTTATTTCTTTTTATTATAACGAATTTTCTTATTCAAATGGATTTATTTCATCATAATCAAAAGGAATTTTTGATTCAGAATATTAATAATTATTCATTTATTTTATCTTTGGAATTGTATTCTATTAAAAGATAGTTTTTTCTTATTCTAATTCTTTTATTTTCGAATTTAGTTATTGAATTTCTTCCAATAATTTATCAAATTATTACTTCATTTTTAAGGATTGATTCATAAGATCAGATGAACTAATTTTAAATTATATGTGAGGTTTTTATTACTATAATTCTTAAACCATCAATTATGTCTTTAAATTAGCATAATCATCTTCTAAATAGACGAACTTTTAGATTTAATCATTTTTTATTTAAATTATATCATTTAATTCTATAATTTCTTTTGCTAATCTTGTATTATTATTATCTAAATCATTAACTTATTATTTCAATTGTTTTATAATTTATTAAGTCTTTTAATCACTATTTAAACCTTATTTTTCTATCATTTATCTATACTTTTCTTCAAGTATAAATTTCTCATTATTAGTTTCTTTTATTAAATTTGTAAGTGCTCTAGATTTATCTTCATCTTTTTATTTAAACAATTCAATTATATAATTTGTATCAAATTACCCTAAAACATATATTAATACTCTCACCTAAAGGTTTCTATTCAAATTTATATTATTCTTCATTTAAAACATATTAAATAGACTAAATAAAACTTTCCCGATCTTTTGCCAAAAGTTTATATTCTTTATAAATTTAAACATATTTTTCAGATAATCTATCTAGTTTCTTTGATATTTTATTATTCTCTTTAATCTTAATACTAAATCATCATTTATACTTTATCTTTTAATATCCCAATTATAGTTTCCTTCCCTAAATCCTCCAATTATTCATTATTTTCTTACATTATTTTAAATAAAATCAATTCAATTAAGAATAAACATTTAAATTCAACAAATTCTTATAAAAACTTTCGAGATAATTCACTTTCTTAAAAATAATATTCTCTAATCCAATAATTTATATCAAATAATTAGAATATAAAATAATATTTTATAAAAATATTTCTTGTGAAATTAATCATAAACATAGACTAAACTATAGATCAATAGATGAGATGTAATTATGAAATTTAGAAGTTATTAAATTTTGATTATAAACAATATATCACTTACAATATTCTTTATGTTGTTTCCAATGTGTTTTTTAACAATTAACACCGCAATAATAAACCATTTTACATTAAGCACATCTTAGATCCCCAAATTTCTTACATATTCCACAGATTGTTTATTTTAAAGGTTCATATAAAATAATTTAATCTATAGCGACGTTAGGCTTGTCCCAAGTTTTAGTTTGAAAAGTTATTTCAATTCCAAGATGATCATAACTTATCCCAATGTTAATAGGTCCTCCTCCTTACTTACTTGTTGGCTCTCCAAATTTTGCCACTATATGCTAATAGTCAAAATATTTTGAATTACAGCATTGCACATTGTAAATATTATTCCATATGGCAAGACACCTTTGTATAATTTAAATTGTTTATCATGATTTCCATATAAGTATACATTTTTTAGAACATTTTTATGAAATTCTAATTAGAATCCATCTTAATAATTCATCAAATAAATAACATCATTAGGAAATTTCTATATTTTACATTTATCATCATTCAATTAGTCATCATTTATTTTAAATTAATCTGTCCCCAAATATTAAACGAATTCAGCCATATAAAAAAATTAATAAAAAAAAATATTATGCCAATTTTTTTAGTTGATCCTTTAAACTATTACTCATTTGAATATATTTAATAAATGACTCACAATAATCTTATTATGTTTATTTAGATAATACATATACAATATCATTATTATGTAATCTTAAACAATAGAATATGTTTAATTTAGATGATGGTAATAGAAATATGAATATAGATGAGATTTAGAGATGCATATTCTAAGCATTTCATTTTGTATAATACAAAATGTTTGTCATCTTATTAAAAATAATTCTTTATATTTGATTAAAATTAAATCCTTTTATTTAAAAAATGTCCTAAAAGTTTAAGGTTAGAAAGCTCAGAGAATAAAAGCCTGAAGATCTTCTCAAAGACTTAGAAAAGTTAAAGGGTGAATTGATTTAATTGAGAACAACCAAAGTATCTGCTGGTAATGCTTAAAAGCTTGGCAGAATTGGAGTAACAAAATATTTGAATAATCAAGCTTGTTAGAAAGCGAATTGCCAAATATTTGACAGTCATCAATGAGTAAAGAAGAAATTCAGTCAAAAGTGCTACCAAATCAAGTGGAAAGCTTCCAGTTGATCTAAGAGGCAAAAAAACTAGAGCTATTAGATAAAGACTCACAAGAAGCGAAAGAGGTATCAATATTAAATTAAATTTAAAGCTTAAAAAACATAGAGATAATGGAAGAGACTAAACAATTTCCCATTAAGAAAGTTTGCTTTGAAGGAATGATTCAATTATATTCAATTCAGTACAATATTGGCATGGCAATATGATAATATCATTTCGACATCTCTTTCATTATACTTGAACTATTAGGCATAGATACAAATTATTAAATCCATATAAAGACAATTTATTTGAATTCATAAAGATTTAAAAATCAATTGTTGTTATGGCAAATAAATTAAATAAGTCCTTTTAGTTCAAAAGAGTATATATATATTATATATTATAATCTTTTTAATTTAAGATTTTCACAATCTCTGTAATATTATATTTTTTCCTTAATAAATTCTTCCTCATTAATTTATGTATTTTTTATTATTTACTATGTTTTGAATTAAATTTAATTATGCTAATATTATTGATATTATTACAATAATAAAATGTAGAATAGCTAGGTGGGTTGTGTTTTTTCAAATTTAAGTAATATTTATGTTTTATAGATAGATATTTTCATGAAAATATATTCTTAAATGGATATAATTATCATATTTCATTTAATAGGAAATCCGAAATACTGGTGGAATAATAAAAATGAGGTTTTAAGGGTTGTAAAAAATAAATAATTTATTTTAGATATAAATATGGGAGCACTACAAATATCATTTCTAATCATCTAATTTAATGAGTTTCTTTTTAAACAAAATTACAATATCTTCATAATAATTTAGATTATTTGAGTTGAAAAAATCTAGTTTGTATTTGTTTAATTCTTATTCTACTGTTTTTTCTTACTGATTATGGGAATTAATAGATTTTTCTAATTATTTAATAATTGAATCAAATATTAATTTATTTTTTAATTCTTTTGTTATTCTTCCAAATTTACATTTTGTTTCAGCTTGTTTTATTAAATTATAATATCTATTCTTAATAGTGTTTTCAGTTCTTTTCAAATGAAATACTTACATTGAAATTTCAGCCCACTTTTTACCTCTAATCTCTATTTCTTTAAACAACTAAAGTTCTTCTTCTTTCGACCATGGGAAACTTTAAATTTAATTCGAAATTTACTTGACAATATTTGGATCTAATTTATTTACCCATCTATCTCTACATTACTTACCTTATCTAATATATGTAGTCTTACAAATTCTCATTAAATCAATAGCAATTTCACACCATTTATTTGGTTTAAATTATTGTAATTGTCTTAAAACATCGTCTTCTTATGGTGTCCAACTAGCTTTCTTATGAAATTCTTCTAACCAACGATTTCTACAAGCTTTCCAATTATGAAAACGAAATAATCTAGAAATATCCTCCCATTATTAAGTGGTCTATTACAAAAATAAACAAATCTGTTTACTAATTCTATTGGTTTTGATAAATGTTTTATACAGGTTCCTAAAACAGCAAGATCTAAGAACTTATCCTATGAAGGAGTCCAAGCACCTCTTTTGCTATTATAAGCTTTTTCAGCTGAGCATAAAATTGATTAAATTTCCTATAATGTAGGTATATTTGAAAATGTGAACTAATAATTTTTTAAAATCGAATCTGCAAATTCTTCATCTGGTTATTCAAACCATTCTTGAATTACATGTCTATTTAATGGCGTTTTTTTTTGCATAATAAATATGATTTTTTAATAATATAATAGATTGATGAACATAATTGAGAATTAGCCATCTCATCTATCGTATATTCATAAATTTTAAAGGCTTCTTTTAATAGTTTTACAATCCATAATAAAAAAAAAAAGTATGGAAATCATAAAACATAGCTTATTTGATAAAAAGTTGCTTAGAATCATATATTCCTTAACACTGATTTAATTGAATACTTATCAATATATTTTTGTTATACTTTTATCAACATAAACTTTAATAATATTACATAAAAAATTTGTAGAGGTATTGAATTAAAAGTAATAATTCTACTATCTATTTGAATTCTAATTTAGAATGGCATTGAATGAAAGTAAAAACAATTATATCAACATTTTGAATCAAACATAAATATTTTTATATTAAGAAACATGAATTATAAATTTTATAACCTATGTTAAATTAATAGAAAAAGCAAAATTTATAAAATTACATATTACAAAATTAGGTATTTTCAACTAAGCAAATTTTAGCAACAGGTGTATTTTCTAAGTAAATTAGACAAGAGGATATGTATGCTGATTTTAGAGGTAGATGAATTATATAAATTAGGAGATTTATCAATTTATTTATACAATAAATCACAGAACTGCTTAGATTAAGGAGCTTATATAATTAAAACAACTGCAATCAATCATCTTTGAAATTATTGATATCGTATAATCTATCATATTATTCTTATATTTGCCAATATTTTAGTTTTATTATTGATCATTTCAAGATCTGAATCAATATTTTTTATTGCCTGGTTGGTTAAATTTCAAATATTGTTTCATAACAGTTGATTTCTTCTCATACATTAGTGTTTAGATGTACAGACTATCTACATATTTTTAAGAGGATTATATTTAAATTGAATCATCAAACGATTAAAATAACCAAAATTTATTTATATGTTATTATAAATTATGAGGTTTTATATATTACAATCGAAATTCAAAAACGATTAATTTAGTTATACTTTCTCATTCTATTGATATCTTTTTTGAGTGATAGAAAACTTGAAAATTTGTTACAGAATTAAAAATCTCTTATAAAATGATTAGAACTTAGACCTTTATATTTGTTTTATAATTCAATATTTTGGAATAAATTTTATATTTGATAAGAATATAATAATTAATATTATATGAACCAATTGATTTAATAAGAAAACATTTAAAAGAATTAGATGGAATAAAATGAAAGTATAGGAGAGTAATAATAGCTGAATGAGAATGAAGATTAATAAATGTCATAATAAAATTTATAATAAGATGATTAAAATTAATATAATAATTAATAAGAAGATCAGGAGGAAATATAAGAATAAAATGAAAATAATACTAAAAATTAGGGAGGTAATGGAGAAACAAAAAGAATAATAACATAAGGTGAATAAGAAACTACGACTCAAAGAAAAGATTGGAATAGACGATTAGAAACTGAAAAGTAATAAAGAATAAAAACGACAACAGAAAGAACATTTAAAACACTTGAATAGATTTATAATAAAAGAAATACAATGTCATTTACACATCTTAGATCAGCTGAATAATTTGATACCAAAATAGTGCATGATTAATTAAATAGATCTCACGCAAAATAATAGTACACTTTTTCCAAAGCTTAAAGATTTTAAAAACCCAAAGAGAGTTATTGCTCAATCTAATTTTACGATTCATAGTTAATTATATTATTAATACTAGAATTTAAACATAACTAAATAAACGATCAGCTGCTTTAGGTTATGGTACTAAATCGGATTTTACAAAAAGAGATAAATATATACCAGGACCCACAGATTATAATATCAAATTATAACCATAACCAGGAGTTAAATTTGCATATGGAAGAAACGAAATGCTATCAAAAGGTCTTCATGGCAGGCCTAATACTAATCCTGCTCCAAACCTATATTAAGTGAAAGACGTCATTACAACATTAAAATACTCTATGGGAGAAAGAACATCAGCAAAACGTACATATATCTTATATTTATCAAGACATTTATCTTTAATCCACTACTCCTGCCCCAGGGAGATATAATATAGGAGGTTTCAGTTAAAAAGGAAATTATTTTGTCGGCAAATATAGAAGTAGTGGAGCTCCTGTTATATCCCCATCAACTGTTCAATCACAGAGAATTAAAAAGATACCTGGTCCTGGAACTTATGATCCTCCAGGAGATATTGGGGATCCAAGAAGCTATTTACCATCATAATATTCTACTAGAAGTGGATTTAGATTTGGTTATTAAGATAGAAAGACTTAAGAAATTAAAAACAAATAATGTAATCTAATATATTAATTTAAAAGTTCCTGGTCCTGGTACTTATTAGCTTACATCAGAGTTTGGTGACTTTGAATATCCACCTATCTTTTGATTATTAATTTAAAAAATCTTAAACATCTAAAATTAACCTTTATAAAATTTATTGATCTTTGAATATAAATGATATTTAGAGATAAGTGTGCATCATAATATTTAAATAATTATAATCAGCAATTTCTAAAATAATTATATAATTCTCTTTCTTTATTTATAATATTGAAAATAAAAATGGGAAATAATTATTTAATTAATTAATAAATATATATATATATGTATATAAAATTCAATTATGTTCTAGTGTTTTTATTTTTTGAATTTCCATCATCACTTAATTTTCAAAATATATTTTCTTTTGATATTTGTCAACATTTACCATTTTTATATTCTCATATTTCTTCATTAGTATGAAGTACTTTAATGAATTGAGATTATTAAATAATTCACATTTAAATAAAAGTGTTTTAGCGAAAAAGAATAGTTTTTTTTAATTTGAACAATACTTAATTTTGAATATATAATATAGTCTTCCTAAGAAATATTTACTCGAAATATTTTATAAAATATTAGGTGATTGTAAGCAAAAATAATGATTCATCACATAAAAAATATACTGAATAATCTAAATTAGAAATTTAGCAATTAATATTTTCGTCATTAAATTACCTTTTTTTAAGTTACATAAATTACCTTACAATAATTAGCAATCATCATTTTTATATTATTTTTGAACTAAAATTTATTTATTGATTTTAAGTATCCCGTTCTATTTAAAAAGTGATATTTCTATTAAGGATTTCAATAACTTTCTTAATCAATTACTTTTATAACAAAATTTTTGAAGGCTTAAATTTTAATATAAATTAATTAATTAAATTAAAACTAAAACTAAAACCTACTTTAAGGGAGAAGTTTCCAAAAATAAGTAGGATTTTGAAAGTATGATAAAGTTTTGTATTAATTTACTTTGCTTAATTGTATAAAAATAATAACATTTTTTTATAAAGTTTATTTGCATTTGTATGTGTTACAACTTATTCCAAAACTAAGAAATCCCTTTAAAATCCACATAAGATTTTAGTTCATTTAAATATAAATTGGTTATGTTTATTAAAAATATATATATTATATTGATATTATTTGTTTTAATAATTGTTTTTCATTCAACTTCAGGAATAAGTTTTTCTTTCTCATCTATATCTTAAATCTGTAAACGTTCTTATTCTTAATGATTTGGTACAACTTTTTCATTAATCAAATGAATCCAAGGCAAAGGTAATATAAAGAAAATACTAGATAAAGCAATAAATATATAGAGTTTGGAATAATCCTATTAATTGATTCCCATTTCATATAAAATCAAATTGCCTAATTATCCGCCAACAAAGGATCCGAAATTCATTGTAGCCATAAGCATAGCATACATAGTGGCTTCAATATTTTTTGGACATATTTTGCATGCATATACCAAAATGGGTAACAAATTCAGTTCTCCGATAAATTATAAAATGACTGAATCTCCTAGACAGAAAAATCTATCATCAATTCCCCATTAGACATTCATTCTAGTTACTAAGGGTATTGTTGAAAGATAACAAAAAAAGAATGCAATTGTTGTAGTAACAAATATCTTTTTAAAAGCTACATCTTTTAAGAAATTTCTATATAATAAAATTGCTAGCAAAGTTCCTAAACAACTTATAAATTTTAAATATCCCATAAATCTAGGTGTAAAATGTAACACTTCAGTGTAAAAATAAAACATTATTGAACTACTAGAAGGTACCATCATGAATGCCAAAATTAACAATACAGGCCTCTTAAATTAGGTTAAATATTTACTAATATATTTTTGGATTAGAAAAAAATGTCCAGAAAATGCTTAAGACTTCCCTTATATTCTATTACGATTAAGTATGTTAAGTTTCTTTCAATTTCAAGGATAGTAATGCCATTGTTAAAGGAAATAAACTATTTATAAGAAATACTAGATATGTAATGATGAATAACAATTACTTTATTTTTTGGTTAAATACATTAGTAACATACCTGAAAAATATGCACTAATTAAACCCCCTGTAGCTTTGAATCCGAAGAACACTGATACATTATTTGCTGCATGATCATTTGCACATTATTCAACCATTAAAGCCTCTAAACTCAAAAGTATTAATACCTCCAACGACATTACAAATACAAACTGATGATGATATCATAATCAGTAAAGCAACTGTTATATACACATTATCAAGTCCAATAAATGCCATTAATTACCATCCTACAAAACTTAAAAAACCACAAAAAACAATATAGGCTTTTCTTTTGGATCCTAAAATTGGAAATGAATCACATATTATTCCCCATATTGGTTTTATAATCCTATGAATATTCAATTATTATACCATGGTATTTATGACAGTCCAATAAATACTCCCATTTTACTAGGTGATACATGAAAATCATCTTTGTATAAATATTAAATAGATAAATCTGCCAAGTGTTAAACTCCTTGTGAGAAGGCAACTATCCCAACGATTACTTAAGTTATATTAAGCAAAGGAATATTATTTTTTGGACTCATAAAAATTAATAGTAAAAAACGAATGAATTTTATATTATCAATCAAATGTAAGTGTTCTATTTTTTTAAATAAAATAAATTATAGACTCATTATTATTATGATATAATCTTATTATCAACTAAAAACTTGTTTAATTCAAGAAGCTGTTTCGTTAATTAATCAATAATTACATTTTTCTCATCATTGTATTTTTTAAGGTCTTTGTTTTATTAAATTTATGTATGCAATTAATTTTATAAGTAACTTAATTCATTTACCAACTAGCTACATTCTAAATCTTTTTGATTTGATAATTCTTATTGATATAAATATTAGGTTTTTATTTATGCATTTTGATTTCTCGATTACCATAACTCAGTGTCTTATTTTTCTTTGTCTTATTTCAGCTAATAAAAATCCTTGTTCAAAATGTCAAAATTTTATTATAATTGATTATGTTCTTATATTAGTTATTAAAACTATTGTTTTAAATCAACAGTGTCTCTCTAATTAATTTATTCTTACAATTTATCATTGTGTTCTAACATAATTTGAATTTTCAATTCTAATTAGTCTATTTGTAATTGGAATTGCTTTTACTCCTCTTTTACTTTTATTACATATTCCTAGTTTTTTATTTAATGTTGGAGAATTATCTTTTCATAATAATCCTATTAAGTTGCATTCTCTTTCTCTAAAAGTTAAACTTTTTCCTTTAGATAATTATTTTCATCATTTAATGGTGTCTTTATTAAATAACTTATTTCTTTCTTTTGTTATTGTATGATTTATTCCAGATTTTCCACTTAAATCATTAATTCATTCACACGATTATTTAGATATGTAAATTAATCTCCATTAGATGTTTTTTTATAATGCATAAATAAAAATAACCAAAATTGATCAGATCAATCCATTTGCTTTGGCTTTCTCGACCTCAACATTCAAATCTAATTATAACTTCAAATTCAATCTATTTTATTACAAATTATTCATACTTCTCAATATTTTAGATACACTAATATATTTTAGAATCAGGAAGCTGTTTGAGTTGCTGAGCAAGTTCATTGATCTATTAAGGACTTATTTCTAAGATCTATTATAACTCTTCTACTGTTCCCTAAGGTGGCTTGGAGTTAGATATTGATTCATTTAATTCATTTAGGACTGAACCCATCTCCAAACAAGTGTCACTCTATTCATTAATGAACCTTGAATAAGAATTCACGAAATTCACGAAACAATTAGATGACTCTGATTCTGATTCAGATTCATCCTCCTCTTCCTCTTTTTAGTTCTATTTCACAATAATAACTGATTTTTTGTTATTCTCTGACATTATTATTAATTATTATTTTATAAACTAAAGCAAAAACTCAATAGTTTAATCTATGGTAATCTATCAGATGATTTAATCTCAAAATGCAATACCATTACCTATTTATATTTAACTCAATTCAGATAAACTTTTTAAAACTTGATTTAGACGATTATTTATCTTATGCGAACTAATTATAAAAGAAAATTCAAATAATACAATAAGCATTATGTTAACTAAATATTTACTTATTTTTATTAATAATTTATACAATATTATGTTAGACTCAAATGCTTTATTGAAAGCTAAAAGAGATTAATTAAGAGTTTAAATAAGAAGAGATCACTTAGAAAATATTTTTAAATCCAAAAGAATAATTGATAACAAAGATTAATCAGATAAGTATTGGCATATACATTAAGAATTAATACAAAATATTGAAAGATAATCAAATAAACTCTTATAAGATAAAACATTGATGAAAGAATTATTTGAGTCAAATGATAAAATGGCTCTTATTATATTAGCTAATTCTTGTGCTTCTGAATCAGAATAAACAATTTAAAGTTTGATTAATGATCATCAAATTCATACATATTTTATGAAAAAGCTATAGTTGACTGAAGAAGAAGATGTAAGATACAGATGTTACTTAGGCTTGGCAAATGTGATATATACAGATTTAAAATTAGCCAAATCTATTAAAAAATAATTATTCCAATAAAATATACTATCTCAAATCTAGCAATCATTATCAAACTTATAATAAGATTAACTTGAACATATTAATGCTATTTTTAGGTTATTATTTGGATTATTTGACAATATTAATGATTGTAATTAAATAATTAAATAATCCTAAATTGTTGCTATTTGCATGAAAGTAATCGATTTAATGGATGCTAGACTCAGTTTAGCAGCATTAGTTTTAAGAAAGGCTAATGAATTTTGTGATGGAATATTAGAATTATTTGATGATGATAAACTAAAATACTTAATATAAAGTTCTTCTCTAGAGGACGATAAATAGACCTGCTAAATAATAAGATTGATAGATGATTTATTTATTAGATCTGATATTAGACTTATTGCATCATGTTTGGACAATCTAAATTTAGATTCAGTACTAAAGTCTGCTCTTACTAAAGTAGATAGTTATTCTTGCTAAGCTGCTTTAGATTTTCTATATCATTTGGTAATTAAAAATGATTAAACTATTAAATCTTTTACATATTTACTGTATGAGGATATCATTAAGTTACTTAGAACAACCAAATCTAAAAGATCAATTGACATCTCTTTAAAAATATTATAAGAATTAATTTAGAGTTAAATTTTAAAAACTGAAATAAATACCTTGAATTAAACTATATATGAAATCTGTTAAGATAGATACAGTCTCTTTGATTATTAAAACTGTCATTAAGCATTGGAAATTATTATGGATTTAAAATAATATTATGGTATAGATATTAGTAGAGAAAAAAAACATAAATTAGAATACTTGAAAGGAAGCTAGTATGAACAACTAGAAGAATTGCTTACTTTGATTTTAGATGATCTATGATTTTTTAGAATGAATTTATTGTTTTTCATTTAATTTATATGTTGTTATTATAACTTTATCACAGTATTTATTATTGTTAGTATCATTAAATAAATTGATAATATTATCTTGTTAAGGTAATACTTCATATTATGCGTATAAATTAATTTTGTTAGATTACTGAATGCTCTAATTTACAGATACCATAAAGTAACTTTGGAATCTTAATATTAAATAGGTTTTATAATCAAGGTCGCTAATTTATAATTGTTAAAAGATGAATTATGGATCATTTTTATATAGATTTGAACAAACATTTAAACAATCTTTAGGATGCAATATTAATATTAGTTTTCAGAAAATCATATTATCTTAAATCAATCATCTTCAATTAGTTATTGCCATTAATCAGAAATGTAAAATTAAAAATCTTCATTTGTCAATCAACTAACAATATTATTTAAACTTCATAATGAATAATAGAATCTTTAGATTTTAAAATACTAACATATTAGCTTAAGCATTAACTAACAAAATTCATGAATTAGAATTTTAATCAAAGAAAGGAATAAAATATCCATACGGAAACAATGAGGAATTCATAGTGATTGGATAAATGATTTTAGAATTTTATTTCGCTGATTATTTGATTTAAAGAGGGTATATGAAATATAATATTTAGATATCCGAACTAAGATTCTTAAATAAAAAAGCCTAGTGATCTAGTATTACTAAGATAAAGACTAGTAAATGATAAAAATTTATCAGAAATTGCTATTTAATATAACATACACAACTTAGTTTAAATAGGCAATCAAACTGCTTTGAAGTATGTTTATTCATATTTTTAACTAGAAAAAACCCAAAAATTCTAGCTGAAACATTGAAAGCAATTATAGCTGCGCAATATTATGATTCTTCATATGATTTAGAACATATTAGAGAAATTTCTATTTCCATAATAAAAGACCTTTTAGATAAGTATTCATTATTTATTATAATTTAGAGGCTAAACTATTCCTATAACAGAATTAAAATAAAATGCAAAATCTTCATTCCTTGAATTTGTTAATAACTTTACAAATTTAATACCCAAAGTGTCTGTTGAATGGAAAAAAGATGCAAATTAAACTAATATTTTCAAAGTATAATTAGAATTAGATTCTTTTTTAAACATTTCTAAGACTGGATCAAATAAAAGATAAACAGAATAATTAGTTTATTAAGAGGCTTTGAAACAATTAAAATAAAAAACTATATTATAAGCAAGATTACCAAAAAAGACTCTTGCTGAAAAAAACATAGAAGAAAAGTAATCTATTGAATAAAGCACAATAATTTATGAATTAGATGACTCTATTAATAATGATGGTTAATATTTTCAATTTTCAGAGATAGGAGAATTTAGTAATTCAGATGTTCAAGAATCATTGGGTGATAAAGTAGAACATCTGCTTTAAAAATTAGCATTTTGAATCCATTATTTTCTATTACTTAATAATTTTTTCAAATAATTTTTTTATAAATAATAAATCATAAATCCAATTTCATAAATAAATCACTACTTTAACAATAAAATTTATATTAATAAAAATCTATTTTCTAATTGTAACATAAATATAGTATATAGAAACCCTGATCAATTAATAAATACGTAAATATCATATAAAAATAATTGTTTTCCTTTTAATACTTCAAGTGATCCCCCTAAAAGTAACAAAAACTTCCCATATTTCAACAAATTATAATTTATCGTTTTTCCACCAATTTAATATTTATATATTATTATGTAAATAATTACTCAAAACAAAAAATTTAAATGAAGAAAGTTATGTAGAATAATCAAGGAGAATTATATAAAGGTTAGATAATAATTTGTGTATTATTTATAACTTAAAATTTTAGTTTTTAGCTAGAATTATAATAAATATTTAAAATGTAAAAATCATAAAAATTGTTAATAACAAATTCATTTTTTAGAATAGAAACTTGAATTTAGATTACCCATAGTTTATTGTTATTTTTTATGTCCTTTAATAGAGGTTTCATCAGATTTTTTAAGAATATCTATAGATTATTTTTTATGTTTATGACTGTGAGAGGACATACTATATGGAGTTTTGTTTTCATTATGGGTTTCTTCTGTACTAAGTTAAAAAAATTTGAAAATCACAAGTTTCTTAATTAATTTTTCAATTTATTGATTGTTATTATCAATTTCTTAAATTACAATTTTACATACTTTAGATGTCAATCTATTATTTGGGTCATTTTCTAACATATAAGGTAATAAAATAAATAATTAATCCATTTTGATTGAATTAGCTTCGGGGTGCTGTTGATTTTTTCTTAATTCATAGTTGCCTTCTTTATTTTCTTAGAAGATATTCTTTTGTTTATGAAAAAGATTTTCTCCTGTTAACCTAAAGTTTAAAAGAGAGTAATATACAATTTATAGAGAACACAACCTAAACTATAAACATCAGCTCGATCATCATATAATTTATCTTTATTAAAATTAATAATTTCTGGAGCAATGTAGCCTGGAGTGCCAGAAGTGGGAAAAATTAATTGATTTTTGATTTTTCTAGCTAAACCAAAATCAATCAATTTAACGGGATCTGACTTCATTATATTATGAGGATTAATATCTCGATGCATAATTCCTCTTTCAGAAATATAGATGAGAGCGTCTAAAATTGAAAGCATAATCTTAATAGTTTCAGCCAAACTCAATCCATATGGTCTCGATATTAACTCAGTGCTCAAAGCTCTTCCTTCAATGAATTCTGTCACAATATAATAATACGATTAATCAGTGTAGACTTCTTTGAGTTTTAAGATATTAGGATGTTAAAGAGATTACAATAATGAGAGTTCATGAATTAATTACGGCTATGGTAATGGAAGATATAATTACAATTCCTCCTTCATGTTATGCTAATTTCATTTTTTCGCATTTTTTAACAGCAAAATATTCTCCAGTATTAGAAACACATCTGTAAACCTATATTAAAATAAACAATTCTATTACTTCTCCTGACATTCCATTTCCTACAAGCATTTAAATTGAATAAAATTCAGTAATAGAAGTATAAAAAACTCTTCCAGCAATCATTTCTTTTAAAAGCTGTAATTTTGGAGCATAAAAAGGTTTAACAGTATTTTGATAAGCAAATGAGAATGCTAATATTTTTGAGTCCTAAACAATCCAGTTAATAGTAGTAGTTAAATTTAATTTAATTATGTATTTGGGTTACCGTAATGTGTTCTAGATTTACAATATGAGTATACATCTGTCATAACAATTTCATCTTGAAATAAGTAAAGTTAATAAATCTTATCAGAGAAGAAATGTTTTCTTGTGACCTAAACTGTATAGAGAGCATTGTCATATTAATAACTATTCATTATTTTATTAATAAAACGTATATAAAATATAATATAATTACATATCATAATCAATTTTATATCTTCATTTTAGAAGTTAAGATAGCATTTTATTATATGAAAATCCAATAAACGGATATCCGTCAGCCTTATAAAATTTACTCTAAAATTCAACCCTTTATAAATGATATAAATTTATACCAATGTAATCTTAATGCATGCAAAAAACACTCCATTACATCCATCATCATTAACACTCCAAAAGTTAATAATGCAAATACTATATAAAAGTATCCACTCATCATTCCTCCTACAATTCCACCCATATCTAAATTCCCTGCAATACACATATCATAAAACACCTCAGCTAATTACCCATGAGCTAAGGATAATGCCCACAAACGAAGATATGATGCAGTATTACTGATACCTCCCAATACAAATTCTATTGTTTCTATCATCTAATGAACCCATATTTCTCCTGAATCATGTTCAATTTCAGATTATGTATTCGCCTTATCAAAAGCAGCATCTTATAGATCTTTTCTAAATTATTAAGGATCAATTTCCAGTTCAGATCCTTATTTCTCCTAAATTAATTTTTAATATTAAGATTCATTCACAATTTATACTTTATGTTTCTTCTAACTAGAACCTAAAATTATAGGTTTTGGAAGTAACATCCAAGGAATGCTCAATAATGCAATGATTGTTAAGACCTAGGTTACCTCTAATTAAAGAGAAGCATTATTTGGAAATATTGGTGTTTCTGATTTATCGGAAGGTTTTAAAATTTGATTAATCATAGTCTCAATAATACTAGGATCTTTGTTTGTTGGATAAACATTTAACCATTTATAAACTATTAAAAAATCCATCCAACCAAATGTGCATGTCATAAATAACAATTAAGGAATGAACTCAAAAACAAAGTCTAAATAGTTTCGAAAATATAAATTATTAAGTCCTTTCATTAAAATACCAAACAACATATGAATAACTCCTAAAATTACAGATAATTTCATTTTATATGAATTCATGAAATTTAGACTAGATCCTGATGCTAACCAAACAGGATCAATGCCAAATGGATATACACAATCTTCCATCCTTTCCCATTCTTCATTTTTAGGATGGTAACAACTACCAAAAAGATTAAGAGGTATAGAGAGATAATCATTATAGATTAATCCGTTATAGAATGCAAAGAATCCCATTAAAGTTAATATATATCTGAATGGTAGCATAGCATTAAACATTGAATCTGTCTATCTCTTTAATTCTTTTTTCCAAAATATTAAATATAATCCACATAAAAATAATAAAAACCCATGGGCAATATCTGCAAACATTACACCAAATAAAAAGGGGAATGTTATTACAGTAAATATACCTGGATTGATTTCTTAATATCTTGGTATTCCATATGTGTTGACTATTTCTTAAAATGGCATAGTAACTTCATTTAAATTAAAATAAGTTGGAGCCAAATCATCACGCTTTGGTTTTATTTCTTGAATTTGTCCTGTTGGAAATCTATCAATACTATTTTACATAGCATTTCTTAATTTATCTTCAACCATAACTTCTAGTCCTTCAGGCAACCAGAATGTTCCTGTAAATATTGAACCTTACATTGTTAAGTAATTTAAATTAATGTAAAGATACTTCTCTTTTTAAACATACAACCGTAACTCTTCATAGTAAGAGCAGTTACATCCATTTCTTTCTTTAACCAATTCGTCTAAAGATGTCTCCAATTATTTTTTAGTCAATTATATCAAACTTTACGCTTCTTTAATCTGAATATTTAAATCTTTTAATCTGACATCCATTGCTTCTTAAGAATTTGGATACTCAACTCTACTTTTTGAAAAAGAATCACAAACCTTTAACAATTTCTCCTTCAAAGTACTCTAGTCATTCATTCCTGGATAAACAACAACATATAAACATCTAGGTTATTATGCCTTGTTTAAAGAAGAACTATTACTCTATGTAGATCTATTGAAGATTTTATTTGATGATGCTATTTTTCGGGCAAAAGATCCACAATATTTACCCATGCATTACCTTTTGTTATTCTAAACATTATTCTTTTAAATCTGTTTTCATCTTCTTTATCAATAACGCCAATTAATTGCCCGAATTTTAATTATTAATAATCACTTACATTATGAGGAGTTGATCTAAGTTATAAATATCAATTTACTAAGAGAACATTGAAATTCCTAAAATTTCCTTTGCTTTCTCTAATACTAATTTTTATTCTGTAATTTAATCTATTCTGTCCAATAAATTCTACAAATTATTTGACATTTCTTAAATGTTAGCTTTTTTCCTTTCAATTTCTTACTCTACTTCATCAAAATATGTATGCCCAGGTTTTTACCTTGAATTTTAAATATCTCTAAAATGATCAAGTAACCTTTGAGTATCTTCACAATATATTAGATTTTTTTTAAATTGCTTTAAAATTGTGTCAAGTCCACTTAATTTGTATAAAGCTTCATCACATCTACATAATCAAGATTTTGTATACCTTTTTACATAATTAGCAAATGGTCTATTCATAATTGGTATTTGAGGATCATAATCTATAATATGTAACTATCCTAATCTTCCTAATTGATCCATAACCACCCAAGCACTTTCTCTTGGAATGACTAAACTATAATATTTCATCTATTTTGACCTAAAGAAACTCATATTAATATTAAATTTATGGAATGTATAATTCTTAATATACTCTATCAATCATCATCGTCGTCATCTTTTTTTATTTGCATCTTGGATATCTATTCTTATAATTTCAACTCATCCTCTTCTGATGCAGGTACTTCTTTCTAAATTACTATCTCTGTAGTTTTCATTGATTCTACAGCTTTCAAAATTTCCTCTGTGTATCCTCCTGGAATATCAATATTAATAGGTGGCCTAACGATATGCATTTGAAAAGTAACCAGAATTTTGTAAGATTTGGGGAGGTACCTCCATATTATTCTTCTAATTGATTTGTTGCAATTCTTTCTTAAATTTTGACATATTCATTAGGTTTAAGCATCTGAACTTTTTCCAAAGTATCAGCATCAGCCACAGCTATCAGATAATTTCAGATACTATACCAGCAACCATCTTCCATGAAAAACTCAATGAACTAGATGGATTTAACAAATAAAGCTTATCTAAACAACCGCAGAAATTAACCTACATTGTTTTAGTTGCTATTTAAATAGCCTAAATAAAAGATCAATAAAATGTTTTTACTTTAAAAGGAAATTTAGAAAGTCCAAGCTTCTTAGTATCCATTATAAAAACCCAATTTTCTATTTTTCCAGGAACAAATCAATATTTCTTGATTATACCAAAGTAATAACTCAATGCATTTATATAAACTTCTTCACTGAACTATTAAACTCATAACCAATATATCCTACTTGTTAAAGATTTACTAGTTCAAGATTCATAATTATAATAGGTCTTTATTGTTTGTCTCTACCGTAAGTGTATACTATTCCCTTCTATAAAAATGCAATATTTATATCAGTTGGCTGAAAATTGTTTGGTATTGCTCTCCAAGCTAAATTGGATTACAATACTTTTAAGTAATTCTTATCCTTAAATTTACCACAATACACCATCTTCAAAGTATCGCTATCAGTCCAACTATTTGAGTTATCAAAAAATTATACTTTTAAGGTAAGACAATTTTATTTTTAGCCACAATTTTCATAAAATCAGCCATCTTTTCCTTCTCATATGCATCATATGGCACATTCTCCCAAATTCTTCTTTAGCTCTTAGATCTTTCCTTTCTTTTAATATATTATGCTTTATAGTTCTACATTCATTATACCATCATGAACAATAGCATCGACTAAATTTTAAGCTGGTCTCAGGTAATCAAAATTCAATACCACCTATTATTATTGCATTCAATTAATTTTATTTTAATGGACTATTTTTTAATCCACAATATATTCACTAATTAATATTATAGATTGCATTTAAATGTTACACCTTTCAAACAAAATAATCACTACAAAACTCTAAAATTGTATTCTTATTTTGTATATACTATGATGTTATATTTTCTATATATTTTTTGTTGAATTTTATCATTATTCTTAAATTAAATAGTGCATATTATTCATAATTCATTAATATTATGCTTATTGTACCTTTTAATTATAATATTATTTAAAACGAATAATAATATTATTATACAAATCATTAATTAAATATTTAAATTTAATGGAAAATCCATTATTAGATTCAGATATAATCGATCGAAATAACAAAAATTATGCTTTCCTTACTAAAATTGCAAATAGTAATGAGGTCTAAAGGATTTTAATGGATGAAATGCAATTTAAGCCAAAATTCATTTCAGATTCTAAAACTTACATAAGATGTTCGACTTGTGAACATATGTATGTGTTATAAAGTCATAATAATTACTAAATATCAATCTATCACCAAAAGTAACTAAAAAAATAAAGTTCAGATAAATGCTAATATTGTTAATAACTCATGAACAAATAATGTTTCAAGAAATGCTTCAAATGCAATTCCAATCAAATAGTAAATATTTAAACCGATGATTAAAGATTATCTTGCCAAATATGTTTTTCATAATTGTGCAAAGATTGTGATTAGAGTTTAGAAATTTTTCAATAATTTCAAAATCAATGTATATAGAAAAATGCAACTAACTGTTAAAGATACTTCTATGTTATCTCAATGATAATAATCTCATTCATCTTTTTACCTGTATTTTTAGTGCTAGATTTTAAGAAATATAAATTCTAATGCTAATTAATGGAATTTCATCAATATATACTCACAAAATATAAACCAGTCATCATTTTATTCTTTTATCAAGTATTTCTGATAGTATACTTGGTAAAAGTCATTTTGATATTAATAAAATTTGTAGTTGATAAAAATAAAGATAGAATTCATTATTACTTTAATTGAAATTATTTATATATATAATAATATATTATTAAAACCAATAAAGATATTATTTAATTATTTTTTGAGTCAGATATTTTACATCAATTAATCTCTTGATTCTTTTAATTAATCAATAATATAGTTTGAAATTTTAAATTAAATGCAAATTCTAAAGTTTTTATCGTTATATATCAGAAAATTAGAGAAATTTGGCAGCAAGTAATAGGTCATAAAATGTATAATAATCATTTGAATCCAAAAGGATTATTTATTTAAGATAAAAATATTGTTAATTAATTCTATAATATTTATATTACCTATCATAAAATAACTTATTATGCCTAATATGTAATTAATCATAATCCACCTTTGAATTTATTGATTGGGTATTAATCTTTATATTTAGTTAAATGATCTCTTAATTAAGTATATTATTGTTATAAATGGGGTAAGACTTCATCATAAACATCAGTAAATAAATCTTGAATTGATGGTGATTATTCTATGAAACTAAAAATTAAATTAAATACATTCAGAACCATGTTTCAAAGCTGCAATCACTCTATTTCTGACATCTTTTCTAATTTAATTATCATATTCATCATTAAATTATCTTAATCCTTGCTTTTTCAAAAATAAACCTAATCTATTTATAGGATTGTTTCCTGACTTCCATGAATCGATTTCTTCCTATGATCTATATAAAACTGAATGATCAGATGTTGAGTGATCTCCAATCTATTTATAAGTTGTAAAAATACTCTATAAGTTATAAATTCAATAAAGAATGGTTCTTTATTTTTTATAATTTATTCTCTGGCATACTAGACTCCATTATAAACAGCTAACAAATCATTGCCATCAATTTTTAATGTTCTCATTCCATAGGCTGGGGCCTTGCCAGCTATTGTATCACCTCTAAATTGATCGTCAGTAGGAGTACTAATAGCATAATGATTGTTTCTGCATAAGAATAGAGTTTAACATTTCAAAGTTTAAGCAAAATTCATTGCAGAATGAAAATCTCCTTCAGATGCTGCACCTTCTCCAAACCAAGTAGCTGCTATTTTATTTTCACCATTTACTCTAAATCCATATCCAGCACCGCTTGCTTATGGAACTTATGTTGCTATAATACGTCAATTCAAAATTTATTACTTAATGGTGATGACACTGTTACTATGTTCAAATCCTTGCTTCCATAATGAACAGGCATTTATCTACCTTTTCCACCATCTAAATGATTTCCTATACATTGATTAACAATTTATTCGATTGTGAATCCTCTCCACATAAAACTACCTTATTCTCTATATTATGGAAAGATGAAATCTTAAGATTAGAGTGCTGCCGTTGTGCCTACTGTTGTTGCAGTCTCACCAAATGATGTCATGTAAAATGAAATTTTCCCTTATCTTTAAGACATATAAAGAAGGTTATCCATTTCTTCAATCTATCAACTAAAAAATCAACATTCTTACTGTTAACATTAAATCAAATATTTGATTGAGTGTCTCTTTAGGAATGTTATTATATTCTTTTGCAATAAGATTTCCTTCCAAATCTATTACTCTGAATTATTTAATTGGTTCAAAGTTTTTGATTGGATTAATCTGATAAACATATTCAGATGGCACATCCTTAAAGGCTTTGCTTATCTTTGAAAATCTCATAAAGTGTTTCATGGCACGCAGATATTAATTATTAAATCGATTATTGATATAAACATATAATTATTTTCTTTGTTGTCTTACTCAAAGCTAAATCGTTAAAATTCTAACTTTTTTACTAAAGAATCTCAACAAACTTGAAAATAAGATAATTAGAATGAATTACTATAATGGTCTGTATCAACTCTATCATTATTATAAAAATTAATGTGTTTAAAAAAGTTCTATCGAATTACTTAGGACATCCTAATTAACTAATTGTTTTTAAATATTTAAATAAATAAGATTTTAATTACTTTTCTAGTTATTATAAGTTTTAACTTCATAAATTTAACGATTTATAATCAATAATAATTTATAAATTAGCTTTTTATTATCTTTTTATAAAATGTCTCATATTTTTTATTATGAATGAAATTTGTTTAATCTTAAAATGTAATTTATTAAAATATTGTGTTGATTTTGAAATAGCTCAATTTAAGTATGTACTTTTATTTTTTATATTGATTTTATTCAATTTTATAGTTATTTTTTGATTTTATTATTTAAAATTAATGAATAATTTTATAGAACTTATATAATTATTTCATAATCTTTTGTATATAAACAAGATTAATTTAAATAAAATTATTTTACAAAATATTAAAAATAAATAGGCCAATTTAATTCTGAAATCTGATTAAACAATTATAACTACAACTTGTATAAAAGAAGAAATGTTTTTTTATTAGATTTAATATAGTTTCATTAATTATAATAAGATTTAAATTTGCGACTTAATTAATCTATAGAATTTGATTGTTTCGATATGAATTTATCATAAGTTATTATCTTTATATTAATTTATTAATATGTTTATTTTGTATCTTAAAAGAAAAAAGGATAACTTAATTGATAAATTGATAAATATGGAGGAATTTTTATTATTAAAATAAATTAAGTTTATACATCAGAAAAAATATAATTATGTAACGAAAGAGATTGTTTATTCAAGGTTTTAAAAAGTTTGATTTATTTGCTTAACCTATTTAACTGTTGCTAAACGAAAAAGAATTTCATTAAACAATTTTTGGTTCAATACTAACACTTGGATTATTGCTACTGTTCTCAAATTTATTATACACCAAATTAATTTCTTTATTTGATCGTAATAACCCTACTTCATTAAGTTCCGAAATCTATCACTCTTAACCAGAGAATTATTAATTATTCCCAACGAATTTTACCATGACTTTTGCCTTTTAAAATTCAACATATAATACATATATAGATGATTCAATTTATATAGTTAAAGCACAACTTGTACATAAGTATTAGAAGATTGTAGAAGGTAGCAAAACTGAAGTTTGGGATAAAAAAGAATTACCCTTAATTAAATGTAGCTCTGATTTGATTAAATAAAATGATTTGAGTGAATATTTTTCACATTTAGATTTACCAACTAATTATTGTATTGATTGGAATAAAATTGATAAAATTAACCTTGAAGGAACATTTGATGCACTTTAGTTCCAATATATTTTAATTTAATTTTTTATTTGTACAGAATCAACTAAAAAAGATTAATAATGTAAATAATAATAAGAAATTATAAAAGCATTGGAACAAAACTATTTTTCATTCTAAATTTCTTCTTATACGACTAATTTGAAGAATCCTGACTCTCCTTATAATCCAAAAGGGCAAGATCTATTTACAACAATATCTAGTAATATTTAAAAAGAAATATCAATATATCTTGAACCTTTAACTACCGTAACAGATATTGGTCTAATAGAAACCGAATTAGAGTATTATAAGACTTTAAGATATGGAAGACATACAGAAATGTTAGATCTTAGTTCAAATGAATTGATTATGAATGTAGTGGTTAGATTAGACACAACAGAATTCGTTGATTATAGAACTTATCCTAAAATTTAAGAAATCTTAGCTGAATTGGGAGGTTTATGGTAAGTTCTATTCAGTTTTTTTTATATCATTTCTAAACCAATAAATAAAATTAGTAGATATCTCGAATTAGTCAATTCTTTATTTGAAATGAATGACACTTCCGATAAGGATGATAATTCCACTAAAAAGCATTAAATTTTACTTAGATAGGAATAAGATGGATCGCCATTGTCTATTTAGATTCCTTAAATCGAATAAAAATAATAGAATAATGTAATGTCAAGCAAATTAAATTAGGATAAGTTTGAAAATAAAATATCGTAATAAAAAAGACCTTAAAAAACTATTCTAAATACTTACACTTAGTATTTATAGAAAATGATCTTAAGGAAAAAGAAGAAATTTAAATTTGGATATATAGAGGCCTTTTAAACTCTAAAATGCATTGTAACATAAGTATATTTATTTTCTAATGTTAGGATAATGATACAATAAGATAATTTAAAATAGCTTAGAAATAATTAATAAGTTAATTAAATGTTATAGAAATTTTAAAAAAACTAAGAGATGTTGAAAAGTTGAAATACATCATTTTTAATGAAAACCAAAGAATTTTGTTTGATAACTTTCCTAATTTCCAAAATTAGAAGATCGATTATCAAAATGAAGGATATAATTAGTAACATAAACTTTCTCCTTAAGATGCAATTCTTTAAATAATTGGAGATTAAAATAATGAAATGAATCAGAAACTTCTTGCCTCTTTAGATTAGACCGTAAGCAATTTATTAAAAAATTGTTAAAATGATAATTTTAAAGAATGAAATTTATATTTGGTAATTCAAAAATTAGATAAATCTTATAAATATTAAATTTTACCAATTTATAATTTTGATCACATACAGTAATCTAATAATTATTTTGCCTTATTATTGATTTATTAATAAATTATATATATTGTCATTGTCACTTCAAAATTGTTAGACTAATTATTTAATAAAATTTACTTTTAGAACGATTTGGGTATTATATTAAGAAAGTTAACAAATTTATTTAATAATTATAATCAAAATTTAAAAGTATTTAACAAAACTAAAAATAATTTTTAAAGTTCCCACACTATTATTAAGGTTATGTTAATACACAAAAGCTCTATAGGAATTATGATAACTTTTAAGATTGATCGAAAATTTGGGCAATTTTAAGTAATACTCATTGCCTTAAAAGAATAATTGCATTCTGATTTAGAAAGTTGAAAAAGACAACTTAAATTAATAATTTAAAATGGTGCCTGCTCTCATTAGCATAATTTACATATCAAATTTTCATATTCAAAGTCAAATTTTAGAGAAATCAAGAAAATAATAACTTTACTATTTTTTGAATGCTTAATCAATTCTTAACATATCTATATGAGTTTCTCTTTTAAAAAAGTTCTTTATACATTTCGCAACGAAAGAAGTATCAAGTTAAGCAAATTATATAATTTATTAAATCTATTTTTTGGAAGCTATTTTAAAAGCTCTTATAAATAAGAAATTTAATTAGAATTGTAAGTTTGTTTATGCTTTTGAAATGATAACTTTTCATAGTTGTTGAATTGAGAGTAAAATTAATCCATCTTATTGAAAACTTTAAATTAAATTAATACTAATGAAAAAAAAGAATATATTTATTTTAATAATATTATATACAATATGATATAGATCATGTAATTTATGGAAAGGAAAGATATTAAAATTTTTAAATATATTTTTATTTTTTAAATAATAAATGGATTAAGGTTTAGACCCAGCTTTGTTATAGGCAGAATTAAAGAAATAAGATGAAGTATAAATTATAAGATGTAAATTAGTGGGCGAAAGCAATAATATTTGATGAGGATTTAAATGTGATAACTCATAAAAACTGTGCTGCTACAAAAGAGGAATTAGCCCCATACTTGAAGGCTTATGATGTAAGAGATAATACAATTGGAGCAGGCTTTATATTATTAGGTGAACACTATGAAGTTCATAGATGGCATCCTCCTCTGGTTTATGGAAGAAGAGGAGATGCAGATGTAGGAGAAGGAATCTCATTAGCAAGAGTAAAGACATCAATTTATAATAAATAGGGAATTTGTAAAAAGCTTAATGGAAAGAAGGTATATTTATTGATAACATACGAATTACCAATAGTGAGCGCAAGAGCTGTACCCTAATAAATAAACTTTTACAATTAATTCATTGGGGAGTTAGAGAAATTTGAAATTAAGTAACAATGAGAATGAATATTAAAAAATATTAGTAATCCACATTCACTATATTTTCTTAAAAGTTTTACAAGAATATGTCTTATAAAACAATATATGACTTTATTTTAAAGATCTAAGAGCATTAATTTAATATTATAATGATTATTAATAATATACTCTCACAATAGCTTAATTGTGCAACCAATAGCTTCTAATTTTGTCTTCAACTCTTCAGCGTCAGCCTTTTTCATTTATTTACTCAATGTGGCAGGTAACTTCTCAACCATATCTTTGGCTTCTTTCAAACCTAAATTGAATATTGCTCTGACATCTTTAATTATTTTAATCTTTTATGCTGCATCAATAGAATCAAGAACAACATCGTAATTGGATTTCTAAAAATTAATGCATAAAATTTACAGTCGCTTCCTTTGGTGCTTCTTTAGGAGCTTCTTATTTTACTTCTTATGCAGCATCAGTTTTGGCAACCTACCCTTAAGCTCCTCCTGCTGCTACTCCACCTCCAAATCCTACCACTTCAGAGAATAATGTAGCAACTCCTTATTATCCTAAAGGCCATAATTTTGCTATAATTTCTTATTATTATAACCATTGAGGATGAGCTGTTGGCCAGACTCCAGGACCTTCAATTAAATTCAAAATATTACCAACTTAAGCATCTTCTTTGGATATACCTAATGAAAATTCATTATAATCAGGTTTATTTAGTACTTATTTCTACAAAATGTAATTCAGGTATTGAAATTCATTCTCACTTAAGTATTCTATATGTTTTGCTAACAAATTTATCTTTTTCTATTGGTTGGAATCTAATCTATCATTGAAAACTCTTGGAGGCCTAAAGACAAGATTGATTAATCAAAATTATACATCTCTTTAGCTTTATTTTTAAATTCATTCCATTCTCTTTAAAATGATAGATATCTTTCTTTGAAAGTCACTTTTTCGATTTTATTCAATTCACTTTCTAATTTATTAATAGTACTGCATCCAAACCTTACTGCTCTTTACATCTCTAATAAATTATTAATTATATATATATTTATTTTATTTTTATGCTTATAATAATATACTTAATGTTTATCAATTTTTACCCACTTTCTTAGCTCCCTTTTTTTAATAGAAAGTATCATCTCTTCTAAATTCAAATTCTATATCTCTTGTTGTTAATACTTTGTAAACATCTTTTATTGACTCAAGTCTTGATTCTAAATCCTTCTAATCACTTTCATCTAAAAATCTATTAAATCTAAAACTGTATTGTACATTCTATAAAATTTAGTACCATCAACTCTAACTCTTGTTCTTCTTCCCAATATAAAAGAAGGTGAAATTAAATCTTCGAGCAATCCATCATAAACTGCTGTAAGAGTTCTTGAATTTGGTCTTGTTTAAGATCTGTGTTTCTTTACCCATTTACTTTCAATTGTTCTTTTAGCTACGACTAAAATAGTTGCCTTAACTTTTTTTTCTAATTCAGGCAATAACTTTTAGCTATAATTATTTCAATTCTATAAATATATACCTAATTTTGTTATAAATTGATAAGCATGGATAAGGAATAAATACTAAATAGACTTATTTCTTAGCATTAATCTTTGATGTAAAATCAACAACTGATGATAATTTCAAATTTTTAGCTTCAGTAATTGTTCCTTCAATTTATGTTAAGGCAGATCCAACCTATTATTCTAAGCTTGATAACTCAATATTTTTATGTGACTTTTACTTCCTTTTTTTTCCAAAACTTATTTGCTGCCATTTTTTTCAATTAAAATTTAATTATTTATTTAAATCTTTTATAAAATTATTGTTTGCAAGAATCTGAATTCTAATACAATTTCCCTATCATATGAGAATCAAATCTAAATGCTGGAACTCTTTTTTGGACTATAAAAATTTCTAATTCATACTTAAAAAAATACAATAATTTATTGATTAGAATATAATAAAGGCATAAAATTTAATATAAAAGACTATAAATTGAATTAATTATATAAATAAAGCTTTATTATAAAGTATCCAATTATTAAAAACTAACTTTTCCAAGAAAAATAGTATATCATAATTTATACATAATTATTTTAGAGAGTCAAAAGACTCACATTCGTTAGAATATATTATAATCATTAAGTGGTTTTTCTAATTGAATAATTTTAATAATTACTATACACGATTTTATTAATAATTTGTTAAGGCTCTAACACTGTTATTAAAAACTATTATTAAAATGATCAAAATATTGATTTTATTGGCATAATTTCTTGAATTTTTGTTTTCAGTTAGCTTATGCACATTTATGAAGATTGGAAGAGAAGAAACAAAAATGAGTGGAAGAGTTTTGAAGTTTGCTTATAGAGTTGAAAAAAATTTACTCTACAACTATGAATTTGGACCAAATACTAAAGTAGGTAATTACTAATCATTAGGATATAAGGCTTTGCTTGATTCCATTTCTACTGCCAACTATTTGCAAGAAAATTATTAACATTAAATCCCCATTAAGTTTTTATGAACTATTGCTTGCTTTTATTGATGTTTTATCACTCATTGATTATATCAATACAACTGAATCTTATCAAAGATATTGTTTGGTTTATACAATAAGAGTCTTAAGAACTATGATAATGCTTTTTGAATTAGTTTAAGAAATTACAAAAATTACAATCCTACATTACGAGTAAATATTACAAAATAGACTCTCACAATTGCAATAAAAAAAATAAAGCAACTTTAACCAATAATAATAACAATTATCAATCTAATAGCAATAAATTATTGATGAAGATTCTGATTCGGATGAACAATTTAAATTAATTAACACATAAAAATTATAATAACAATAAACTTCAATAAAACGACTAATTTTTCCATAAATGAAAATCCCTTGCATCTTATTAAATTTAATAATCAATTAATAGCAATATTACATATAAATTATAGACCCATGGAGTTTTGACAAATCATTCTCAAAGATTATTATTAGAGAATAACTATTAATTATGATTAAACTTAATTATTGCTGTCAAATCTATTAAACACTAAAGAAAACGAAATGTAATTAATAAGCCTTACATAAATACAGAGAATTAGTAGCTGAATACTTATCTTAATTAATTTGGATGAATTGATAACAAATTTGTATATATTATAAATAAGCAACTTGTTTAAGAATTATGTATCCTTATTATAAGTAGTTTTTGATATACTTGAATGAATTCTTCATCTTTAATTTATTATCACTTAAGTTTCAGTTCTTTGAAAAAGACTAAGAATTTGATATTTTTTTATATCTAAATATGAAGAATAAAGCTTGAATAATTGGTAATATTCAAATAATTCAAACAATCAAATTAATCTTAATCTAATGTCTATATGTTTTTGACTTTTTATAATCATAATAAGTTTTAAATATTTATGATTAATTATATAAAAATTCTTTTCAATAATTTTTTTAAAACAAAATAGTTTAAATTTTATGTATTAAGATTATTGTAAAGTTTGAGATTAATTAAAACTAAATTAACTAATTTCATTAATGCTGGAATGAATTTGATCGAACTCTTTAATCGCTTTATAGTATTTCATTTTCATTGCTTGAGCTCATAAACCTAAATCTCTTTTAAGGTTGATTTTAATATGATTTAATAGTTGTTGGAGTATTGGATGAGTTACTTAAACGAATAATTGGACAAATAGTTTCTTCTGCATCTAGATCTCTAGGGGAACCCTAATCAGAAAAAAATTTAAAGATCTTTACAATTCAGAATATCAAGTAGCTTTTCTTCTAATTAATCTAAATTTTAGCAATCACCAATTGCAGAGTAGAAATTTAAATCTCTTCTGATTAATTAATCTTTGATAATATAAGTAGATACCTTTGATACATCCTTTTTATTACATTGAGATTTTATCTAATTTATACAATCTCCACAATGCAAGTAAAACTTAACCTTCTAAAGTCATCTTTATATTTAATATAATTATTAATTAATCCTATATTTTGAGAAGCATCATTTTCACCAATGTGAAATGACAAGAAGTTTAAAGTTAATTAGTTGAATTATATGAATTTAATTACATTTAAATAAGAATCTCCATCCTATCTAAATTTTTCTTTGAAAGTAACAAGTAAAATTAAAAAAGAACTGGAATTATAATCTCATCATATTATGTTAAACTCAAGAAGTTAATAATAATCTGTTTTTTTTGGATACTTAAACAGTTTTATCATATGCAATAATAATAATAATAAGAATAATAATATTTTAGTACTAGTGTTGAATAATGATAATAATAATATTCAATAATGATACTAATCAAGTCTTATCTTTCTTTTAATAGACTACTCAAAAATTGAGCAATATTTAATTTTCTAATTTATTTATTGCATTTTTCTTTAATGCTATTTTTTTTAATTTTAATTACTAATTACAAAATATCTATCATAAATCATTTTATCAACTTGCATGATACACATTTTTTATTTTACATTCAGTTATCTTATTCTCCACAGCATCCATTTAATTAATACCATCTCTCTTCCATAAAAAGAAAATTTTTTATATATAAATTTCCATCAAGTAAAAATGATTTCTCTTATATAGCCAACCCAAAAGCTATTCATATAACAACATTCTTATTCATTTCAAACTCCAAGTCTAATTTAGTGTTTATTATGCTGCAGTTTAGTAGGCACTTATAAAATTTATAGAAATTAACTAATAAAATAGTGGTTCTCCTTCAACTAGCAAAAATAACAATTCCCACTCTTTTTTTATACATAACTTAATTTATTAATTGTTTCTGCATTAATAGAAAATACCTTTTCATATTTATTGTAGATAGATACTTCATAATTATTGATTAACTTAAAAATTTGATTTGAACTTTATAGTAGCTTCACCTGAAATTCAATTTAATCTTCAAATATTTGAATTATTTTTCTTTTTTGAGCAAGTTCATCACTAAAAATTAAGCATCCTATATCCATGCTGCTAGTACGCCTATATAATCAAATTCTGACAGTAACAAATTTTATAATTTTATGAGCTCTTCAGAAATCTTTGGACTGTTAGGGATAGATCTTTCTACCATCTAATCTTGACTATAAACCTTCTTAGATTATTAGAATTTAATTAAAAAATCAACTGCTTAGTGAAATGAAATATTGAAGTGTTAGTATTTTATTCTAAAATATCAAAAATTTTATATAATTCTTAGTATTTAGCTAAAAGTTTCTACTTTTAAAATCTGAAAATACAATTATCAATAATTACATTAAGTTGTGGTTCAATTACTGAATGCTGCTTGCCTCATATATGAATTTTATGTTTTTTTTTTCAATAAAAATAAGATAGTATATATAATATTTCTTTTATAATGAATATACTATTAGCCTCTAACTCAAAAAAGGTTGAACTCTTTAAAATATCATTTTTCATAGTAGATTTTATAAGAATATTATAATAAAGATATAATTAAACACAAAGAATAAAATTAACTAAATCCTATTAAAATAATTTGTCAAACACTTAGTTTTGTATAAATAGACTATATCATCTTGGTTGTAAAAAAAATAAGAAATTCTAAAAAATTATACGCAATTAATAATCAATATTTTTATTCCTAAATAATTTTATTGGGTTTGTGTAATATTTTTTTGTATAATTTATTAATATTTAGAGATTTTAATTAATTTTTTATACAGTTTTTTTCTCATTAAAAATTACTGATACTATGAATGAATGATTATGGTATTTTTAATTTTTGTAATTACACAGAATTTAACATAAAAGATAAATTTGATTCTGAAAATATTGAATTATATTTAGACTCTATTTAAAAAATAACATATCTATATTAATTTAAGTTAATATGAAGAGTAACAAAATCAATTTTCGCCAGTTCCCAATTCATAAGCAAGTTAAAAGACCGACTCGCAACGAGATGATTTTGGAGAATTAGAGATGTTTTCATTTGAATTACAAGAAATGAATTCATCTTAAAATAAAGAATTATCATCGCTTTCTTATTCTGAATCCTACAAATAATTAAAAAAATTAATTACTGAGTCATCGTCTGAATCAAACAGCTTGTCTTTTAGTTATAATGAAACCTTTCTTGTTCTGCCTTAATAATTTTTAATTTAAATTACCTAATGTAATTGTTGTGAGATCGATGTCCGAAAATATCCTTTTAATGCTATATGTGAAGATGGATGGCATATTGTAAGTCAATACAACTACTTATTTTTAACATTATATCTAAAGACATCGGTTTTCACCACATTCCCAGAATGAATTATACCCGTCTGTTATAATTATTTTGAATTCGACAAGTTAATCTATATATATTAAGAATAAATACTTAGTTCAACTTCTAAAGCGAAATCACTAAACCAAATAGGATACATATCATTATTGGTTATTAATTTAAATCCTTCTTATGGATTCCAATTTCCTAATTATGGAGTGTTTCCAACTATTCTAACCATTTAACTAAATTCTGTTGAACATTTCACACGAAATAAAACTTAAACACTCATTTAACAATATTTATTATTATAGATAAACTTAAATCATCCGCTATTAATTTTGTATTATTTAATATTAAAACGAGAATCCCTTACTTTTGCGTCATTTACAAAAAGGAAAATTATTATTTAAGAATTTATATATAATCAAACAAAGATTTTCTTTATTCTTTAGGGAGGAAATTTAATTTTTACTCTTTCTGTCTTTTCTCCTTGTCCTAAAGTAGGTAACTTGAATTCAGATTTAGGTTAGACTCTTTTTCTTTTGTGAACAGTCAGCACCTTATAAGCTAAATTTGAAAACTTATTACAATTTGTTCTCTTTTTTCAGTTATATGTTGTGCATGAATTCTAGATGAAGCAATATTTGCAAATGCTTTTCGAAATAAATTAAGCTCCTGCTATTACTGTTTCTTCATCATTTCAATATAAGGGTCAAAGTTTTTTCTTTATTAAAATAAGTATTCTCCTTAATCAATTGTTTAATTTCTTTTAGTCTTTGGAGGTATTAGCATATTAAAAATATAATAAATAATTATTTTAATTCAATCTTTTGTTTAACAATATGTATATTTTACTAAAGGTGATTATTATAATATAAAATCATTAATTTTAGTGATTTTGATATGTTTTGTATAGTTTTAATAACTAGAAATTTTATTTTTATTTATATAAACACAAAATTTATATTCTCATATGAAAGAACCTTTTCTAGTAAAATTTGTTGTCTTAAACAATTTTACTTATCTCAATTAGGAACAGTAAATGAGATTGCCTTTAAAAAAAATTAATTAGATTTGCACAATCACAAAAGAGAGATTTATCATATTTTTATAGAAAAAAAATTTCCTTTAATCATCTGAATTAGAAAATATTCATTTTGGTATTTTCTGAGAAAATTATGATAGAATTTTTTGACAGATCTTAAGATAAATTTATAGAGGAAAAACAAGTATTTGATTTTCACAATAATTTATTTTTTTTTCCATAAGAATTTTTTGGGAAACCTGAAATTCTGGAGACAAAATTAATTTTTGAAGTGAATTATTGGAAAATAAAAGGTTTAGAGATGGATCTTTAAGATTATGAGAAAATAAAATAATAATTAATTGATGAATAGTAAGAATTAAGGAAAGAATTAGATGATTAAAAATCATAATTCTAAGAAATGAAGAAATATTTAAATGACATGTATGATTTAGCGAAAGAGTAGATTAAACTAAAAAAAAATGAGGAATTAAAAAAAAGATAAAGAGAAGAAGTTGATATTGTTATAATTTATAGCAGTCCATTGATTTAAGTGGATGATAATAATAAAATATCAAATGCATAATTTATTGATTATGAAAGTGAAATAAGAAATATTGAGGTTGAAATAAAAACATCCGATAAAGAAATAGAATATAACGTGTTATTAGCAACAAGAGATAATTTAGATGAAGCAATGAATTGCAATCCATAGATAATACATTTAATAATAAATGGAGATAACGATCCAAATTCTGGTTATTATTTTTAATTATAAGATGGAGGTGTAACAGATAAATTACCTTTAGAAGGCTTAATTTAACAGATGTAATTTCATCAAAGGAAATTCAAGCGATTAAAGTTAATTTGTATAAGTTCCATAATAGCTAAAGATATTATTAAATTTCCATAAAGCAATGATAACAATCCATATTTTATAGAAAATGTTTAAAACTTTGCTTCTGTTACTTTTGTTGGCTAAACAAAACTTTTTGGTTGTAATGATAAATTTGGAAATGAATTTTGGAAATACTTTTACAATTAGTTGTTTTAAAAGAAAACTTTTGAAGATTCATATAATTACGCTAAAAAAGAAGTAGAAAAATTCTTTAATTAAAACTTAAAAGAATAAAATTAAACAAATGTTTAAATCTGTTGTTGCTTTCATGAACATAATGAAGAATGTTTGAAAGATCCTTCCAAAATTGGTTATTAAGATTCTCATAAATAACATTTGAAATGCTCTTAATAAAGATTTAAACATAATTATTGCAAATTACCATATTTAAGTTAAGAATAATGTGATAAAGGTTGTTTAGGGTAGATTTATCATAATAATGAATCTGAAGAATGTAAAATCATCTCAGGTAATTGCAAATTATATGATGAAAGATTTGAAAAAATTTCAGATAGATTTAATTAAAGAAATAACTTAAATTAAAGAAGTGATATCTTAAAATTTGACATACCATTTGATTTATAGATAGAAAGTATAAACAACGATTAAGAAGAAAAAAATGTTTGTTGTTGTTTTGAATATCATGTTTTTCAACATCGATTGATAGATAATGCACCAATAAAATAGCATAAATATAAATAACATCTTATTTATTAAAAATTTGTAATATCCTCTTCTAAAAATAACTTCAAAGAATAAAATTAATTAGACTTTTAATAATTAAGTAATAAAAAAGAAATTACTTACTTACAAATTAACAAATAAATCATAATTATTCATAGTAAAGATTGTTCTAAAGATGATAATAGCCTATTAGAAAAAATATTAAAATATTTTAAAGTAAATCTTATATTTTAAAATAGAAATATTGTAAAACTAAAAATTTGAATCATCTTACTTATCCAAAACAATATGAAGTATATATGACAATTAAAAAACAGAACCAAAAAAGTAACATTATTCACATTCCTTAAACATTTTAAGAAATGACCCTGAATGTTAATTAAATTTTTGAAAAGCATTTATAAGATGATAAAACATTTAAAATTATTATCATTAAAGATATTGATAAATATTGCTAGGATAAATAATTCGAAACATTTTATACAGATTTACTTATAAAATTCTTATCTAAAGAAAATATAGTAATAATTTTTGAAGTTAGTTTTAAAAACATAACATGTCTAAATAAATCTAAATATGAAGATTTTTTCCAATTGATCGATTTCGATGGAATAAAAGAATAGCTAGGAAAAAACAATATGTGAAAAATAATGAGCATTATAAGCATAATCGTTATTAATCATCTTGTTTTTTTGTAATTGAAAGACAACTATAATTATTATTATATTTATTAATTATTTATCAAACAAATGAAGAAGAAAAATGCCTTTAATTAAAAGACATTTTTATGAATTAATTTTCTAACTATGCCATACATTCATATATTAATAATGTTATTTATAAATGATTTTTCTTTGTTTAAAATAAATTTTATTTTTTCCTCTTACTTATCTTGGGATTTAATCATCTTCATCTAGATATTTCTTAAAAAAGAATTCAGATAATTTTATGAGAGAGATTAGTTCAGAAATAATCAGAATTTTTGAATAGAATCAATTTTAAAAATAAACTTAATCTTAATTTTCAAAAATGATTACATATATATTTCTAATAGGTGAAAAATATTTAATTAATAAAAACAAATGGTAGTAATGATAGAATTTATATATTAGAAAGAATCAAAAATTACATTTTTGTATTATTTGCTTAAGATAATAAGTATATAAAATTGATAAAATATAATAGTTATAAAATAAAATAAATTTTCTTATTAATCAAAACATAAAGATGGTTCTTTATTATATTTTTCAATAAATTCATGGATAAGAAAAATCTTTTTTGCTTGTATTGAACTATTTCAGGAACAATAAATAAAAAGAATTATATGCTTAAATTTAAAACTAAATAAAACTTTAAATTCATATAAGTTTATTAAATCCTTTTAACAATATAAAGAATATAAATTTAAAAGTTATTAAAATATGTAAATAATAAAAGGTCAAAAGTAATTATAATAATCTATAAAGTTTGCTTTTTTAGAAATGCAACCTTTAAATTTTGATAAATAGATTGTTTTTTAAATATATTTTATTAATAAAAAGAAGATAGTTGCTGATTCTATGTTTATTTTAAAAGCTTAAAATAAAATATAATTAATATATAACCTAGAGAAAGAAGGATTAGAAAAAAGATATTAGATTGTTTATTTGTTAAGTTTTTAAATAAATTATTAAAATTTTAGGTAAAGTTTCCTTAAATGGATTATTAAATAATAAGAAATGACTTCTGTTTGACAATAATTATTAATAAATTATAATCCATGATGATTTAGATACTTAGAAGCATAAATTAAGAGAATAAAAAATCCATACTGAAGCTTTCAAAATGATGGAAAAATACTATTTGGTTTACTTAAAGTTGGAAATATAAATTAGAAAACTTGCCTTTATAATAAAATTAAAGTACTCTGACTGATTATTTAAGAGGAAACTAATAGAAGACATTTGCATTTAGGAAACACAAGGAATCTTAAAACTATACTTTTTACTAATTTAAAATCCTTTTTTTAATGATATCATTATAAAATAAGTAAGTTGAAAAGATGAATCAAAAAATAAAAAGGACTCTATATTATACATTTTTTAAAAGTAATATTTCGATTATCAAATTATAAATTTATATATTAAAGAAAATCGTTTTCATAGGTTTTAGTACTTATAGAAGCTAAATAAAAATCTTTAAATGAAAAAACAGAGAGTGATGGAAAATATGTCCAATTAAGAATTAAATAGTAGGAATATCAATAGATAATAAAAGGATTTAATATTTAAATCTTTAGAAAAATGAATTAAATAAAAATTCTGGCAATAAAACACTTGTTTTAAAAATAAAACTACTTAATATTATAGTTAAGAAACACAAAATGAGAATTATAAGAACTGAAGATTCTGTAAATATATTTAGAAAGAAATGAAAGATATCCTTGATATTAATTAAAATCAGTACTAATTTAAGTTAAAAAATAAAAGATTACAATTAGGTATAGATTCAGGCCTAAACTAATCTAATGAATAATCTCTTTAGTTATTAAATATTACAGTTAAAGTTTGAATAATAATACAAGATAATAGATATCAAATAACATTTACTCAAATTAATTGACTCGAAGTACTAAAATTAATTGAATATATGAAAAATAATAATCAAAAATCAAAATAATTATGATTTAATCTTCTTATCTTATTAATAAATTTTATTATATTGCTAATTCAGCAAGATCGAATAATTATTAACTTAAGCTTTAGATTTTGATTTACTAGTATTCATTGCGTCATAAAGTTCTTTTTCTTATTTTTTAGTCCTTCCTTGAACAGCTAATTTGATTGCTTGTTGATTTTATAATTTAAGCATTTCATTTTCTTATTCCAATTATTACAATTTGAAATTATTTGAATCATTTGGATTTAATGTTATCATATGTTTAAGTTCTTAAACTTCATTTTCTAAGGCCAAGATGGTATTTTCTTATTAATGAATTTTCATTTCATATGCTTGTTTTATTTTTTAAACCTGTAATACTTATGAAATAATGATACTTCTGCATCTTTTAATCTCAAAGTTTAGAGACTCTCCTAAATGCATTCATCAATAGCCCTAATAATAGATTAACAATCATCTATGGATAATTATTATCCTGCGATGACTTTGGATAACATTTTTTGAAGTTCATTCTGCAATGCTAATTCAAATGGTCTTTTTTGAATTGCAACATTAATTTAATTTGGATATTATTCTTCTTCTAAATCATCCAAAAAATTAGCTTATTAACTATAGCTTTTGAGTCTACTTTGATTACTAAAGGTAGGAGCGTAATTCTTGCTATAGGATGCATCAAATGATTAGTTATGTTCAGATCTTGATTTATGTGTAGCATCTTTAATAAATTTTGGACCTTTTAATAAAATATTATTTATAATAAATACCTGATGATTAGTTTGGTGTTTTCTTCATTGACATTTTTATTAAATTTAAAACTGTAATAATAATAATATAAATATTTAAAATAATTAATCACTAATCATTTCTTAAAAACACACTTATATAAATGTTATAAAAATACCATGATAGTGTTTAGACATCCTTAAATTCCTTTTGGTTTATTTTCAGAATCTATTTATAAATGTTAGACTTCATTCACTTCAGTTTCTATACATTCTGTACATTTTTTAGATAAAAAGTTAAAAGCTTCTTGCACTCCTTCTCCAGTCTTTGCACTTTCTTAATTATAAAATGAAACCTGACTTCAAAATAAGGCAATTTGGATTTCTATGAAAATTCCTATACTTCAAGGAATTTGACTTATCGTTTCTAATTAGGCAACAAATTATACTTCGCACAAATCTATTTTATTTCCAACAAGAATAGATTATGAATTTGCTTTTGAGCATTCTTAGACTTATTTAATCCAATAATCACAAATACGATTGAAACTGTCTTTATCTGCAATGTCAAAAACCATAATTACTCCATCTGCTCTTTAAAAATAATCTTAACAAATTACAAAATAGACATACTTTTTGTAAGACTAAAATATTTATCCTATCCAGCAGTATCCCATAGACATAATTTTATTTATTGTCCTTAATATTCGAACTCCTTCTTCACTAAATTTAATCCAAGTGTTGGAAGATAATTATGCTAAAATGGAGCATCCTCTAATTTATATTTAGTTATTAAATCTTACAATCTATGAATCTTTGTATTAAACTTGTCTTACCAGACCCTAATCATCTTGTATATATCAAATACCTAGATTACCAATAACAATTAAATCAATTTTCATCATATATTTATAAAATAAATACAAACAATCATTATTTACTCAATCCTTTATATTATTCATAATATTTCAAGTCCATCTCACTAATAAAATTTGTAAGATCATTTGTTCTATAAAATGCATGTGCTATTGATGGAGCACCCACTGCTACAACATAAAACATTAATCTATTTGGAATCATAAATTTATATTTTCCTAATTCATAAAATCTCGCCCATAAAAATGAAAATAATCCTACAGTGATTGAAGTTGAAAAAAATGTTTTTTAAATTGCACTATACTAATCATCATCAACAGGATCTATCAACTTTTTAGCTTAAAGAAAAATGAAACATCCTGAAGGATTAACAATTTAATCATCTCTCTAAGACATTAAAATTATTATTATATTTATTGTTAATAATACATTATCAAAATTAGTTATTTTTCTTATTTTAAAGTTCAAATTTACTATTTAGTATATCTAGCGTATTATTGAATTAGTCTTATCAATTTCTATTATATCTATATTCAATTATTATATCTCCTAACCCTTTTTTTATAAATAACAATTATAACTATTATATATAGGAAACACAATTTTTTGATTCCATATTTGCTTTTTGGTGCGATTGCATTTCAAAAAGATCATGTTCATAAAGAATTTTATTTTCCGATGTGAAAATACAAATATTTAATGATATCTGTATTAATTCTATTTTTATTCAATATTTCAAAAATAAAGTTAAATGGAATTTTTCTGATCAACTGATAGATCTATTTAATTCATCAACTATCTACATTTTTAAACAAATCCTTAAATTTTCATAAACTAATATCTTAAATCATTATCCCATTTTTTTCTTTAAACTAATATGATCAATTTCATCTATAGAAATAAAAGTATATCCAGCTATCACTCTTTAATGTCCTCCTAATTTATTATCACTCATTTTTATTAGATAGATACTTTTTGAACTAAATGAGTAACTATATATATTTAATAATTTATATTACAATCAATTATTACTCTTTATTCATAGAATAATAAAATATTAAGTCAATAAATTTTAGAGGAAATGTTATCTTAAATTTAATCTATTTTTATTATACTTGAACTATTTAATATGATTAGAAGATTAGTAAAATATTAGATAGAAATCAAGTAACTTTGGATTGTAACCGCTAAAATAATTTAGTGAATATCTCATTTTAAGGTTTTTTCTCACGAGGAATCTACTTGTTAAATAAAATCGTTCTAATTTTCTGGTTTAACTTAACATCATAATCCAATAAAGATGTTATAGGCATATGTTCCTTTTATTTTGCTGATTTTCCAAAATCAACTGCTGTGGATCTTCTTGATTTTATATAATTGAAACTCTTCTAAATTTCATAATCTGGCATGGCGTCTTTTTCAACTATTGGTTTTCTAGCTGAATAGGATTCAAATGAATGAGCATTATTCATTTTTATTTGATCAATTGGTTAATAAAATTTATCAACTGAATCTCTTTAAGCATCCTTTCTTCCTTCATATTTTTCAAATGGAATCATCATTTTGATTTTAGGGGCAGGTATTTGTACATTTGATATACTTTATTAGTTATTTGATAAGCTCATTGATCTTCTCTTTGTCTACTTTTCAAAGCTTATTGTTGGAATATGTTTCTCTATAATATCAAAATGAGGTTTATAATCTCTTTCTGCTTAAGTAGCTTAATGCTATGAAGAATAGATTGACCCTTATGATCTATCTATCCTTTTAAATAACCAGTCTCCTTTTTATGTTGTCTTCTTTTCAATTTTTATTGGAGGAACCATTGTAGCATTTTAAGGATAGAATTTAGTTGCAGTTGTCTTTCTTTAATCTAAGCGACGACCAAATCTAGAAAATGAAAATGAAGATGTTTATGGTCTGTCATCGTCCATTTTAATTAAATTATGTTAATAAATTATAAAGGATAAGAATTAAAAGTAGGCAATATTGATTTCAATACATTGATTGATATAGTAGAGACAAGATTTGCTTATGATCTTCAATCAATGTATTAAATTATCTATAAGGATGACGATGAAAATAATCCCGTCATAATTATTGATGATGATTCTTTAAAAGGAGTTTGTAACACATATTATTAATTGCTTAGTAAATCTATGTTAGACTAAAAATATTGAAGTTGTATTAGAAGTTTAGAATGCTAATATAGATGATTCAAATTATATACTTAAAAGATAAATTGTATTATTATAATCTATAAACAAAATAGAGCACTGATAAATCAAACATATATTAAGAAAGCCTACATCAAATCAATGAAAAACTAAGAGAATATAAACAACAATAGAAATTCTAAGAAATTGAAGAATCTATTTTTGAAGTTAAAGATGAAAATCTCACCATTCAACACATAATGCTACATTACTAAAAATAGTTAACTAAGTTTATAGTGAATTTTCAACAACAATCAAATGAACACAAAACAAACCATTATTAATAATATTAGGAATGCTTCGCAGCCTTATTAGAAAGAATGAACAAAAAATTATTAAAATAATTTGAACTTATTGCACAGCAATAACCAAATTTACAAAAGAACGACCAAAAATTTTAATGAAGTATCCAAAACTAATAAAAATTGAAAAATTATTGATGTATCATATGTAAATTTGGATCCATTTTCATTTTTTATTTATCAACTATTAACAATTGCCCTTATTATATTAGAGTTATTATAACTATTAAATAATATTAATCCTATATTTAAACTTTTGAATATTTAGTTTAGACTCATAATAGTAAAGCTGTAAATCTTAAATCAACGAAATGATACATCTGATTAAATTCCATATTTTGGGTTTTTTTTACTAAAATATTCTATCAATAAAATTATTGTCCCTAATTTCTAAGCTAAACATTATGTTTCTGCCATAAGATCAGTTAATAATAGTTAGTTCTTTCTTAATTATTATATTATAAGCAATTATTTGAGTAAAATTCATAAATAAATTTAACTAATTATATTCCACAAAGATTTTATAGTTACCTATTCTAATTTATTAATATTTCGAAAATATTAGCATATTCATTTAATTTTTAAGAATTAATTTTGCATACCTAAAGCTCACATCTTTTAAGTCTCAAAGTTTTTAAAATTGATATAAAAATAAATATATTTACTATATAAAAAATTTTATGATAAATTATTTTATAATATGACAAATTAAAAAAAAAACTATTTAATTAAAATGATATAGTATAGAAAGTGGAGCATCTGCATTTTTAGCTGCAGAGTATAAATATATTGGGGTGGTAATTATAATATTAGAATTGTTAATCTTCTTTATTGTTGAACCAATCTTTGGATCAGCTTGGACTACTATTGCTTTTTTGGTAGGAGCGTTAGCATTTATAATTTCAGGTTATACAATTTAATAATATTGGGGATTCAAAGGAATGAGGGTAGCCACATTATTAAATTATCTCTGTGCTTATTGTGCATAGACATTCGCAGTAGCCTACAGAGCAGGTTGAGTTATGGGTTTTTCTTTGGTTAGTTTTACAATACCGCATGAAATATCTAGTATTTTAATTTTTGGTATATATTTGATTAATAATATATAATAAAGAATAGAATAAGAGTTGTAATATTAAGTTTTACAATTCTCATAGGGATCTATATAAATTGGTTCATAAAAGATTAAAGAGATTTTTAATAATTATTTGAAGCAATAGCTGCATGCAGATTGGGAGAATCCATAATTGCTTTATTTGGAAGAGTAGCATCATTTTATTATCATCCTACTACATTCTATTACAAATTTTATTAAGAAATTCAATCAAAAACTGAATATTTTAATATAATTCTATATCTATCCTTTATTAGTATCAGTTGCAGGAATTATAGTGTAAATAAATAATTCTTAAACTTAATAGAGTTTTGCTGTTTCAATCTATGAATTTGTAGGAGAAAAGAAAAGTATTGATTAAGTTTCAAATGCGTTGTAGTTAGTTTTGTCTACAATTATCATGATACCTGTATTATATTATGTGGCATACTTTACATTGCCAGATACAATATTTGGATTAGCAGAAGTAAACAGATAACCTATACATGCATGGTTATGTACATTTGTTGGGCTCATTAATGGTTGCATAATTGGATACTTTTATACCTCACCTTCCTATGAGCCAATTTAAGAAGTAGCTTAAGCATGTGGAACTGGAGCTGCAACACATATTATCTATGGAATAGCTTTAGCGAATCACTCAACTATAGTTCCAGTATTTTTATTGGTATTTACTGCATTTATTTCATTTTCCCTTTTGTCGATGTTTGGAGAGTAGCTTTAAGTGCTTTAAGAATGTTGTCTGCATTTACAATTGGTTTAGCCATCGATGCTTATGGTCCAGTATCTGACAATGCAGGAGGTAAACTGTACAGCTGCGATTGGAAAAGGGTTTACTTTAAGATCAGCAGCATTAATAGTTTTCTCTTTCGATGGTGCATTTATTACTAGAGCATCGAATTCTCTTAATAAACATCCATTGACAGATTTAGGAGTTAATTTTCCTTTAATATTTTTAGGAGTCTTAATTGGAGCTATGATTCCTTATTGATTCTCAGCTCATACCTTAAAATCTGTTGGAATGGTAGCAAATCAAATAGTACAAGAAGTAAGAAGGCAATTAGTTGAAAAGCCTGGAATAAGAGATGGAGTAGAAAAGCCTGATTATGATAGATGCATAGCTATATCTACTAACTCTTCTCTTTAAGAAATGTTCATACCAGGATTATTAGTAATTCTAGTACCTTTAGCTTTGGTATTATTACTGCAGTTGCTGGATTATTACAAGGCATATTAATTTCTGGAATTTGTATGGCGACATCATCTGCTAATTCAGGAGGTGCTTGGGATAACGCTAAAAAATATATCTAAGCTGATTTATATAAAATTGGTACACTTGTCTGTTTATTTATAGATAATTTGATTAAAGGTAAAGGAACGGATGAGCACAAAGCAGCTGTTATAGGAGATACTGTTGGTGATCCTTTAAAAGATACATCACGTCCTTCTTTAAATATTCTCATTAAATTAAGTGCCATTTTTTCTTTAGTTTTTACTGGTGTTTATGATAAATCAGCTTAGTTATTATGTGCTATAACAACTAATAATAGTGGTTGTTAAGCTTGATATTATATGAGAAATATTTAAAATATTCATTTATTTATAACTTAAGTTCGCTTCAAAATTTGAAAAAAAATTCAATTTGATAAGTTTTAACATATTTCATTTAAATGTATCTGAAAATTGTCTTATTTAGAAATCAATTTGATACTTTGATTGAATTGAAATAAAAAGTAACGACATAAATAATCATTAATTCAATAAATTATTATTTGAGAATTGTTTTAAATTTCTAATTACATAAAATTCTTTGGCAACTCTTATTAATTTAATCTATTTAAATAATTATCTATTCCTTTTAATCTGGATGTAAAATTTGAAATTAATACTATTGATAACAAAAAAAACAAATATAATCATTAGTTGGGATGTGATTCAAGTTATATGTGTTACTAACGATCCTAGTGACCTATTAAGGCTATTGATCTTAGTCTTATTTTTAAGAACAAGATTGGGATTTATAAGAATAGCAGAATTAATTTAATTTCTATTCCATAAATAATGATTGTGATTATCAGTAAAATTAGTAAAAAGGCCATGCATCTATAATTTTAAGAATAAGATTTACGCTATTAAAAGTTGTAGGGGTATTATTTATTTTGAATAGCCTATGATGTGAATTTCGACAATATTTAAAATGAGATAAATAAAAATCTATGATATTTAATATATTACTATACAGTTATAAAGAAGAACCATGAATGCATCAAATATTCTAATCTTATGAATAGTATCCAATTAAATGTAAATTCTAGTATTGTTAAAATTTCAATTCTTTTTAAAATAACCTTTTGATTTACATTTTACATTTATCGAGTGTTCATTTTTTATTGTTATTATTAATAATGCTCGTATTAGTTTTATTTTCAAATTAACAATTAATTTAATTTTTATATGTTCACACAACCCTCAGGTGCTAAATCTTCTGCTTAAAGCACTCCATATAAAACCAAATATCATCATCCAGAACAAGAAGAAACAATATCAGAAGATGAATCATAAATTAATAACATACTCAAGGCTTTGAAGCAATAGTAAATATAATTAATATTTGAATTTTTTCTTTTTCTAGATATCTAATTATGGACAATACGCTGAATGAAAAAGAAGAAGAGAAATCTTAAATTTTAGAAGACCTTCAAATTTTGAATCAAAGATTGTAACAACTAAATAAGTCAATTCTTATCAAGAGATAAAAATATGAAAAATGCGATAGAACCTTAAAAGAAGCAGAGTCAGCATTTGCAACTATTGCTGATTCTACTAAGTCTCTATTGTAAATCATCAAAAGCAACATAGGAGATGTCAGCAAAAAATAAAAAAATTGATTGATTAACAAATTATCATTTCTAGTAAATTTGAGAATAAAATAATTCACATATTTTTTTAAATAATTTATTAATGGTTCTAAGAAGATTCACTTAATACTATAAAAGTGCTTATGAGTTTTGCAAAGTTGAATCTTACACAATAAAACCATAGAATACTGTGATAGATTACAAGTTTTTATAAAAGATTATATTTAGTTAGAACATTAACTTATAATCCATAATAGAAAATCAAATTTGATTCTTCAAATAGATCATTACTTTATTACTATAAACCTTTGGTATCGAAGATTTTAATTTATTATTCAGCTTTGGACTTATCAATTATAATATTGGATGTATTTATTCCCTATGGTATTAGTTGGAAACATAATAAAGCATAATCCTTGTAAAATTATAAATCTCATATTAGTTTATTCGACATTTCCTGCTGCATTACCAATGATGTTTACAGTGGAATTTTGGTGTAAAGAAATATAAATAAAATTATAATAGTGTTCTTAAGATGGTTCAAAAAATTCAAATATTTGAGATACGTTGTTTCAGAAGTCTACTTACATAAAGATGGTTAGACTGTTGAAGTTGTATTTGAGAAGAAATTTTGGGTAAGTTTTAAAATATATATAAAACTAGAGAAAAGTAAAAGAATAAAATGTGACTTAAATATTTTATGTAACAAATTTGAAAACTTTGGTTGGCGATGACAAGAGACCTTTAAAAGGAAATTTATTTCCAGAACAATGGCCTATTTAAAAAGGGATGTCAAAAAGTTGGAGGTGGTCCTATGTCAAATATTATCTAAATTAGAATAACTTTTTAGTGTTTCCTTCTAATCCAAATTATATTAACGGAGAAGTATAAAATTATTCACAATGTTTTTGATAGATTTTAATTGCTGTTATGAATGGAAAGATTATAAATACATCAAAATAGTATGTTGATGATGTTTAAGGAGATATGTTATAAATAATTGAATAGGGTAAAATTAAATCAGACTCATTTATTTGATTTATTTTTAAGCATTATTATGTATTTAAAATTTATTAAAAGAGAAAATATTTGTAAACGATCTAGAATTAAATTAATATTTATATTATCATTCCTATTAATTTATGTAAATGCTAATCAAGCATCGTCAAGACAGCTGTTTTCGCCTTCCTCTTCAGAGTAATAATATTCAAATTGAACGGAATTTTCTAATTAAAACTATTTATACTTTTCAATTTGTTTGATGAATTTTTTGAGAGACTTGGAGGTAAATCTAGATCATCAAATTCTTCATCTTAATCTTCAATCATGTTTTCCTCTAATAAGGAATTAGTTAATAATCTTGATACATAATAAAAGTTCTAAAGATATTCAGGTAAAATCTAAGTTAAATTATATTTCTCTTACTCTAGGCACCTCTCTATCGTTATTTAATAATTCAATATCTCTATCCCTAGTAAATACTTAGATTAACGATTTATCATAATAATTGGAATATTCAGTGAAAACTTAATACAGCTTGGAGAATTAGACATCTGATAATAAAAATTATTTTGCAGCTTTAATAATTTCTTCTGGAACTTCAGTTTGTTCTGCACTCACTAGATTTAGATTTGAAAATGATTACATTTAGTATTTGAAAATGCTCTATGTATTCTTGGTGGTCTATTAAAATCAAGAAAATCTTATTAAGCTGCAAATTAAATTGTATCATCAAATGATACTAATTACTCAAGATTCATTTAAGAAAGGGCAACTTTAATGATCTCTAATAAAGGGTCTAATTGAAATTTATTCTTCTCTTTTATTAAAAGTTCTTCTAAATCTAAATTGCTATTTTCCAAACATAAATTAAAAAATTTTTAAGCATCATTAAGATTAGAATCTCCTTATGTTTCTAGATGTTCATTGTTTTAAGATGAAGTTATTGATATCCGCTCTTGCTTAGGTGATTTTGGATGAGAAGTTTTATAGACTTGCATGATTTATTCCTTATTTATTTATACAAATTTCTAAAGATGCGAAAATTCTAAAAAATAATACAAGGATGTGTAAATATGTTCTCTCTATAGATTTTCAATTTTGAAGACTAGAGGTTCAGGTACAATTTACTATAAGAAACTAATAAATGGATTAATTAATTATTAATTTACTCCTTATCAAACTTAATAAACTCTATAAACGAAATAATGTTTGATCCAAAGACTTATCTACTCTCATCATAATATAAACTGGTTTCATATTAGATTTTCTCACTTAACTATTCATAAAATTCCTCATAACAACAATCTTTATGACCTACCCAATGTACAGAAACCTATGTTAATTATTATGATTGACCTCACTAATTGAAATATCTTAAATGGATCGACAGAAGTTTCTTAATAGATCTACGATTTCAGTATAAAATTAATGTGATGTATCTATTTAAAATTAATCTCTGCAACTATTTCTTTGTTTAAGTAAGAAATTATCATATATTTCATAGGTTATTTAGAATGATTAAGGGTTTTCAAGATCATCGCTAACTCCTTAATCGAATTCTTTTTTGAACATTTATTATCTTTAAGAAGAGAGAAGACGAATAAAACATTGTAATAAAACTGTCTAGAATTATTCATTCCTAATTATCTATTTATTGATTTTAAATTTACGTGTTTTATCCACATTTTAGTCATAACTCTCCAAATTGAAAACTTTGGAAATTGAGGATGTTTTGGAAATAAATTTTAATGTAACTCATTAATAATATTCTCAAAAGGAAATATGATAGTTGACAAATCCATTATGGCATTACTGTATGCTTGCCAATACATTACATATTCACAAAGCAAATCAATACTGTTTATGGTATTTACATTTATAAATAAACTAAAATACTTTTATAACCCTTCTAAATAGAACTCCAAAGATGTATAAAATTCTTTCATTAGATTTAATATGCAAACTTATTCTTATTATCTTTCATTTGAATCTTCAACAATCTCCACTTTTTATAGACTCAATTATTAGAATTCACATTATTCCTCCTCTAAAGTCCATCTATACTACAAGAATTAGCTTTTAAGCTTTTCGTTATATTGTAATTTCTCCTACATTTCTGCCAAAATTTAAGATTTATTTTGTTTTATTTGATTCATAAGCTAAGGCTGGTTTATATAATTACTTCATTCTAAATAAATTAAAAGTCAAATAACTTATCAAATCCTTTTTGTTCTAATTCTAATCGTTAAGCCAACATAATTTGAAACTCTGATTCGCAATGTATACCAATAGTTTCTCTTTTCAAAATAGGTTTGGGAAATAAGGCATCACAAAGGATAAATGGAAAATTCAAAGTTTATCTATTAAATTTGTTAGGCCTAATTTACTTAGTTTAAATCATTTTTTTCAGTTAATTCTTCCAATCAATGCAAGAATAATCAAAATTAGATTACCTGATCTTACTTCTTCTTTGTATATCTGGGTAGTTTAACTCTAGAGTCATTTCAAGTTATTCATTAAGAAATAATTTATAATAGATCTCTCCAAAGAATTCTTAATGTTTCTATAAATTAAATATTAACATTTAACATCAACGATTTCATTTAAAATACGACAAGTTTATCCAAGTGTTAGTACATCTTTTAAGCTTAAAAACCCTGTTATTCTTTTAAAAAATTCATAATTATAAAGAATTTTTGTTAGTGTCTCAACAGTCAACTCAATTTAAGTTAATGATGCATTGTAATTTTCATTCTTCAGATCCATTTATATTATATATTATTTATATATTATTATATGTAAATTCCTATTAAAAAAGAATTATCTATTCTCAAATACAAATCAATATTGTCAAATCAACTCAACAGCGCATATAATTAATCAAAACTCACTTTTAATTAAATAGAGGAAATATATTTTTTGCTTATTAAACAATTTAATGATATATTCTCATTTATTTTTGTAAGCTATTTTTTCAGTTAATTGGGACGTTATCACATGCACTGTATCACTATCAGTAATTCCCTTTGCCTACAAATAATCTTGATCTTCAAGTAATGTTGTTTCAAATCCTATATATAATCTATCTGGAGTTAGATTGATAATTTCAGAGAGTTATTGTTTGAGCTATAGCACAGTTTTAGTTTCTGCTCTAACATCTACATCAACTGTCATTCCAGTAACGAATCTACAATATAGCTTTTTGATATCTGTCATTTTTTATTATTTTTAATAATGTTTTTATATTCAATGACCTGCCCCTTAATATCTTCTGTAAGAGCAATTTCAATTTCATCATTATAATCTAATAATCGCCTCTTACATAATTATAAACTCTCTTTAATAGATTTAATTTATATCTGAATACTTTGATCATCCTTCTTAATTTCGTCTAAGTTATCTAAATGCGCCATGGTTACTGTTTTAAAAAAATTATGAATTTTTCTCTTCGCTAATCTAGTCTGAGGTCTATTTTTAAATGTTTAAACACTATAAACCAAATTAAGTCTTTCTGTTAGACAATCAACTAAATAATCATCTTAATAATCATATGCTTTTCTAGATGCACCAGAGGCTGAGGTAGTGCATCTTTAGGCTGATTATATTTATTCTTGCTTATCGATTTCTTTCATTTATTGAGTTATAGCTTCAAGTTATTTTGTATTTAATGATGAGGTTTCTTTGTTTTTGGAAACCTTTAATACTCTATTGCTAAGTTTTTCAATTTAAAGTTCCCTCTTAGCTTATATACTTAACAACCCTAAGCGATGAAGAATTTCTTTATTCATCATCTACTATTTAGTACTTCTTTTAATTGAAATTGGTATTTCATTAGGTCTTTCGATAGGTTTTATGTTGTTTATAATATTTTAAGTTAAGAATACAGGATGTTTTAAAGCTTTAAACTTCTTAATGGTAGGTTTTTAAGGAATTTCTTCTATTGGAATCATAGGTTCCACCAAAGTTCCCACCTTACTAACTTTTAAATTCAGATTTTCAAGTGAAAAATCAATTAGACTGGGTTCTGTTGTAGTTTAATAAAATTTCTACTAAGGAAATTATGAATGAGCATATCTAGGCTTTGCTAGTTCACCTTCTTCCTTAAGATGGCTAAAATATTTTACAACTTATTAAGTTCCAAATTAATTAAATACCTTTTTATTTTTATTCTTCCTTGATGTTGGTCATCACAATACGAATATTTCTTTGAACTCTTGATTCAGGTTTATTAAACTTATTCATAAATGTTATTCCTTTGTATTAAAATTTATACTTGCAATTAATACTTAAATTATTATTATTAAATTTAAAGTTTATAATTTTAAGATCAAAAATCGATATTAAATTTGGTTCCTTCAATCATTTTATATAATTTAAATATATTCCCCTTGAATATTTTTAACATTTTAATTTAAACTCTCATTACTCCAAAAAACAACTAATAATATTTTTGTTGTTCATTTAAATATTTTACATTTCAATCAATTTTTAGGCCATACTTTATAAAATTAATATTATTTAATTATTAATAGTTCAATTAAAATAAGAATATGATAACTTCAAATAACATAAAATGATTAACTGAAAATAACTGAATAAATAATGAGAGAGAATCTTCTGATAAAAATTCTTATCAGTTTAAACATTTTCTATATTAATTAATAAAAATAGTACTTTTTATTTGTATTTTTCCTAACACATTTATTTCTCTGGTTGGTGATGTTGGGATATATTTGATTATTTATTTTCTATAAATTTTAGAATTTTTTTTTGTTTCTTTTCATGATTAAGATATTATTTAAATCTATTATTTAATATAATAAATATTCTAATTAGATACAAACAATATTTAGAAATTAATTAAGAAATTAGAAAGAGTCTTATAAATTTAAAGTGAAGAATAAGAGTTATTTTAAAATAATTTAACTTGATTAAGATTGTCATAGATATAAGAACATTTCGTTTAGGCTGATTTTCAATTTACATAGATTAGAGACTGATTATAAACTAAATGTTAGAAGATTCAGAATAGTTACTTGAAAATTTAACAAAATTGATTAAGGAATTATAAATTTGATTTATATTTTTTAAATTTAGAATTTGGAAATAAAGTTGTTATTAGAGATTTTGAAATTAATAATATGTTTACAATAATTAAAAAACATAAAGCATAATAAAATTTTTTAGGAGAATTAGAGGAAAATAGTTGTATATATAAAGGGATTGTATAAAAAAAATTAATTATTAATCTAGAAGATTTTAAAAACTCAAATATTTATACTGATTATCAGACTGAGCAGGGGGAATAATCCTTGAGCAAAATTTTCAGCATCTGTATCATTTGTGTTATTTGAAGTATTTGTTTGGTTTGTTTAATTTGTATATACTGTTCCACATTGTAAACAAACAGAATTTGCAGAATCCCAAGTGTATGTGTAAGCGGTAGATTAATAACAATTAGATGCTCCTAAAGAAGTCTTATTAACTGAAATACATTATCCGCTAGATAAAGCGCATAATTTATAATTTTTTTAAGAGAAATCTAAGATAGGAGAACATAATCCTTATTCCTTCTAATAAGAGGAGCAGGTATGTTATGCACAAATACTTTTGGTTGAAGTTTCAGTCCATTAACAGTTCCAAGACCTTGATTAACATGCCTCCTTGTTCGTAGATGCATCTGAACATGCAGACATGATTTTGCATTTTCCCTCACCATTTTCTAAATACCAAACGCAATATCCATCTGTACCACCTTATTTGCATCCTTTTTCTGTTTTATATTAATCACATGTTTCTTAATTAACGCATCCTATTCCACTGTCAACACATTTACTAATATCTGTGCATTTGTCTTATAATTCTGTACATTTAATCAAACTGCATTTACTAGTAGTTGGATCATATTTACATTTACCGTCTGTGCCAATTGCAATATTGCAATACTCTTTACCATAAGTTTCACATTTGTCCATAACAATACATTTAGTACTGTCAGTAGTACAAGTTTGTAATTCTAAATTACACTGTTCATGGGTTGGAAGAGTTAGATGAGAGCATTATAAATCAACACACTTTTTTTCCTTTTCATCATATTTACATTTTTATTATTCACTATTTAAATAACAACTTTCCTATTTAGTATATGAAGAACATTATGATAAATCAATGCATTTTTCTGTATCAGTTGTACATGTCTTACTTACATTATAACATTCATCATGAGTAGTATATTGAATAGAGTTACAAGTTTTAAATGGTAAGCATTCATTTTTGCTAGATATATAAACACATTTTCCATCCGTTCCCTATACACATCCTTTTTAAGGTAATTAATTACATGTAGTGATTGGAATACAAGTGTTTCCATCGGTTGTACATTCATTACTGAATTCAAAGCATTATTCGTGTGTCTAGAATTAAAGAGATGTACATTATGAATATTGATAACATGCATTTCTAATCCATAAACAAGGTCCATCAGAACCTAAAAAGCAACCACTTTAAATTTTAGTATTACAGTTTGATTGAGAAATACATGTTGTCCCATTAGTTGTACATTTAGGATCGAAGTTATAACATTCACTATGAGTTGTGTATGCAATGTCTTGACAAACAATGTCTCTGCATCCATCCTTTGTAAATTTACATTAATTTCCATACTTATCAGTTGTACATGCTGATTATATTTTAGCATCTTTACAAAGACCTTTAGATGTACAACCTCCAGATTAATTAACAGTGCATCCTGGTTTGTGCAGTTGACACTCCATTTCAGTTACATATTTAGTTGGAGCACTTGCACAACTATAAGCTATACATTTATTATTAATCCAAGTACACTGATTACCATTTGAATCGGAAATGCAAGCCTATTCAATATAAGCATCTGAACATTAAGTTCTTAAAACACAACCATTTCCATTTGTTGTGCACTCTGATTTGTAAGATTTGCATTATTCATCTGTTGAATAAGATTGAGGAGCATCAGTACATTGTTAAAGATTACAACTAGGTAGGAATGCACATAATTAATTTTTATTATCTAAGACACATCCAGATTTTGTAGTATAAGTAGTGCATACATCAATTTTAATACATCCTTTACCATTAGTAGTACAATTCTTACTATAAGATTAACAGTCATCATGCGTAGTATATTTTTTATCTGCTTTATCACATGTTCTATCTGTACATGCATTACTATACCAAATACATTCTCCACCTGATTTTGTTTTTTTGCAATTAATTTCGTTTCCATACTAATTACATTTTTCATAACGTTCAATGCATCCAGTTTTAGAAGAATTGACTGTACAAGTACTCAAAAAATTATTACATGCTTCATCACTAGTGATTTAATCAGAATTTTAACATGATCTTACTTCACAAGCATTTGGTGATGCTTTTTTATTCCAAACACATTTTCCTTCTTATAAACTTTCTATACACATGAATTCATTATTATAACCAGAACATTTATTTTGTTTTGTTACACATCCATTGAATTGTGTTCCATTGTAATTGGCAGTACAAGAGGCTAAAAATGTATTACATGCTTTATATGTATTGTAAATAACTTAAGTACATTATCTTACAACACATTATGACCCATTCCAAAAACAATATTATCCAGAATTAGTTGTTGAGCATTGATGTTCTAATAATTCTAGACAAGTTGCTTTACGAACGACACAACCACTTTTTTGATCACTTAACATACATCCACTTAAATAGCTTGTACATTCATCATCTAAATATATTTCTAAACTAGCTGTAGCACACGTCTTTTAAACACATTACTGATTTATCCACAAACACTCATATTTAGTATTCCCTGCTAAATAACATTAATCTTTTAATTTGTAAGTACTGCAAACTTATTCTAAATTTTGACATCCTTTCAAATCTGATTATACTGTGCAACTATTTAACCATTATTAGCATTCTTTATGACTTGTCAATTCATCACCAGCATTCTAACATGTTTTTAATGTACATGAACCACTCCAAGCACACTTTTTATTTTCATAATCTATACTACATTAAGTTTCAGTTGAATATGTAGAACATGTTTTTAATGTACATTTATTATTAACAGAAGTACATTATGACATATATCTACTACAAGTATTATTATCATATTTGAATAAGACAGCATTGTCACATGTTTTATCAACACAGTTACTAGCATTCCAATAACATGTTGTTTACTCATTTAAAGTATTTATACATTGATTTTAAGTTTTATAAGAAGAGCAAGCTTCCAATCTCTTAATGCATCCATTATTAGTATTATTGACTGTACATTCACTTTTAAACTATCTGCATAAGGTATCAGTATTATAAGAAGGTTAAGCATTTTCGCAAGTCCAAGTTTTGCAAAGTTAACTAGGCTAACAATTTGTATCCCCATCTTTACAAGTAATGGTGAACCAAAAGCACAAAGTCCCATTGGCTATAATGCACTATGCTTCAGTTGTATAATTCTCGCATGTTGATGGCATATCCATACAACCTTTATTATCGTTATTCAGTGAACACGAATTAGAAAATTTTTAACATTAATCATGAGTAATATTTGATGTAGGAGCATTTGTACAAATCTTATCTTTACATTAAGTTCCATCCCAAAAGCAAGGATTATTTGATGCATTGATCACGCATCCCAACTTTTGCTAATCACTGCAATTATTTCCTATATCTACACAACCTCCTCCATCTTTAGCTGTACATTTCAACAATTTCTATTATCCTTTTTAGTAACATGTTTCATGAGTAGTATAAGATGATGGTAATTAATTACATAACAATATTTCCTAACATTTTTTATTATCATTATCCCAATAACATGGAAATCCATCTTAATTTACCTAACAAGCCAATTAATTTGTTTAAAAATTGTCACATAATACTTCAATTTAGATACAGTGCTCACCATTTGTTGAACATAATCGAGAAATCTTTTGACAATCATCATGTGTTTTCGCTTAATACACTGAGCATCCACTAAAAGGTTTACAAGTTCCCTAATAGAAGGCACAACCTTATGTTGGACAAGTACTAGAATTCACTGAACAATAAGATTCTAAGTCTGTAGATTTACGATTTTCACAGACACCTGATATATTGTTCCATTAACAATTGTTTAATTAGACACAATCGTTAGAACTCAGGATTTATTTACAAAGGCATTGATCTACTTTTGCTATGCTCTCTGAACAACTTACCAATAGTAAGTTCAAGAGTAGTAACATCACATATTTCATTTATAAATTAATATAACTAAAATTCAAATTTCACTGTGACACCTTTATATTTGATTATTTAAGGTTTATTTATAAGTAAAAGATTTATTGCTCTATAAAAGCCAATACGATCTTATCTTTATATATCTGATCATAAAAATATAAATCTATCTCTCTAAAGACCTCAATATCAAAAATACTCTATCAAATTTTAATTATTAAAATCAATCATTACTTTATTTACTTATGATAATCTTGCTATTTCATTTTTTATATCATATATTATCTAAATTGTTTTTCAAAATTCTTTTCATTTCTAAAAATATCATTTCATAAATTAATTGCTTAATTCTAATAGAAGCAATTTCAAACCTATATACACATAGGTTTTCATTAGAACAATGAATTATCGATATCATTTCAAGTACAAAGAAAATATAAATACTCTTCTAGATTTTTCATCAAGAACTGCTTCAAATTTAAAGTCTAAATCATAAATATCTTTAAGTTTAGAATCTTTTTAAACACTTAAACATTAGCTAGCTAGCTATTAGTCAAATTCATTGTAGGTAAAAATTTTTTTACTTCATATTTGATGTTTCATTAATTATTATAACTTACTCTAACTTAGTTCAAAACAGAAGTTATTATAATCATCTCATCAACCATGTTAAAATTGAAATTTCCTATTTTTATATACTTTCATGTAAATTTTTTTTCAATTTGTACTACCTTTAAATTTTAGATTAAATAGCAATTTATGAAGTTGCAACACTATATCTATCAATTTCCTTAGCAAATAATTAGAATCATCTAACTAATCTTATTTCTTTGCTTAGAAATCTAGATATTACAATTCTCTAGGCAAAAGACATAGTTTGATCCTTCATATTTTAAATATACACATTAGGCAATTAAAATCTCTCTTGATATTCGAAAAGAAAAATAATAACCTAAAGGAAATGCTATTTATATTTGAAGTTCACGAATTTAGCTTTTAATCAGTGAAGTTTAGTTGAAAATATTTTTTGATTCTTAAGTTACTTATAATTCTTATTTTACACTTGCTTAAGTTGAATAAGACTAAAATAAATAGACTCAATCTATGGGTTGATTTTTAAAAGTTCTTACACTCTAATAATTTTTTTATATTTTCTTTGAATTTGCAAAATTTGTTCATATCCCATGTAAAGATCAAATATATAACTGTTTTTAATTCATCTAACCAAATATTGTTAAAAAGTCTTTTGCAAATTGATTCGAGTACTAAAAATAATCTAATACTATGTGCTAAATAAAGAATACTCGGTATTTAGGAAGTAGATAAACTATTTGATTTAATGTAGTATGAATGTTTAGAGGGGGTTTAGTGTTTTTTATGCATTAAGAAGAAGAATAAAATCAATATAACGATTGGGTACTTTTTTAAGCATTATTTAAATTAAAAATGGATAGTATATACAAGACAGCTAATATTAAGGATTTCTATAAATTAGATAAAATACTGGGAGAAGGTAGTTATGCAATAGTCAGAAAGGCTATAAGAAAAAGTGATAATTTGGAAGTTGCTGTAAAAATTATTGATAAGTAAGTTAAGAAATTAATTATATAAGAGCATCTTTAGAAAGCGATGATCATTTAGCAATTTAAAGTGAAGTTGAAATAATGAGTCAGATTGATCATCCTAATATTGTTAAAGTTTTGGAAGTTTTTGATGATAAATAAAAACTCTACATTGTGCTTGAATTAATGACTGGTGGCGAGCTTTTTGATCGAATAGTTGAAAAAGAATTATATAATGAAAAAGAAGCAGCTGATGTCATTCGGCCTGTTGTAGATGCTATTAGATGTAAATTATATAATAATTGATTAGATTGTCATTCTATGGGTGTAGTACATAGAGATTTAAAACCTGAAAATATTCTTTACACTACTCCAGATCCAGATGCTACTGTAAAGATTTCAGATTTCGGTGTAGCCAAAGTAATTTCTGATGAATTAATGCTTACTGCATGTGGTACTCCTGGTTATGTTGCCCCTGAAATCTTAACAGGTGTGGGATACGATATGGCTGTTGATTATTGGAGCATTGGAGTTATACTTTATGTGCTGTATGTATACTAAATTTATTAGACCTAACTTAGATTATGTGGTTATCCCCCATTTTATGAAGAGTCTAATGAGAAGCTATTCGAGTAGATCAAATCTGGTAAGATAGATTTCTCTGGAGAATAATGGGAGAAAATATCTAAGGAAGCAAAAGATTTAGTTGAGAAACTTTTGAAAGTTGATCCAAAACAAAGATATAAAGCAGATTAAATTTGCAAGCATCCATGGATTACAGGAGAGAAAGCTTTGACCAAGGATTTATCTGATGTAACAGAAAAATTAAGAGAGTTGAATGCTCGTAGAAAATTAAGAGTATATATTTAAAAATATGATTAGCGTGCTCAATTAATGGTATTAGCTACCACTAAACTTTAAAGACGTATACAATAACATTAATAAAAAAGTTGATTTGATAATTCATTAATAAACATATATATAATTGATTACACATCTATTTTCTTTCATGTAGATTCAATCAATAAGAATTTAAGGTTTACATTTATAATTAATAACTAATCTAAATTTATCATTTCTTATTAATTATTTAACGAATATGAATCATTTACTTTTATTAAAACAACATAGTGCCAACCCTCTTGATAATTATGTCATAGGTGCAAATTTTAACTTATATAGAATAGTCCATTGGTAAGGGGGCCTTTGGTAAAGTATATCGTGGTCTTCATCGACCCACTCAATAGTAAGTAGCTATTAAAATACTTGAAAAAAATCGCATAGAATAACCTGCAGATTATACTCGTATCTAACGTGAGATTCATATTCTCCGTAAATTGAGACATCCCAACATTGTATAGTTATATGAGATTCTTGAATCTGAGTCCAAAATTTATTTGATTATGGAGTATGTAGGAGGAGGAGAACTGTTCTAACATATAGTTAAAAATAAGAAATTGTCAGAATAAGAGGCAGCAGCTTTTTTTTCTTAAATTATTGAAGCAATTGAATATCTACATTCTCTTAAAGTTGCTCATAGGGATCTGAAGCCAGAAAATCTGTTACTTGAAAAAGACATTTTAAAAGTAGTTGACTTTGGTTTAAGCAATATTTACACCGATCTTTTAAGCACCCCTTGTGGTTCACCATGTTATGCAGCTCCAGAAATGGTTTCTGGATAAAAATATTAGGGAATCAAAACAGACATATGGGCGAGTGGAGTTATACTTTATGCGATGATTTGTGGTTTTGTACCTTTTGAAGATCCAAATACTAGAAAGTTGTATGAAAAGATAAAGTATTCTGATTATGCACGTCCTTCTCATTTGAGTACTTAAGTTTTAGATCTATTACATGGATTACTTCACAAAAATCCCTTGAATAGATTGACTATTGCTAAAATTAAGATGCATCCATTTATTAGGTAAATTCATTCAAATTCATTATTTTTAGTAAATTTTCATATTCCATACCTCTATATAAGACTTTGGCTATTAATAATCAAATATTGAAATAATTAGAAATTATAGGAATTGACAATCAAAAATGTAGAGAGATGATATTAAATAACAAACACAATGCAATAACAACAGCATATCATCTTTTAAATAAATACTAAAAACCATAATAATAATAATAATAATAAGTTCAAAGAGTTCGGACACATTAGAGTATCAAATCTGTTGTTGAAAGACCACTATAATCAACTGAACGTCGCCCTAATTCTAGTACTTACCATACAAAAACTAAATCTTCAGAGAATAATTATCAAACTGCTATGCAAATAAATAGAGGATTTGAAAATAGAATTTCTGAAAGACCAAAATCAACAGAAAGGAGGATCTGCACAGATATGGATCGTTGGGAAAAAAACAAAAGTAATCATGAATTAAAAGAAAATCTTGTTTCACGTAAATCTCATGCTTCAAAACCAAGTAAATCTCCAGTCATATATGCAGAATACAAATTTAAAACAACTAGAATTATGTGACTAATTCTTATATTACATATGTATTCAACTTAAAAATAATTATACAATCTTAATTAAAGCTAAATAAAAATTAGTAAATCCTTAAAGTTTTTGAAAAAGGTAAAATATAAAATCAATTTTCATAAATTATTTTAAAAAATAAATTTAATATTATAAATAAGTAGAATATATTATAATATATGGAAAAAATAGTTAAAAGCTTTAATAGGGGCAACTATTTTTCATTTATAAAATATAATATAAACATTTTCAATATAAGTTGAATGATTTCCTCTTATTATTAAATAAAAATGTTTTTTATATTTGAAATAATAATTTTTATCTAAAATTGATAACAAAATAAAGTTTTTAGTTAAAAGTTATCAACTATCAACAGTGTTTATAGTAAATATTTAAAAACTCTTTAAGATTAATTATAAAGCTGAATAATATCAAATTATATTAGTAACATTTAAATGAAAAAATTGATTAAATTATTCCAAATTAAGATTATTTAGAATATAAAAAAGTAATTTGAATAAGTTTATTTAGAAGTGAACAATTATACCATCATTAAATAAAAATATGAATATTGATTGATAATTTATCATTATTTATTGAATCTTGTTTTTAAATTTTCCCAAATGCCACCTGCTCTTTCTTTAACAGTTTCAAATGTTTCCATAGTTTTTTCAGTTGCAAAATTAAACATACTCTTGAATTAATCCATTTCTATACTTAAAATGAAATTTACTTTATGATGAATCTTCTGAATCTTCTTCCTTTTCTCCAAAAAATTGTTTGCTTGAAATAGCAGTCTATCCATTAAATTTATAGATGTTCTGTTTATTTGATTCACTAAAATGATAAGCAATTCAAAAATACTTATCTTAGGATTAGAATAATGTTTCTGATGAGATTGATTTTACATTCTTGTCTTTTAATTTTTCTAAAGTTTCATTAGTTTATTGAACAGGTTAGGTTGGTTGTTGAGTTTATTTAATAATCACTTTTGGTTCATCTTATTAAGGTATTTCTGCTTTATTTGAATCTGATTTGAATGGATCATTATTAAAAGGATTTGAAAATGGATCATCAAATTATAATGAATCAAAGTCCACATCAGCTAATTTCTTGCCTTGAACAGCTTTGCCTTGGGTGGCTTAAGGTTTTGCATTATCAGCAAATACAATTTTATTGCTTTTCTTTGTTACTATTGCTTCTTCTTATAACAAATTATTTTAAAAGACTTGCTTTTGTTATTCTTTTACTGGGGATTCCTCTTCTTTATTTTGAGCTGGCTTTTCTTATGTTTAAGTTATTTTGACAGGACTTGGAATAAGTGAAGGACGAATTATGTTTAGCTTTTCTTCACACAAGGCTAATACTACTAATAAGAGTACTTATTTAAGAAGTTCTTATTTGTATTTTTCAACTAAGGGACTCTTATAATCTATTTGACTACATCCAGGGCCAATTAAACCAACGCTTTAAAAATATTCCAAAGCTTTTTCATTGCCTCCAACTTAAAGGAATGTAATTTATTTTCTAGACCAAGAATCCAAAGTAAGAGATCTATACTTAACTTAATTTTTAACCTAGCAAATGTATAACGAACTCCGTATTCTCGATGTTTACCAGAACAATCAATACACAAAAATAAACCCAAAGTTACAGATGCCCATTTGGTATTTTTTTTTCCACAATCTATGCATTTCTAAATAAGTCTTAAAATGATTTATTTACATCATTTCCTTAAACTTGTTTCAATTGTTTGATTATTTAATCTCTTTCTGTATCGTCGATCTATATAAATATAGATACAAATTTACATTCTAATTCTCCATTTTTAATTGGATTTCTAAAGTATTTTATAACAATATTTATAAAAATAGCTCATACTTTTTATGAACTTGAAAACTAAAAAAACTGAAAAAAATAATTTCTATTTTTTACTTTTAATTCTTAAGTTTTATTTTGAACTTATTTTATTAATTCTTCTTGAATTATTTATAAAATAATGACAATTTATATAAATAATTAGCCTTGTAAATTGATATAAATTTAAATTAAGTTTGTTCAATTTTATTAGTATGAAATATTTAAAATATCAGAAATAATCTTATTTTAGAAATGATTCTTACATCTATAAATATTTATTCACTTATTTATAACAAATAATACCTTTTAATCAATTCATAATTTAATTATTCTTAAACATGATTAAAATGAACATAAAGCAATTCTCCATGATTAGATTGATTGGTAAAGGAGCCTATGGATAAGTATTTTTGGCTAAAAAAACAGACACTAACAAAGTTTACGCAATAAAAACATTAAAAAAAAAAGAAATAGATAAAAAGAAATAAGCTGTAATTATTATCTTATTATAGCTTTAGTAACATGTAATGATGGAAAAAACTATTTTGAATTAAGCAAAACATTAGTTTATTGTTTCCCTCTCATATACATTTTAATCAGACAAGCATTTCTATTTTGTTTTAGAATATTGTCCTGGTGGAGATTTATTCAGTTTATTAAGAGTAAAAAGAAAATTAAAGGAAGAATAGATTTAATTTTACGCAATTTTAATAATTCATGCATTATAATTTCTGCATACTTAAAACATTATTTATCGAGAGTAAATATAAAATTTAAAGGAATAGTTTGAAACCTGAAAATGTACTCATCGATGAAAAAGGTTATATAAAGTTAACTGATTTTGGGCTTTCTAAAATATTACTAAAAGATAAAACAGACTCAATTGTAGGAACACCTGAATATTTAGCCCCAGAAATTTTAACCTAAAACGGGGAAGGATATGATTATAAAGTTGATTGTTGGTCATTAGGATGCTTACTATATGAAATGATTGCTGAAGAGCCTCCTTTCATGTCAAATTAGAAAGATTAATTGATTAAATAGATTAAAACAACTCAACCAAAATACAACTTCCCTATATCTGATGATCTTAAGAATCTAATTGTAAATTTATTATAAAAGGATCCAAAATAAAGACCTTCTTTGATGGAAGTCAAAGAATATCAATTCTTTAAAAATGTTGAAGATTGGCAACCTTATTTAAATTATAAGGTCCTACCTCCATTTATACCAGTAATTCAAGGACCTGAGGATGTTAGCAATTTTGATCCTGTATTTATTAATTACAATAATTTAAGGAATTCACTGAACAAGATTAATTTGGACCTTTAAGTGATGGGTCCAATTCAGATAACAAGTTTCCTGGTTTCTCCGGTAACAATTCTTAATAATGAATTAAGATATATATTATTTATTAAAACATTATGCATTATCAAGAATCTAATCTGTCTATCCAAATATTTCAATTCATAAAGTCTATTAAATTAGATAATAATTTTAATTTTGATAACCTTCCACTCGGACAAATAATATGATGAAGATCTAATTGAAGTTAAAATCTTTAGAATTTGAAAGTAACTTGAAAAATATCAATCACTTAAGAATGTGGAGTTGGGCCAAATATTTAAGTATATTTTCGGCATCATAAATTATACATATTATACAATTAAATTTGAAACCAATTAGATCTTATTTAAAGAGCATGCAATGAATCAAGTAAAATTTGCTGATAACAATATGCATCATTTTTTCAGTTTTTATTATTAAATTGGAAAATTAATATCATATTAAAATCTTTAGAATAAAACTTTTAAAGAAAAGAAATAAGACTAAAATGATGATACACAATTCAAATTTATTTTGATGAACATTTTTATAATTTAATATCTTATAAATACATACTTATATGATTTTATATAGAAGATCTAAGAATGTAAATTGTTTGATTGTAAACTGAAAAACTAGAATATTGTCGATATTTTAAAAGGATATATTTTAATAATCATTAATCATTATGAAATGAGAATGTAAAATGGATGATAGGAATGAGTATAACTAAGAGTTTTACTTTTGAATATATAATTAATAATTTTTGATATAAAATTTTATAAAATGGAAAATGATCTGCAAAAAGAAAATCAATTACTTGTAGAATAAATTAAGGTACTCCAGGCTTAATTGCATAACAGGGAAACATTAAAAAATGAATGTTCTAGAATAAATGATTAAAGCAGCTTTTTCAGCACATTCAAATAATAAACACCAAGAGGAAATATTAGTAGGGATCAAAGCAAAAAAGATCTTTAGGATTTGACTGCTTAAGTTAAGAGACTTAATGAGTACATTTTAAATTTATTTCCAAAGAGACAAAGAACAATTAAGGAAAACCTTAAAACATCAAGTTGATGCATATGAACAAAAAATCTAATAGAAAGAAATGGAATTAAGCTAAAAAGAAAAAATGTATAGACAATTATAGAATGATTACAAAGAATTATAATAGTCTGTTCTATAAGAATAAAACAAGCCAGCTCCTTAACCAGCAGCACCAACAGTTCCTACTACAAAACCTATTGCAGATTAAATTTAACAGTATAAAGTATAAAAGGTTGGCCTAATGAATTTACCTTGTTTGGTATTAAATTATCATGATTATATGGGTAGATTATAATTCGAAAAAATATATACGAATAATTCGTATTGGAAATAGAAAATACAAAGGATAAAGTTTGCATAAATGTGTCTGATATAACAGATTTAGTACCTGATAGAAATAAAGAAGATCATTTTTAATTAACATACAAACAATCAAATTAAAAGATAACAGAAGTTTACTAATGTTCAGAATATAAATAAATATTAAGAGCAATCAAGTAATATATAATATTAGATAATTTTCATAGATTTCTTCACTCTTAATAATAATAAACTAGGAAATAAGAAACTTAGCCAGCTTAAGTATAATAAGAATAATAAAGCGGATTGATTAAAAGTTTGAGCTCCTTTTTTATGAAAAAATGACATTTTAATTATAAATTGATATAATAGATTCAAAATACATTATTCTCACAATTTATAATTTCTTCCAATAAATTCACTAAGACTTTATTATATTCTTTATTTTCAACTCCTGATACGTTCAATCCTGCTTTTAATAATTAAATTAGCCATTTGCTTACAATTTTAGATTTTAAATTCTATTTTAATTATGGGAATACAGTTTCCATAAAAAGTAATTGTAATCTACTAATAACAATTTAAGATTCAAGATGTCTTAACTGTTCTAAATTACCATTTAAAGTATCTTATCTATGTAAAGGCTATGAAAATCCATGATAAGCATCAAGAAATCTTTATATTAATTATTCTATAAAAGAAGTAGGATCATTACTAAGAGTAACAATTACTTTAGCTGACAAGAATTCAACATTTATAAAACTCAATTATTTACTTTATGTTGTATTATTATTTTCCAAATCATCAAACTCTTATGAACTTCTCTTTACAAAATTCCATTGTACAGCCCATTATTCTAAGAAATATCTCATATATAAATTATTGTTAAATTTTCTACATTTTTGATATTATTCTTAAAATAATTACAAACTGAATTGTTTATTTTATTAAGTAATTTAATTTGAGAATTATGTTACTGAAACTTCTAAAATCTCCAAACATTTTTCTTAAATTGATTATTTTGATGAACATTCTTAGGCATTTATTTTAAAGCTAAACTTTTTTGGTCTTATTTCTTCTTTTAATAATTCTTCTAAAGGTCTCTAAAAATCTTCATCTAAATTAAATGCTTCAAATAATTCTGTTGGGGAACATTGTTATAACAAATGTTATATTTATTCTATTAAAGTATTCCAATTGTCTTCTGTTAATTATTAACCAGTATTTTATATTATTTTTTTAAGTGATTAAAGACATAATATAGATATATGCTAGAAATAATATTAATTAATTTACATCTTAAGTTTATAATACCAACTGAATATAAATATCAATTAGATCATTCAAACATGGTTGCATTTACTATATTTATGAAATCACTAAATCTGTAAACAATTAAAATGTAATTTTGCATGTTGAAGTAATAGATTTCTTTGACTACTATTGTTTTGTATATTATAATTTTGAAAATTAAATCTCATCAAATAATGGTCTAATAACTCCTCTTAATATCATCTTCCAAAATTCGTTGGATTAATAAACACCATGTTTTTAAAGCAAATCAAAAAGAGTCTACACACTTAATTATTATACAGCCATTCTTTCATCACTATATAATATTGATAATGATGACAAAACAGGAATCCATAAAGAATCTAAAAATTTATTGTCATTTCTTTTTATCAAAGCAATATGATCAACCAATATTTTTAATTATCTTATTGCATTCTCCACTATGCTAATATCTTTATTCTTTGTTAACTTTATTAATGCTTAAATTAATTCCATATAAATTTCTTGATTTACTTATTGATTGTTTACATCCTCCATTATTTTATCAGTTATTTGTACACATAATTTTATTAATTATTATTAATCTTCCTAAAGTGCTTAATTTACTATGCTCATAATAATCTTCCAACCACTTTTTAATGAATTAAAACAAACATTTGTAATCATGCTCATACAAGATAATAAATATTCCCTTAACTAAATTTTATATTATGATTAGGCTTGACTATGACTGAAAATCTATTCAAAAGGCATAAGGAACTCTTTCTAAAAATGATAATTGGCTAATTCAGGTTATTGTAAAAATTTGCAACTTAATTATTTCAATTAATCTATAGCATAAATTGCTATATCCACATTTTTATGACATCCAACTTCCAAAAAATGTTCCCTCATTATTTCCCACATCCTTGACCATATAATTTTTATTCTATTCATATTAAAATCAGCAACTTCAATCATTCTACTTAATAAAAATGTTCTATTTTATTTTATTTCTTCTTTAGATAATTCACATAAAGCTCTGATAAATTCTAAAATAGAATTAGAATCTAAATTAATAGACAAATTGAATATCTTATCAATTTAATCATATTAAATAGATTGAAATAACCTTTCGATATTTTAAATATCTTCTTAATTATAAATATCTTTTTAAGGGTTATCTACTTTTATTTTCTTCACCACTTAATGTAAAGTCTCTAATTTCGACACCAATTGTAAAGCAACCTTCCAACTTTTACGTAAATACTATCCAGATTAAAGAGCTGCTTTAATTAAAGCTTAAACACCCACAATTTAACGATATGTATTTGGAATGCTTGTACAATATCTCTATAGAAAACTAATAAATGTATCTTTCTCTTCATCTAAATCAAATCTACCCATCAATTAAATAAAAGATTGAATTGTATCAAAACATAATTAAATCTATTATTAATCTTCAGTTTATTCTAAAAATACACTGATTGAAGCAAATATAGCACTCCAAGTTTATTATAATAATGATTTAACATGATCAATTGAATTTGCATAAAAATAAGCATCTTAATTTGGATGCTCTTTAAACCATTTTTTTAATGATTCTTCAGCTTCTTTTGCTAACATAGCATGTCTTTTTCTTTGATCTACTTAATTAGCTTACTCTAATGCTCTTTTAGCTTATTCTTTAGCATGTAAGGCTAGAGGAGTTTTTTAGATTCTTTAATAAAAACCAAGTAATAAATCTTATGCAAGATTTTCACCATCATTAATTCCCTTTGCTAAATTAATAAATTGAGGAATTGTCATTTTTTCTAAATTTCTTTCATTATGTAAGTCTGTTTATAACATCATCAATAAATAAGAAAGTGTATAAGCTGCTTAGGCTGATTAATAAATTCCAGGATTATCGATACAATATTTAGAGGCGAACTTTTCCATAATTCTATCGATTTATTAAGATTCTCCAGGTAAAGTGAAAAATTCAAGCATATATCTTAAACCTTCGTCCACTTATAAATCTTTAAAGTTCATAAAATCAATATATTATTGAAATACTTATTAATTGAAATCAATTGAGCTACCAAATAATTCACCCAATTTATCTTTGTTTAGATCTCGATTTTCCCACAGAAATTATGCAAATAATTTAGGATCTCTAGTTTCCATAAATTAACATGCAATTAAGTGTTTAATGCAATGTTCAGGCTTGAAATTAAATTTTTGAACTGCTTTATTGATTTCTAATTTCATTTATTTTTATTTTTCTATAGGATCTTATGATAATTATTAGGATTAAACTGTTGTTTCATCTTAATCATCAAATTATTAAACTTATATAACATTTTGTTAATCTTCATTTTATTCACAAAATTCTCTAAGACATTTAATATAACCATAATAATTATCTAAACATAAAGATTTTAAATATGTTTCTTAATTTAATGAGATTGAAGCTTAAAACTCTTACTTACTAAATCTACCCTAGATAATTCTACATTGCATATCTAAAATCTTTTTCAAAAGATTGTTTTATCCTAAAGAGCAATCATAATTTACAAAGATTTCAATAACAACTCGTGGTTTTGTCATAATTTTATTAAATACTTTAAGTGTATATTATTTATGATCAAATGAACTATTACTACTATCTAAAAATTTAAAATAAACATTTTCTATTAAAGCTTCTAATTCTTTCTTTAAGTGACTTCTAACCTTCCAAATCAATTGAATAAAAATATTAAGAGTTAATATTAATAATTGTTTTTCTGTCGAAAGAGAGTTTTTCAAAAGAGAATCTAATAATTACTCCTTTAATATCTAGATTAACTTTGGTTTATTTTATAGGATATTGTCACTTTGAGCTAAGGCTTCATAAATTAATTCAAGAGATAGAATTTTGCATTTAATAGCCATTTAATTTAATTATGGATTGGCATTTTCTTTCTAACTTAATTAGCATAACATTTCCAAAATATCAAAAGCATCCTTATAATATAATTCACTATTATTAGAATGTTGATAACATTGAGAAAAATTATTCATTTAATTAAGATGTATGAATTTACATTCTTTACAACAAACAGGTACTTTGGTGTCCTTACAATATTATGATGCTGATTTTCTACATACAATACACCATCCAAATTTACCATTTTTTATATTTAGTTCATTAGTGACAGAAACTTATATTTGGTTTTTTTCAACAGCTACATTACGTATATTAGGTTCATGAAAATTTAAATCAATAACTTTCATTTAATTTAGATCTTCTAATTATCTATCATATAGTTATTTTCTCTCTGTATATATCTAAACTTCATCTATTAAAGATGTCATAAATTATCTCATGTATAATTCAGCATTTGCCATAGCTCTACATTTACCTTACACTAATTATCCTTAATTTCCTTGTTTCTAAATTGCCTGTTGATATTCATCTTCTGTCAAAATTCCATAGTCTTCCAATCTTTAAAAATATGTGCTAACTATTTTCTAACAAGCTTCTTTACTAGCATTCACAATTACAGTAATTTTAGTAACTAATAATATGAAAATTTTATCTACCCGAATGCAAATTGATAAGCAACTAAAATACTTTTGTAGTTTATTCTCCATAGATATGATGTTTCTTATTAGTCATAATTGCTTATATGGCCTTAATCATATAAATTTACACTATTTCCTCCTTCTCTTATTGACAAGAGATAACTATCTCCAAAATTACTTCAATGACTCTTTTATTTCCAATTAATTCTTCTCCTGCAAAAAAGCCTTGCTCTATTAAATTCTATTCTTTTTAGAATATCTATTACTTTTAAATCAAACAACGCTAACTCAATCAATTTTGCTTGTTTCGATTCTATGCACTATTAATACACTTTTATTAAGTGATTAGCGTCAAAATAATCTTTTAATTCTTTTAAATAGCCAATAATAAGTTACATTAAGCTTCTTCAATCGATTATTTCAATTCAAACTATTTTTTAGTAATTGCCTTTTTGATTTTTTCTAACGATTGATTGATCAAATCACTTAAACTTAATGACATTAGTATTTATAAATTATTTTTAAATTATTCAATTCTATATAATTTATTATACTTGATCAGGATGCTTCAGAATTACTAAAATGAAGAATGACACGTTTATCATGAACAATATTTTATAAATTGCAATAATGAAATTTATTATTTTAATAACTATCAAAAATTGTTAAATTACGTGTTTTATTTTTCACTAAAGTTATCCATTTCATATCCAGAAAATTAGGCTAAAAGTTTGTTTGATTATAAAATTTACATTATATGGAATTTCTTCTTAACATGATAGAATGTTATTATATGAGTTCATTATTTTCTTCATCCTCAATAGATATCTAACGAGCATCAAAGTTATCTTCATTTTACTTTTTAAATTAATCAAAATATACATACATTAGGTATATAAGGCGATTTTAACTCTTTGTTCATCAATTTTTACCAAGGAAAATTCTTAAACCAGGAATGTTATCTCAATTCATGAGGTCCATTAAAACCTAATCTATTTGCTGGTTTTCTTTGTATTAACTACTTAAACTTATTTAACATACTCTATTAATAAAGTCGGCTGATTCCAATGACCAATTATCAGGTATTTCTGATCTTTTAATCTGAACTTACTTAGCTAAAATTTAATCTCTAATCTCTTTCCTCGATCTTCCTGTGTATGGTCTCTAAGAATTTTCAATCAAATATTAACCTTTCCCAACATAAATTCATATCCAATAACTCCTAAAGCAAAATAATCAACAGCAAAAGAATGATTTTATCTACACATAACTTCTGGAGCTAAAATCTTAAAATCAAAATGTACCCATATAGCCTGGAGTACCTGAAGTATCTTAGGAATTATCAGGCCTAAGATTTCTAGCTATTCCTAAATCAGTTATTCTGACATAACCTAATTTAATAGATATAAAATTCTACCATATTTGTCAAGAACTAAATTCTCTGGTTTAATATCTCTATGTAAACTGTTTTTAGAATGCATATATTCCAATCCTAAAAATATACAAGCCATGAAAAATCCTATACATACTATATTTTATTACTTGTTTGATCTTCAGTAAATCTTCTCATTTTACCTATATGATATCTCAAATCTCCTCCCTACATATAATCAAGGACAAGGAATAAGTTCTCTCTGTCTTAAAATGCATAATAAATATTCACTAAAAATCTATATTTAATTCAATATTTACGGATGTTTAAGATTGCTTAAAATATTTCTCTCATTCATAACAGAATTCACACTTTTTTTTGCTATTATACTTAATTATTATTATGCAATCAATACAGTGCTTTTGACATCTCTTTCATTGCATATATCTATCCATTCTTTTTGTATTCTACCTTCCATACTTTTCCAAATCCTCCTATTCCAATCACAAATTAAAAGTTGAACATATTCTTCTACACCTAAGGCTCAATTATGTCTAATTTCATATTTATATTCAACTTTCTTTCTCTTCATCTTAAATCATTTGAGATTTATCTTTCAGAATCAAGTAGTTAAGAAATGATATCTATTTTGGCTATTACTATTTCGAAATTGATGATTTCTTTGAATGATTTGCGGATGATTACTAACTAGAAGGCACTGCCAATTTATGTAAACCATGTACCATTGGCGCTGGAGATCTATCAATATTTTATTCATTCTATCGGCTTAACATTCACATCACTTTATTACTTATTTAGCACATTAGTCATCTATTATCCCTAACCTAATTAAGATCTTGTCAAGTTCATCTAACCAGAATCCTATCTCGAATGAGGAAATCTATAATTTAAACTTTTCATAACAGTAATTATATATATAAATTTTAGAATTCTTTTTCTATTTTTTTAAATAACTTTATCTCTCTAAATTAAGGTCATTTCTACATCTATGCAATCTCAAAAACCCTCATAAAATATCATAAAATTAAAGTATATTAAATAATTGTCTATTAAATAGAAATGTAAATTAGATCTCTATTCCTGAACATTAATTTTCTCAAAATCTATAGCCAACAAATCTATAATAAAAGGTATTATTATAAATTATCTATTTCTATTTTAGATTTTATTTTTAAGCTGGAAATATTTCATCAAATTCTTTTACCCAAATCCATCTCATCTTTATTAAACTGATAACTTTGATCCCATTCAAATTTTTTATAAGAATTTTTTCTTCTGATTTATTTACTTATTTGTATTATGTACAATAAACATGCAAATTAGTCCATATTGAAAATCAGAAAAAAATTTACCATATTGAAATTCTAAAGCAACATGCTTAAACAAAGATTAAAACTAGCTAAGAAATCAAAAAATAATTAAAATTCTTATAAATTTTCATTTCTTTAAGTAAAATTTTTGATTCTGTTATGAATACTTATAGGGTAAATTAGTCAACTTTTAAAGGTAATCCCATTGGCATTTCGAAATATATCTTAAAAAATAAGATTTAGTAACAGATATTCTAAAAACTAGAAAGATATAAAGTTAATTTAATTTAAGAATATACCATTTTAATTTAAAAATTATTTATCAAGTTGATGTTAAGATTTTGCACAAAGCATATTTTAATTTCAAGTAGGAATTACTGTATTTGTAATGCTATTAATAATTATTAACATTATTAAAATATAAAATATGTTATAATTGATATATTATTATTGTTATTATTATTATTATGAAATTTATTGTGATCTTCTAGATACTTATCTAAACTTAAAGTTATATAACATTTGATTCAGGATATAATGAAAAGTTCGACTACAATTTGGGATTTGGATGCACTAATGTTAATACAATTTATACAACTGTGTCATTTTCAGATACTTTTGAAACTCTTCCTCATCTATTAATTATTCCTAGTTTTGTCTCTGTACCAAATTAGTCTTCACGTACTTTCAAAATTGATATCATTCTTATCACTACTTAATGTAATACAAAATTATACATTTTAAAGAGTTTTAATTAAAGATTTCATGTCAAGCAGGTGGAATTATGAGATATTCATTTGCTTGGTACGCTATAAATGACAATAGAATTAGAATTTTATAGTAACCAGCAGAAAATAATTGTATAGATTAAAGTATCTATACACATTCGCATAATTTATAATAAGCAACATAAGCTATGGTTTTTCTCCATAGTTGGGGAATGCTTACATACCCTTTGAATTTTTATTTATAAGTGTATGAAGTTACTTCATCAACTGTCAAAATTAAACTGAATAATTTTAATTCTAATTTAATATAAGTTGGATACTAAATTGTTTTAGGAACTTCAGAAGCATTTTTAAAATCAGAATTAATAGAAACACCCGAAGGACAGAATACGTTATTGACAAAGTCAATAAAATAGTTAAATTATGGAGTGCTTTTTCTCCCACTTGCAGGATTCTATTGGAATGTAAATAATAATATAAGAATATCTATAATATCATAATAGATCCTTTAAAATATTTAATATTAAATATCAACTTGTAAAATGATAAATATAATTTTTAGTTGCTACAACTTATATGAAATCTATAAGATTCTATGAACTTTGGTTTTTTGAATAAATTTTGTTTCCGATGTATGTTTATTCATATAGGGTAACGAAGAAATATGAAAGATTTATACCACATCCAATAAAAGTATCCATTATTGAGTTGAATTCAGAGTATTATAGTATTGGAGATTACCAAGTTTAAGTTCCTAATACAATGACAAAAATAATAATCCAAATTGAATTGAAATTTTACTCAGGTGAAAAAGTAGTTGGATCCTTCTTAAAATGCAATGAATGTGGTTCAAAGAATGTGTTTAAAATTGAGTAAAATTATCTTGGCGGAAATAATTTTATTAGGTATAGATTATTGTTAAGATAACATTCATCCAATATTTAAAATTTGAAAATTTCAATAGGTTTATCAAGTGTCAATATAAAGCAAATAATTAACTAAGTTGTCGAAGATTACTAAATTGTTTAACTTAAATTTGTAAGTCTAAATGATTGATTAGAATTTATTTAAAATTAATTATTTATTCATTAATTTAACAGTTTCATCAAATAACTAAAAACTTATTAAACATAAATATATTTTTAATGAATGCATTCATAAAATAAAAGTTTGTTGAGAAATAAGAAATTTATGGTTAATTTTAATTACAAGCAAATATCTTACTTTAGTTCAACTCAATTAAATTTGAACATTTTATGATAAGTAAAATTATTAATTTTAAATTTCTTAAAAAAATAATTAAAAAAAACAAGAAAGGAAATTAAATTTAGAAATATTTCTCAATTTTAGCCAAACTTTTTATTTTTTCACAAAACTATTCTTTTCTTAAAGTCATTTGAAAATTTGAATATGAAATGTCTTAAGCTTTGATTTATTTTATTTTAAAAGCATGTAAAAATGATGAAAAACTACTTATAAAACTTTTTCAAGAATTGTTTAAGAACAATCAATTAATGTAATTTATAAAAATTGATTTAAATGAGTATTCATGTCATTAAATTAACCTACCAAAATGATATTACATTTTGATTAACTCATTTTTAGAATCAAAGTAAGAAACTTTATGTAAACAAAATGTTTCAAAAACATTTTTAGAATGGTATAAATGATAACTTTAGAAATATTAACTCATAAATTATTTTAAAATGATTTGATAGTAAACTCTAATATTTATTTAATTTTATCTAATTATCAGTATAATTTGAAGACATCTATGTAATTAAATTAGCCGCCAATCCATCTTAGTTTTACAATTATGTATGTTTCTTTTTTTATTCCTAATTCTTTTAATGTCAATTGTTATCTTTGCCCTAATTCTTGATTATCTAGGAATAAAGCAAACGATGCTGTCTCTCTATGATTAAATTGAAAGATAACTTTAATATGCTTAAAAATGTATATATAGCTTAAGCAGCTTCAAAGAGAGTGGAACTTAATTTACAATCTTATTTGAAAACCCCCTTATTACATGTACCATCCAATATGCTGAAAATTATTTTAACTGTTTGATCTTATTCTAAAAAATTATCCTTAAGCTTAAATAATTTAATACGTTTTGATCAGCAATCTGATAATTATTTTGGCCTTAAATTTATTACTGCTAATCTAAGTGGTGGGTATCTTATTTTATTAATTAAAATTACTGGATATTTATAAGCTTTTTAAATAAGGTATCTCATTTGGATTAGTATAAATTGTAATTTCTGAATAATGGGTAGATCCAAAAATTTCGTACATTTTATTCTCAAAATTATAATTTAAAAGCTTCTTTGTAACATCGACTATCTTCCATGTGTTAATATTCTTGTTTCCAATTCTAAATATATGATTATATATGCTTATGTTAATTTCTCTCTAAAATAAAATTAAGTAACTCTTAAATAGTTAAGTCATATTTTAAACTGAGATTAAGGGTAGGAATGTCTAAATTTGTTGGACATATTATTATATTAATCGAATAGTCTTTTGCCATTTGATTCATTTTTATTGAAATAAATATATTTATTTTAGGATCTAATAATATTTGTTTTTATTTAATTATGCTAAAGTTTTTAATACTTTGTTTGATTGGATTATCAGCATTCGGATACACATTTCCTTATGATGGAGATGTGTTGGTACTAAACGATAATACTATAAATGCTGCTATCAAGCAGTATGATTACTTGTTGGTCGAATTTTATGCTTCATGGTTTAAATTGATATTTTACCTCTTATTATAGGTGTGGCCATTGTAAATAATTTGCTCCTGAGTATTCTCAATTTGCTACATAGGTGAAAGAAGCAGGTCAACCTTTTATTGTAGCCAAATTAAATGGGGGAGATCAAGAAAAATAAGCTATGAACAAGTTTGATAATTTAATTTGAAAATAGATATAAAGTATCAAGTTTCCCAACTTTAATATTACTCATAAAAGGTCATGCAGTACCTTATAATGGTGATAGAAGTGCTAGTGGATTAATGAATTTTGTAACTTAAGCTTTAGAGGATAAATTAGTGAGGGTTGATGAAATTGATGATGTTTACAAGGTATAAATGTATATATTACTTTTAGTTTTTAAGTGATAATAACTTGAGTGTATTGTATTTTGTTAAAGATTCCTAATAACCAGAATTGTAGATTTATTCATTAGCGGGTAAAATATTCCCGAATTTAAAATTTGGCTATACTACATCTGCTTATGCTAGAGTAAGATATTAAAAAAAAAATTTATTAGAAATTGTATGATGTTGATGAAGGATAAATAGTGTTATTTAGAACATTCGAAGAAAGAAGAAAAGAATTTACAGATTAAATAACTTTAGAAAAGTTAACAAACTTTTTATATGAAAATTCGACTCCTTCATTTGAAGAATTAGACAATAAAAGTTATACTAATATATTTAATAAAAATACACCAGCTTTGATACTTTTTTGGAGTCAATAAAATTAAGAAACAAAAGAAATTTTAAAATTGATAGCTCCAAATATCAAAAAAAGAATAACTGTTGTTTCTGTTTATTCTGATAATTATATGTTGAATTAAGTATTAGGACATTTGTTTATAAATACTCCAACATTCCCTTCATTGTATTATTACAAGGCAACAAATGAGGTTTATTCATTTGAAGGATAAATAAATGTTGAAAATGTTATGAGATTTGTATATTAAGCAAATAATGGAAAAATTAATAGAAAGTAAAAATCTTAACCTACACCAAATTAAACAACAGATGTTCTTAAAGTTGTTAGTGATACATTTGATGAATTAGTTTTAAACTCCAAAAAAAATACATTAGTGTAATTTTGTCAAACATCCAACAGCAAATGGTAAAAGTATTAATCATATTTATAGTTATGAACCAGAATTTGAAGATTTGGCTAACGAATTAAAAAACAACAATAATTTAGTGTTAGCATAAATTGATTTATCATATAATGATTTAGATAGTGTGAGGATAGAAAATTATCCAGGATTTAAGTTATATATACCAAAAGTGACAGCTAATCCTATTAGTTTTGAATAAGAATTTAGTAAGGAGAATCTTAAGACATTTATTCAATAAAATGTGTAGCTTATAAATACAGAGTAAAACAAAAGCAAATCTGATTTGTGATTATTTTATATAAAATCAGAACATACATTTTAGTAGTTTATAATATTAATAATATTTATATGTACAAACACAAACTTTATTTAATCTCAATTTTATTGTTGATCATCTTTAATTAATTGCTTTAATTAATCATAAATTTAAGTTAAATTTTACTATAGATAATTAGTTGAATAAATACTAATGTTAATGGGATTAATTAAGGTTCTGAAGTTGTGTCATTGGGTAGAATCAAAAATTATACTAATAATGGTATTTATTTTTATTAAATCAATTACTATTACTAAATGCCGAGAATCTGTTGATTTTGATTGTTTTAGATTAAAGCATTTTGATCTGTACTTAATTTACAAATGGGCTATACTTTTTAATTATTGATTGAATTTTAGATTTCTTTAGAAGTAGAATCTTAAGATTAAATTTAAGATGGAGAATCATTTATTTAAAATTGTTATTATTGTATATTATTAATTTATTGTTCCTAAACATCTAGGGAAGCTTAAGCTTTATTTGAGAAATTAATTTCATTCTAATTTTGATTTTAGTTAGATTGAGCATTAATTTAGAGGTGATTTTATTACTATGAATCTTAATGCTACTGATTAATTTATTGATTATATTCTTTATTAGATTGTATAGAATTGTTTTCCGTTTCAGATTGGATAGATATCTTTTAATTATAATCACTCTATGATTTATAATGATAGTCTCTTTATTTTTAAACATATCTGGAATCATTTTGTCTATATGTGTCATAATTATGATTGTAGTTTATATTGTTTTACCTATCATAATTCTGATTTTTACTATAAACTATAATATAATTATTATACTTATAATGCTATCTAAAATTTTGAGGCTATTTGTTATTTGTATAACTATTATCTGAAAATCTATGGTAGTAATACTTTTGTTGATGATTTCGATTCCTATCATAATATTAAGATTAATTGATGGTCTGCTAGTCACTCATTTAATAAAATAATCGATATTTTTAATATTATTATGTCTTTTTTTTTTATATTTATAAATCACTACTATCTCAACTATATTTGTCAAAATGACCTCTGTAGTTAAAGAAATCAAATTATAAAGCTTCTTTTTATTTATCTGTTGAAAGCTATTTGTATTATATTATATTACAGCCAAGAAATCTTAATATTTCTCTTAATTCATTTGGCAATCAACGAATTATTATGATTCTTTCTTGCAATTAAAGATATTTCCATCAGCTTTAAAAACGCATTCTCTAACATCATTAAAAGGAGCCAAACATAATGGATGCATACGTTCTCTAATCATTATTTAATTATATAAAAATACGCCTCCTTATAACATCCTATTAATTCTCTAGCTGTATTTCTGCATAGGCGTGGATCTTTGGGTATTGGGGTAGTTGTTTATCTACAATCTTCATACTTATGCACTTCAGATCTACATCTATGGAAAGCATATTATGAATGTATCAAAACTTCAAATGACTTAGTATTCATTTAATACAAAATTAATTAAAATAGACATTTTACATAATATATAAATTATATATAAAATAAATTAATGAATTAGAAAAAAATGCCATAAGTTAAAGTTACTCTCAAGAAAGTCTCAAATGGATTTATTGTTCATGATGCAGATACTACTGTTAGAATCCCAAAAAGTATCGTATAATAAACTCCTGCTCCCTCAACTACTTAAACAAAAAATAAGCCTCAAGAAATTGCATTGTCCTCCCAACCATAATTATAACAATAATAAATACAAATAAACCCTACAATGCTTTCTCCTTAATAATCATATTTATATTCTTAAATAAATCCTGTAATCCAATAAAGTATTTAAGTTTAATAGTCTAAACAAACCATTAAAAATGCTTCTCCTCAAACACCATATAAAAACATAATATAAGCTCCGATTAATCAACCTACTCTTCCTGTAAAATTTGATATTTTACCTCCTGATCCTCTTGTGACAACTAAGAGATCATATGAAATTACAGTACCATCTTGTACATCTTGGTTTAGAATTGATAAAATTCATTCTATAGAAAAGGAGAATTTTAAAGAATATTTTAATCAGGAGAACAAATATAAAACACCTTAACTTTATAAGAAACATAGAAACTTTATTATTAATTTATATTATAATACTCCAAATATTTACTTGACTACTACTGCATGTAGAAGACAATTAGCAGCTGATGCATGCACTATTGTTAGAATTCATGGATTTCTAAATCATTGGGGAATTATCAATTCTCAAGTTGATTCTGATCAATATTCAGCCAAAATTTTACCTCAACCTGCAATACCTGATAATTTATTTAATGAATTATTTTAATCTAAAAATTGTTCTGAACAATTTTAATTAAGTGAATAATAAATTATTGATTCTATTAGAGCTTTATCACTTAAATTAAGGTTACAAGATAAAATAATATTAGGCCTGTTTGTGACTCATGCTAAATGAAATGTAATTTAGTTTGGTACCAATAAAAACCTATTAAGGATATTAAGGAGATTATCCTATGTATAAAATGCTATGGAAATAATCATTTCCCAAATATACTTTGTGCAGAGGACTTTTTTAAAACTGATATTGAGGAAAAATTGAAAAATATTAATGTATCAATTGATAAGGCAGAACAATTAGATTCTTAACTAGATGATAAAGAATTGTCAGATATGTTAAATTACATATAAGAAAACCCAGAAATCAGTTGGGATAAAATATCAGAACATGTTAATGAAAATAGATAAATAAAACTGGATGTTGTTTAGATTCTCATTAATTTTTTAATGTATCCACTCAAAAAACAATCTTCAATAATTCGTTCTTTAGAAGGAAAAGAATAATTAGAAAAATGGACTATTTATGATTTGGCTTCCAAAATAGCTAGTGAAGAAGTATTAATTTTAAAATCTAAATATTAGCCTTAAATTTTCTCTGATTCTTCAAATCTTTATGCTTATCATATATTCATCTTTTAAAAGCATCTTAATTAAGTAAAAGATACTAAGTAAATTAATGGATAAAAGACATGCAATGGAAATCCACATACGGAAATAATTCAAAAACAGTCCATTTTATAAAATAGTTTAGTAATTTATTATTTTTACTATAAAGAATGATCTTGATCAAAATTTGATTGTTAATTTTAAAGAAGATTCAATAAAGAAGGCTGAATCTGAAATTAAATAAGAAGAATCTAAATTAAACAAATGTATTAATTCTATTATAAATGTTTAAATGGAAAAAATTCAACTAAAAATTGCTTTCCTAGAAGAATATGAAAAGATAGTTTTAAATGAGAAAAACGTCTTAGAATAATAATAAGTATAAGATGTGTTATAATAGAATCTTAGAAACAAACCCTTGCTGAAAGATTAATAGTTGTTTAATAAAAACTTTAAATGTTTAATGAAGAAAATAATTAATGATATTTATTAAATAAAATAATGCAATAATAAACTTAAAGATCTTAGAATATCCAACCTGAGAGAATATAAAGCAAAATTGGGAAACCAAAAGGAATGGGTTCTTTAAAACCTTTGGATAGGACTAACGCATGGACTTCAAATCAATAAAGCACTTAAGCAATATAAACCCTTTCTCGATTAGGAAGATTTATTTGTTTTTAATAGACAGGATCCAAAAAAGTAACATCTGATTAATAAAATCAAAAAAAAACAAAAAAGAAATAGATATCACAAGATGCACCTGGAATATTTCTAAATAATGCTTAAATTCAAATTCCCAAATTAATTGGGGAACACTGCCAAATTTTTGAAAAACCTAATAAAAATTGTGTAGTATTTTTTTTTAAATCTAAACATCCTGAATTTGAAATAAAAGAGGGTGTTCCAGTATTAAAATAGAACATTGAAAAATATGCCAATTATCCTGCCTTATAAAAATTAGCACCATTATTAAATCAAAAATTTTTAGAGGAATATTATTAATATTTATAATATTAAGAACAAATTTTAGAGGAATTCTATTACTATGAAGAAAATCAAAATTTGAAGACTGCCCATACTATATTGCAATGTCTGTTTACAAAATATATACTTAAGATCTATAAAAATCCAGGAGCAGAGGAATTAAAAAAAATTCAAGACAATTTGGACGACTATTATTAAGATTTCTAGAATAAACCAGAAACAAAAACAGATGTTCTAAATTGTTTAACTGAATTACTAGCATGTATGCAAATAGAAGAAGATTTTGATTAATATAATGAATAAGCATGATTAATATAAAAATTTAATTAATTAAATTTTTTAAATCTTATATTCTATTAGTTTAATATTCTATCATGTAAAGCTCATAAATTGAACTTAAACCTTAGATAAAATATATATTTAAAATGTTTAAGAAAACAATTTCTAAAAATAAAAGCAAAACTTAACATAAATATAATATGTAATAATCTAAATCAGAAATCGGCAAACCTACTGGAATACATTCAATTTGTAAAAACTTAAGTTATCCAGATATTTGGAGTTCTTTAGAAGTTGAAAAAAACTTGGTTTCTTATTTAATAAAAATTGGAAGACATGTTTGTTTACATTTAACAGGTTCTTAAAAAGAATCGTAAACTAATGAACACAACAAAAAGTTAAAATTTAGATAAGAGAAATATTAGAATATTTAAAAAAGCAAACACATTTATGAATATATAGAATATATTGCAAAAAGCTTATTTAATTGGAAATGTTCAAAATTGAATGTTGTTTATTTCTTTAGAAATAATAGTTTTTTTAAACTTGGATATTAGAGATCAGAATTCAAAAATTTTAAATGGAATCTTGTAATGAAGAATATTAAATTTCTATTAAATGAATAATTTTATTATGAACTTATTGAAATTTTGCACTTATTTGAAATGAATTATTCTTCGATGGAGATTGCCGATCTATTGATAAAAAAATCAATTAATTTATAAGAGGTGCCTTAAATAGTTTAAAACTTTTTTATACTGTTAAATAAAAAATAAATTATTGAATAGTAGAATATAGAAGTCACAATTACACAGCTTGAAAGATTGAAACATTTTTATATGAGTTCTATATATTAACACAAGGTTTAGCTTTATGAAATCATAAATGATATAAGGGGAATTATGTATTAAGAATAAATTAATAATAATCATTATTTGGATAAGTAAAATTCACAATAATTTGATATGAATGATGAAAGTGTTATTTTCTAATCTGATTGAGAACTTATTTATTATGAAACATTATTGACTTTATATTTATATACAAAAGTTAATAATAGAAAATATTGCATATTTAATTAAAATGAATATAAGAGTATCTGTAAAGTATTGTGGAAGAAGCTTGACTGCTTAAATTAATCCTAAGACAACTCTCAAAGAAATAATTTAGCATACTATCGATGGAGGATATGCGTAATATTATTGTAATTAAGAAATAGAAAGCAATAAATGTTGAATAATCCTGGTGTATACATTTCAGACAGATCAATATTATGCACAGCAGATGATCTAAGTAAACCTTTGGAAGTTTACTTTCCAATGATTTCTTTGTAAGGTCCACCTGTAGAATTATTAATTTTGAGACAAGAAGAGTTTGTTGAGTACGAATAAGCTATAAATTCATAACCAAAGTTGGATAACGAACCTCCGATGTTGGATGACAAATCTCAGAAGATCGAATAAACTCAGCCAATTTAACAACCACCAATAGGCGATTTATTCCCAAATTCACAAATGTTAAATTCAGGATAATAGGTAGTTACACAGTCTTAGTAATAGTTTACCATATAAATTAAAACAACAAGCAACTTAGCTAAGGAAGAATTTTAATTGAAAGATTTAACATAAAATAGTACAATAAATGATGTTAAGGATTTAATATTCAAACGTTTAGGATTTTATGACAGGTAATCAATTTTATTAGAATAGATCTATTGTTGATTTAGATATATATCATAATGATTAACCGCTTTAAGGAGCTAAAAGTAACAAAACTTTGTTTTAATTGAACATATTGAGTGGAACAACTTTAGAAGTAAAGGCAAGATGGACAGGAGGAAATTAGGCATGACACATGAGTTATTAAATAGAATATAAAAATAATAAAGCAATGATATTTAAAAAATGAAAAAATAAGTTTCTAAAAAATTAAATTATTTAATTGAATTATGGCTTAACAATCAGTTGACTTGAAGTAGAAATTAGATGAATCTGTAAAAGGAGAAGAAATAATCGAACCTTCATAAAAGAAGGTTGCTAATTAAAATTAGGAGTAAAACGAGACTGAAACAAGCTAAAAGAACGAAGGAGAATAATTAGGATCTTTATTTAAAAATAATGGAACCAATTTATTTAGCAATTTAGGAATAACACTAAATTCAAATGGTAGTTTATTTGGATCCTCCAAACCATCTACCGGATTGTTTGCCAACATGAATCAATCGTAGCCAAATAATAATGTGATTGATTTAACTAAGCCAGGTCCCTCTTTATTTGAAATTGATTTTAAAGTTCCTAAATCAGACGATAGTGATGCTCCAGAAGATGCAGGTATTTCTATTCAATATAATAATTTAGCAGGGGAAGATGAATAAAAACTCGATGATGAAGAACCAAAATAAATTGAAATGAAATATGATTATTCTTCTAAAACTGATTAATTATTAGTAGTTGAGATTGAAAAATTCAGAAAAAATACAAATGATGTTTAGGAGAAAGGAACTGTCGCTTTAGAGAAATCAAAAGAAAGCGATACATATTACTTTATTTATAGGTATACTTCATCATCATTATTAATCACAGGAATTAAATTTAATAGATATTATATACGGGACAATTATTAAAGGGAATTTCTGAAATCAAACCTTTAGGTTCGAAATAAGAAAACATATTACTAAGAACTATTAGCAGAAAATAAAAGACTTAATCACAAGAAAATAAAGATGCGCTTTAAATTGATACTCTTAAAGTCATGTTTAAAGACAAAGAGAAAACAGATTTATTTAAGGAAAAAATTTAAAATTTGTTTATTTGATTTATATATATTAAAAAAGTCAAAAATGAACATCTCTCACAAAATTTTTCTTTAGAATTTTGTAATCACCATCATAAGTTCCAGGACCAATATCTTAAACTTATTATTACTAAACTCGTAATTCCTTTCCAAAGATGTCATTTCCTTTATTATAAGTTGTTTTAGTAAATTAATCATATACAGTGTAACTTCCAGGACCTAATTCTTCTGTTATCTTTTTATCTTTAAATCTTTGAACATTTGAACAAAATACAGATGATTATTACTAAATATATATATCTAAATATTCTACTTGCTTTTATATAGATTTACTACGTTCTTTTGTAGTATTTACTGAAACTAATTCTTTTGCAACTGATAATGTAAATGATTCAGGATATTTCTCAATAATAGGTCTTTTTTCTTTCCTTCTAAATACATATTTAAATTGTTTCTTTTTTTAAATCAAATTATCGTAACTACCAGGACCAGGAACTTCATTATTTTTTGATATATCTTCTTTCATTCTTTTTGATCCTGATCCAAAACTAGATGGAAATAATCCATCTTTTCTTTAAGGTTTTGATAATTCTTAAACAATATAATTACCAACAGGAACTAACATATTATCTTTTGGAGGTTATCTTGGTAATTTTGACATATAACCTCCAGATTCAATAAGTTAATTATGACTTTAATATTAACCTGGTCCAGGATTGTCATCTATATTATATTTAAATCTTGGCTCCCTACTATCAAAGCATTAATTTTAATAATTTAATTCCACTATTTTACCAAATTGTGATTCAACTTCATAATAACCTGGTGGCGGAGCTGTTTATCTTTCTTTCTTCTTCTTTTCTTTTTCAAATAATTTTTCCAAATTATATTCATCTCCTTGAATAAATTTGATTCTCTTCTGTTTTTCCTACTTAAATAAATTAGGTTCTGATTCATTTTATCCATTATTTGTCAATTATTTCCCATAGATGACATCAGCTGTCAAAAATGGTTCTTAAAATGTAGTTCTTTTACTATCTTCTTTAATTATAGCACCTCTAACTCTTGGTTTAACAAAAGATTAATTTGAATTGTAATGTCCAGGTCCAGGAGGCTAAATTTATCCTTTAACCATATTACTTTTTAAGGAATAATAGTTGATAATTTTTGCAAGAGTTTAGATTTATCTACACTATATTCTCCTGATGGTATTATTTCTAATTACATATTTATCCATTAATCCATTTATTTTATTAACAAATTCTTCATTTTTTTATCAATTTCCTGAGTCTTTTTTAATTATTGCTATGACTATGATTAATAATAAAACTTACATACTTATGCTTGATAAACGTAATTACGATCTTTTAATTTCTAATTTTAAAAAGAATGCTTTAAAGATGTTTAATAGGCAATTTTGTCAAATCCATCTACAGCTTTACTTTATGCATGATTATTTGCTTAAACTTCTCCAAATCGATCAGATTTAGAGAACTATTATTAAGGTGGTTTAGTTTTAATTGTATTTAACATATCATTTACATCATTACCTATATAATATCCAGGAGGAGGATTAAAATTCTCTGTATAAGTTGATTTTGGTGTAATACTAAATTTCATAATATTAAATTAATTAATATAGTTTTTAAATCATATAAATTATATTTGATATAAAAGAGTAACAAGATTACATGTATATTTGTCAACAATTTATTTTGAATTATAATTACTTTTATTATTAATACAAATAAATAGAAAATAATTGAAAATGAACAATGTTATGATATACGAAAATTGAATTCTTAAGAAATTGATAAACTATTGATTAAATTTATTTTCTCTAATCAACTGGTGCTTATATTGATATCTTTTAAGCATTATCAAATATTTTGTTGAGGCCTCATATTATGCATTCTCTAATTTATGAAAATAAATACCTAAAATTCATTCTTTTAAAAGGATATTTACAATCATTTTTTGAATCATATCCAAAGATCTTATTCAAAATTTTAATTTTTGTTAAGGTATTTTAAAGCCTGTTATTTTTAATTTCTGAAAACTACCTTGTCTACTTTGGGAAACATACTTCGGATGGCTGCTTACTAAGAAGTTATTGATGAAGAATGATTCTAATCTAAAATAACTAAATCAATACTGAGTAAACATCAACACAGCTTCTTCAACACTTTTGCTTTTTAAGTTTTGAGAATTATAGAATCTATAGAATTACAATCCACTACTAATATATCAAGTTATGGGGCTGTATAATTAAGAGTTCCTGCTTTTGTCAGTATAGTAACTTATTGTTGGCTAATCTTGCTTTTTCAAAATTCTTAAATTTTGTATATCTGTTATCCTTCTTTCCAGATTTATCAATATTCACATAACATATTGAATTCTTTATTAATTCATAAAGAGTTTTCTAGTTTCAATACCATATAACTCATATTTATATAAATCATTTAATTTTCTTATTAATTCTTGTTGAAATTTATTCTATTTGGGTTTTTGGAAATATAAATACCATCATTTAAATTTAAATGCTAATTTTTATATTGAATAAATTTAATCTTATTTATAACGAAAATTGAATTTATTCGAATTAAGATCATATTATTTAAATTTGAAAATAATAAAGTCAAAAATATTAATTATAGTCTCTAAACAATTCATTGCATTCTTCTCAAATTAAACATATGTTCATTCTCAATGTTATTAAAAGGTTTTTTATGATAAATAAATTCTGAAATATAATCCTTATTCAACAGTATATAAATTAATGATGTTCAAATCCATCATATACTGCAACCTTAACTAGCAAAATGTATATATGGAGATCCTTCTAAACCAATACAAATGAAATGAACTTTTACTTGAATCATTCAATTTGGACAAGATGATTTTGGTTATAAGCAAGCAGTATTTTGCAAAAAATAAAAATTTCTAATTTTAGATTATCTTCTTTACAGATTTTCAAATTTAAAAATAAAGAGTGTAATTTATTCAAATTAAAAAAAAGGATATTTCTATAATACTTAATTAAATAAAATTATATTAAATAATCTATTTAATAATATGAAATAATTTTTAGAGTTTAATAAAATTAAATTCTAAATAGCATCTCTTAATCCTAAATTTAAAAATCTATTCAAAGCTTTCAAATATATTGTATTTTCTATAATATTAATGATTTTATAAATTTGATATTGATATCCCAATGATTTTATATGATACAATATTTTAAAGTAAACGATCAAAATCTAATAAAAATCCTAAATTTCATACCATTTAAGAATTGTCATTAATAAACATCAAATTATTTTTTTAGTACAACTATCTATCCCATTTTCAAAATTTAAGTTTATTCAAGGTAGATAATTTAGAAAGGTGTCTTTAATCAATTTAAAGTTGATTATAGATAAAAATCATTTGATAATCCATAGCTGACAAAGGTTTAATAATAATCTTATAATAAATCAATTATTAATAAATTTTCACAATTTAAATTGAAAAAGAATTGAAAATTGAACTTTCTTTTGAATGCTCTCATTGCATAAGATAAATTAAAAGGATTTGATATAAAATAAGATTTGATAAATTAAAATCCATTAATGAACAGCAATTAATTTAATATTAAAATTCTAAAAAATGTAAAAGTTTTAATAAACATTTTGTAAGAAATAAAAAAAGAAAGGCTTTTAGCAATTAGGTAGATTAGAATTATGCTTAATTATAAAAAAGATATTAGGTAAGAGATGCAATTTTGTATATCAATTATCTTATTTTATAAATATAATTAATAATTAAATTACATGTCCGAAAGATAAGTATATAGCTTATTCAAATTAGTAGAAAGCAATTAGGGCCTAATCAGCCAAAAACCCTAGTTAAAAATAACCTTCTAACCAACTGTATGGAAATTCAATAAAGGGATTCAAAATGTAACTTAAATTACTATTAGAAGTGTGAAAAAGATTAAAATAAATAATTTAATTGAAGAGAGACCATAAAGTGGTTAGAATGAAATAAGGGCAAGATAGATTTAACAAGAAACTGATTTTTTTAGAAATAATATGGAGGTGTTTGATAAAGAAAGACTTTTTGAGCATTTATCATAAGCTAAATCATAGATCAATAACTTAAAGACTGATAATTATTAATTAAAGACGACAATTTTATAATAAGAAGTAATTGCTAATATTTATTGATAGAAAACAATTCAAAAATATGAGAGAATCATAGAGGATTTTCAAAATAATGGTAATTTGAAAAATGTTTAAATGAAATTGGGAGTTGAGGTTTCAATTATCTTTTGATATTTTTAGACATCTTTATTTTTATAAATGAAAAGATAAATAAAAGATTAGCAAATTGAATTGAGAGAGAAAGAGAATTTGATATAAAATTATAAGAAAAATGCAAAAGTAAGCAAATTTTAGGAGATGGATGTATAATATTCATAATAATAAAGGCTGAAATTAGAGAAGTATATGAGGAACTATAGAGATTAAGAGAACTACTAAAAGAAAGAGACGAAATTTTATTACATTAATAAAAGTAAAGTTATTAATATCATAGTCATGCTCAGGAGTATTCAACAAATAATGAATACGTCAAAGAACTTTAACAATAGAATGAAACATACTTGAAAGACAATCAGGAGTTAGTTCAGATAGTAAAGTAAATAGAATTATATATTTTAGACTTTATGAATAAAGAAACACATAATTGGAGCAATAAGTTTAATAGCAATAGAAATCATTAAATAAGCAAGCTCGAGATATCTAATTATTAAATTAAAAGCTATAAGTATTTAAAAAGAGAGGAGCCAATGGTTAATATATTGTTAGTTAGGAGGAAATAGATAAAGATATAGAGGAGAGAACCAAATTAAATTATTTGGTCGAGGAGCAAAAGGAAAGGATACAAAAATTGGAATAATAGTTAAAGAAATTTTAATCAGACAATAGAAAATAATTGGAATAGAAATAAGGCAGAAATTTATAATAATAATAATCTTCTAGTTCAAAAAATATAAATAATAATAGTTCTTAATAATAGCAAATAGTATAATTATAATAATAGGACTAATTAAGATAAAACAATAGTACAGATTCTATACTAATTGATTAAGAATTAGCATAATGTTATGCTGATGAAATTCGTTGTTAATTATATTTAGACAATGTTCCATATGCTAAATTCAAAGAAGTATTAGATTAGTGTTATTATAGAAATTGTCTACTTTGAATAAAGGGAGACTAAATGAAAATGGAGTTGTAGAGTTTTTAAAAACAAAGTTAGACATGGATGCAATAAAAGCTTAGAGATTTGCGAAAGCATTATTAAAGAGTGATGGATATGACTAACCAATTCAAAAAATGATAAGTGCTAATAGATTTAAAAATATGATTATGTCTCTTATTCAAGAATACATTACTTATGATGGTTCATCTATATATTAAGAAGCTCGGAAAGTAAATTGAATTATATTACAATTAGACTTTGATGAGGAATAAAGAGGAACTTACAAGGAAATTTAAACAAAAGTTTCCAAATTAAGAATAGATAAATATTAGATAATTTGAATAATTAATTTTAGAAGCTAATATTTCAATTACTGATTTACAAAAGGATTAATTATTCATACACATATATAAAGTATATAAGGACTTAATATCATTATAATGGGAATAATTTTTTAGAGATGATTATAAGGCTGATTAATAGACAAAATACATTAATTATTAATAGTCTAGTACTCCTCCATTATCATTGAAATAAGATAATCCTAATGATTATATCAAGATATAAACTTAAAATTCAGATTCTTCTTAATAAGCTAAAATACGAAGTCATGCTAGAAATTCCTCTTAAATTATCGATAATGATCCTAATTATAAAAATGTATAATAAAAAAATTAAAATGATGAAGAAGACGAAAATTATGATGATTATTTTGAAAAAGATGAAGATAAAAATTCATAAAATTCAGTTAAAATTAAAGAACAAGAGAAAAAAGAGGAAGTAGAGGAAGAATATCCGGAATAATTTGATGATTATTAAATAAGGCCATAAGAAGATAAAGAAGATGCAGCTATGAAAATTTAAATTGCATATAAAAAGAGGAAATAAAAAGAAGAAGGAAAGAAAATTTTAGAAGAGTAAAAAGAAAAAAAGAGAAAATACTTAGAAGAATAAGAAAAGAAGAAAAAATAAGAATAATTAAAGAAATAATAAGAAGAGAAAAAAAGATAAGAGGAAGAATAAAAGAGAATTTTAGAAGATTAAAGAAAAAAATAAGAGGAATTGAAATTATAATAAGAAGAAGAGAGAAAGAAAAGAGAATTTGAATAAAAATAAAAGGAACAAGAAGAGCAATAGAGAAGATAAGAAGAATAAATGAGAAAAGAAGAAGAGGAGAAAGCTGTATTGATATAAAATGCATACAAATAGAAAAAATAAAAAGAAGAAGGCAAAAAAATATTAGAATAGAAGAAGAAGGAAAAAGAAGAATATTTAGCTGAAAAAAAATAGTAGGAAGAATTATTAAGATTAAAATTATAATAAGAATAAGAAGAAAAAGAAAAAATAAGATTAAAAAAAGAATAAGAGGAGAAGGAAAAACTTTTAAAAGAAGAGGAAGATGCAGCCTTAAAGATATAAATAGCATATTAAAAAAAAAAATAAATTGCAGAAGCTAAAGCATTATTAGAATAAAAAAAAAGAGAAAAATTTGTAAATGACTAAAAATAAAAAGAAGAAGATAGAATAAGAAGGTAGAAAGAAAGAGAAGAAAAATAAAAAAAGGATGAAGAAGAAAGTGCTATTAGAATTCAAAAAGCTTTTAAAGATAAAAAATAAATAAATGAGGCTAAATAGATATTAGAAAATAAAAGAAATGAAAGAGATTCGTTAAATAAAAATTAAAAAAAAGGATCTAAAGAAAAAAATGATAAAAAAAATAATGAAGATGATTATGAGATTGAGTTTGAATAAGAACTAGATAATCAATTAGAAGTCAAAAAGGAAATTAATACAAAAGAAGAGGAAATAAATATGGCAGCCTCAAAAATATAGGGTGCTTATAGACATAAAAAAAATAAATCCGAAGGAAAAAAATTATTAGAAGAACTTAAAGAAGAAAAAAAAATAGAGGAGCTGAGGAAAAAAGAAGAAGAATTAAAATTAAAAGAATAATAAGAGCTTGATGAAGTGGCTGTAAAATTGCAGAAAGCATATAAAAAGAAATAGCAGAGAGAAGAAGGAAAAAAAATCCTAGAAGAGAAAAGAAAAGAAAAATAATAAGAGGTTTAATAAAAAAATAATTAAGAATAATAGATAACATAAAAATTTTCAATAGAAAATTAAAATAATGTAACTGGAGTTAATGTTGTTACATCATAAAAAGTTGATGATGATGATGAGTATGGCAATGAGAAGTTCGAGGATGGCACTGATCACGATAAATTTACTAATCCGGCATTAGTTTAAAGAGAATCCTAATAAATTTAAATTGAGGAAAATGAAAAACTCGTTGATGATCCAGTAGCAGAATAAATGGAAGATAAATTATTTAATAGTGTTGGAATTATTGTAAAAAAATAATAAATTTAATTTAGGGAAACTCCATAAATAAGTTAGATGTTTCTAATGCTGATTAACTTTTTTGAAACCATTTAAATCAACATTATTTATAAATTACATATTTTTGATTTTTACTTATTAATATATAATGAATTAACAAAATACAACTTCAAATATACAAAATGATAAAGATATTCTGAAATAAATATATTCTATTTGAGAAATATATAGCTAATATGATAAAATTATATATTAGATTTATAACGAAATTAGAAGTAATATTTATAGTGGAATTTAAGCAGCTTTAAACTTTGTGTGAATTATTTATGGTAGTATGTAAGAACTTATATTGCTTATCGTAAAAATGGAACATGATCATCAAAGACTATATTAAAGAAATATAATTCTCCTTCCATCTATAAAATTAGTTAAGAGAATAATAAATTTAAGCTTTCTTAAAAGTGGCTAAATGAAATATAACATGGCTTTATTTTATTTTATAATTTTTATTAATTTTGAACTATTAGTGCAAATTGCTTACATGAAAAAGAACGCTAAGATCAAGTTCAGCTCTTGGAGAGTCTAAAATAGTTTTAGGAAAATATGCTAGCGAACATCTTTGAGAATAAAATATATCTGCATCTTATTGGACCTTATCTTAGTAAAAGTGCAAATCGATGTTCTTGTTAGGACTGAGTTTCATATTGAAAAATTTTAAAAGATTATCGGTTTAAAGTATAATTATTATACTATTAGTATTGTTAGAATGAAGGAAAAATTATGATTAAATTCATAATATCAAGTCTCTATTAACCTATCAACTTTAAAGTTATTATTCTATTTTAAGTCTTTATAAGTATAATATTTTATTTTTATAGCTTTACAATAGGCAACTTATTTCAGTTACAATAAAGAGTTTCCAACGTCACTAAACAATTAATTTATTTGATTAAAATATTTTTACCATTAGATTATTATATTAAAGACTTTTAATTATAAATTAAAATTAAAGAAACATAACTTAAATTAAAGTGTTTAGAGTACATAATTTTTTTCTTTGATTTTATTTCTCAGGCTTTAATTACTACAGACTATGACAATTAATCATTAAAAATAAATTATTTTAAAAAATCACATTGAATCGCGATTCTAATCTTATGGTGATTCTTCGAAATAATTAAAGTCAATGAATAATGCAGCAGCTAACAGTAGCGCCTTTTATCTACTTGTCGATTATAAAGGAAACATTAATCTAAAATTTGTTGCATCCACATTGCATAAAGCATTACAAAATCCAGCAGATTCTTTCCATAATTCTGAAACTTTCTTGCATTTATTAGTAAAATATACCTATCCTTAGGAATCAATTATATCAAATCTAGCTCTTTAGCATGCTTCACAAGGTAGTTAAACTAAAAAAGGCCACTAACAGCAGCTTCCTTTTACAGAATATATTAATTAGTTATTTTCATCTCTTATCTCAACTCCCTTATCACAGCACATAAAGGGATAATATATATATCCAATTTTACCTCCATTTTATAATTAAACTTCCATCATAGGCCTGAAATTATATTTTTTATTACCTTGCTAAACAAAGGAATGTGCATTTGAACTCTCTACTCAACCTAAATACTGTAGTTGTGTCTTATTTTTAATCATATTATTTGACTTTCAGATCAAATGCTCTACAAGCTCCTGGAAGAAAATTTCTTTAGCAACAGCTGCTGTCTTCTTTACATTTAAAAATTGGAGCTTAGTGTTTGAAATCTGGTTTATTTCCCATTGAATCAGATTAATATACATAATAGACATTTTTTTTCTCGCAAAGTCCTATAGCTTCTAAATAATCAGGACGCTGTTTAATATAAACACTTGGACATCTAGAAATTGCTTCCAATCCTGAGTTAAAGGAAGCCTAAATTCGTAAAATATTTACATCAATCTAACCAGGATTAACATACTGTTGTTAAGGTGATTAGTATGCCGGTTAATATTACATTTTGCAAAAAATTTTATTAATAATTAATTGAGATTATTAAGTTAGAAATAACAACAAAATTATTCATAAAGATAAACCAGATTTTTGCTTTGGATTAAAATTAAAGTTGACAATATTAAGTTCATCTAAAATTAAAGAGAATATTTTGATAACCTGATAAATTTATTTATCATTAAATTAGTAAGCTCAGAAAAAGTTATAATTATCTTGAGTTCTATAATTTTCAGATTGATAATTCCTAAAAAGATAAAAAGATTTTTAATTAAGAAAATTAATTTTAGAGTATACTTTATTCTAATAATAAATAATGCTATAATCATCTTTGCTTAGTTTAGCCTCTAGAAATGATCACAAAACAATAGAGCGAAATATATTTAACTTAATAAAACAAATATGAAAGATAACAATTGTTAGAAATTATGGATTTTAGATAGCTTTAACGAATAATAATCTTTATTTGAAATGTGTACTTTTTTAGAATTTTCTATCTAATGATATTAATGTAAGATCAGATGGTATTAAAATTATTTAGGCTATTATTTTGTTAGAAAATCACCTCATAAATCACTTAATGATGCTTTTTCAAATTTATAGACAAAATAAATTGAAACCTAATATCGTTAAATACCTCTAGAACATCAATAAAATTGCATTTGCATATGCCAAATTAAATTTAGAGCATTAAGATTTGAAAAATAAGCTAATTATATTTTTAGGAATTTTTCCATATTCCAGCTTAAAAGAAAATTACAATAAAATCTAATTAATTAATTCTCCGTTAAATTTACATTATTTTTTTAAATTATAAAATAAAAGTTAAGATTGCATCAAAAATTATAGCTAAGAAAAACCTACCTATAAAACAGTTAATTTCTTCATGTAAATAACACTTAATTTTAAAAAAAATAATATGAGAATTAAAGAATATAATATTTTGACAATGCAAAAAGGCATTATGTAATGGCATATTACTTTAAGATTACAAAAATTACGATTTAACTTGTGGAAGTAATTATCTAAAGATAATAATTTAGAGCATCTTAATAATAGTAGCATATCTAAAGAACATAAAATAGAATTTGACAATTGTTTTTCATAGCACTTAAAATCCACCCATCATTTTGGATATAAGAAAATTTTATTAAATAATGTGCTTAAAAATTTGATTTACTAGATTTCGCAAAATGAAACACAACATTTACAAAACTTACAAATTAACAAATTTATAAACATAAGATAACGGTTGTTATCTTAATTAGAATTAGAAAAATTACAATATAGATGAAATAAGATAAATTAAATCTCGAAATGTGTTGAAAGAAGTATTTTTCTTCAATTAGAAGAAATCATTTTATTTCACTTTAAATAGTATTGTAATGTAAATTATTGAATTGAATAGAATATTCTTAATAATGAGTTAAATTAACCAGAAATAAAAATATTAATCAAATATCATAAAGTTAAATTATTTTAATTGAACATAGAAGAAAAAAAATGTAAAGATTTAAAGAGTAAAAAATATCTATTAGAAAATTTTAAAATTCAGAGGGAGAATTTCAAAATTACATATGTCATAAATACTAATTCAACTAGCAGCATAGGATGAATTGATATTATTTCCAAAAATATATTTATCTTGAAAAAATATAGCTATATAAACTTTTTTAGAATTTGTAAGGTTCAATTAAGTTTAAATTTAATAATTAAATCTAGGCAAAATTAGTTGAAAATTATAATTAAAAAAAACTTTGTAAACCTAAACATCTATTACATTGAATTGCATCTTGTGTTGATAACTTTGATTTATTAAATAGAATAGAATAGAATAATATTTATTAATTTAAGAATTTGAAGACTAAATTATGCTTTCATTTATTTTATCAGCTTTTCAAAATTATTTATTTAAAAAAGATTGTTGAACAAAATTTTTGAAGTATTTTCCATTTAAAAAAGAAACGACTGGTTAGAATAAAACCTTCTTTATTTTCTGCTATAATAATTATATAATAAGATTAATAGATTTTAAATCGTTTAATTATTTAGTATTATTTCAAGTCTAATATTATCAGGAGAAAAAGATTAAGAATCTAAGGTTTCCTAGTTTATAGAAAAAAGATCTATTGGAGTGGTTCAGATTTAAGAGAGTGAATAAAATAAAGTATGGATAAAAAAGGAACTCCTTTTTTATAAACGCCAGCAAAGTCGAAACATAAAATGTTAGCTCAAGTTATTTGATTAATTTACGACTTAAAATTTGTGAAAAATTATATATACTAGTAGGTAGAGCCAAAGAATATTTTTTCCTGCATATGATTTAAATTAAAAATAAGTCACAAATATTGTTTATATTATCATCTATTATTAACAGGAACTTTGCTTTACTTGTGTAAGGAATGTTTCTAAAGATTCACAAGACCAGCTTTGAAAGTTAACGGACTCAAAAATGAATAATTACTTATGAAAGTTTTAAGTACAGTTTTAGAGAATAGTTATTTGATGAACAGGATAGAAAAATATGAAAGAGGAATTTTTTGAAATAATTACAGAGATTCAAATCTAAAAAGACAATTCTGCTTAGTTTAAGGTGAAAGAAAATGAAGCTTAAATCAATTACTGAATTACTGTTGAATATAGCATCTGAGATATGTTAATGATTTAGATCATTATGCATCACCAAAGGAAAGAATTTGAAAAAAATTTTGGTTCTTTTGAATCTATTTGTTTGCAAATGGATATTATAAATGAATGATGAATTAAAATTAAAATATATGTTTTCATCACTATCTACAGGTTATGATGATTTATGGAAGGCTATAATTCGACCTCCAAGAGACAACGATTATACTCAATAAGATTTAGGTACATAAAAGATAAAGTCTTAGGTCCTAGCCAATTTAAAATATAAGGAGTTTAGGTCAAGAGAACAGACATTTAAATAAAAAATAAGAGAGGGCTTAAATTGGAATGCTCATTTTTTGAGCCAGTTAAAAAACCTTGTGAATAATTACCCTGTGTAATCTACTTACATGGAAACAGCAGTAGCAGATTAGAATGCTTGCAATCATTGGACGGACTTCTTTAGGTATTAAAAAGTTGAATATTAAAGCAATATATCTAAGTTTTTAGTTTTGATTTTGCTGGTTGTGGTAAATCTGAAGGAGAATATATCTCACTTGGATGGTATGAGAGAGATGATGTTGAAGTAGTTGTTGAATGGTTACGTTAAAGCAATAAAGTTTCTACTATTGGATTATGGGGGAGATCAATGGGTGCAGTTACAGCCTTGATGCATGCAGATAGAGATCCGAGTATTGCTGGTTTAGTTTTGGATAGCGCATTTTCAAATTTAAAGACTTTAGCAGAAGAATTAGCTAAATAATATGCTTAGAAAGTGCCATCCTTTGCCATTTCTGCTGGATTGTCGATGATAAGAAAAACCATTTAATCAAAAGCCAATTTTGATATTGAAAACATCAACCCACTTAAAAATCACGTTTCGAAGGCTTTCATACCTGCATTCTTCATTGCTGCTGATGAAGATTCTTTCGTTTTGCCTCATCACACTAAGAAATTACATGAAGCTTATGCTGGAGATAAAAATATTGTACTTTTATTAAATAACTTAAATTTAAATAGTCTATAGTCCCAGGAGATCATAACTCTAAAAGGCCATCTTTTGCAATGAATTCAATCGCCATATTTTTCTATAACACATTATAAGTTAAACATTTAGTTCCGGAATTTAAAGTAATCAATTTTATATCTCAAGCTGCCAGACCAATAAGCGAATGATAACAATTAATTAGATGAGGCAAATTTTCTATATCGATATAGCAATCAAGTTGGAAATGCATTCCAAGTTCAAGGAGCGATGAATGATTTTGATGATGATGAAGATTTAAGAAAAGCAATCGAAGAAAGTCTAAAAATAACTAATTCCGAACCTAATCAATAAAATTAACAAAATTCATAAAATTCATAAAATAGACCATAAGTTTAACCATATAAACAACCTGAAGACCTATTAAAATTTTCAGATGATGAGAGTTTGCTATGAAAACATGATTAAGATCATTCGTTTAATTTATCAACTATTTCACATAATACTTATGACGTTTATCTGTATTGTTTTGGTATCTATGATAATTATCCTAATCTTTATTCAATATTATCTAATTCTAAGTGAGGTTTAAATCTTTGCATAGCTAAGGTTGAAACAGAAAGTTTTTAATCTTCTTCTCTCATTCCTAATTATTCTCTTAATTTCGAAATCTCATATTCTTCAATTAATATCTAAAATATAATGTAGACCTATATACATTATCACTCATTCGCTTTATTGCATTTAGTTTATTTTGTAATAATAAATTCTCAATAGCATCACTCATATAGGTAAGATCATCCATCAAAGTCAAATCAAATTTATCAATCATTCTCTACTCTCCATTTACATATTATATTTCGCGAATACAACACATTTTGGCTATGTCCTAAAAATCTATCAATTCGTCAGCTGATTATTTTAATAAGATCTTTTTTAAATTCTTTTTCATACCAATTAAATTCTTTACTACTTAAAACATCTTTCTTGAATTATTTAAATATTCCTAAAATATAATTTTATCTCTATACTTTTAATTAATGTAAATTATGTATTAAATTAAAGATTTATTTACTAAAATTAATATATTGCTAAGCATATGGATTCTTAATGGTTTACAAAAGCGAATATTTTTTTTTTTATTCCTGCTATTCCTTAACTTTTTTAAATCTTTGTATCAAAGTTTGGCTTTCAAGTTTCATTATCTCAGTTTCAGTACGAATTTTTTTCATAACAGCTTATTTAGTTGGCTGTTTTTGTTTTCTGATCGAATTTAGATGATCTAAGTAATCATGTAAATTTTATTCATCACTTCTCTATATTCTAGGAGTAAGAATTGGTAAATGCTTTTATCTCGGTGTTATCGTACTTTCTCCATTAATAGTAGTCTCATTTCCAGGAAGCGAAGTGATATTGAGAGGACGAATTTTATTTGAGTTACCTTACCTTATTGGTGTTACTGATTAAAATCTTTTTGTTGGTCTCAATGAAGATGATTTATGAGTAGTGATGGTTTCTGAATGTTTGAATTTTGGAAACACTAGATGATTTTTATATATGAGACTCATTAAAAAAAATTATATAATTTTTCTCATCTCTTTAACTTAATTTATATACTTGTACATTAAGCTTAATAAAAGCTAATTTAATCTATCCTTCATTCAAATTTGCTTCAGGTTTATTAGCTAAATAATTGGAACAGTATTGATCGAAATTATAAAACTTATAATCTTTTTGCTGCCTTCAAAATTAGTTAAATAAATTCTACGATTACACTTTTAGCTTCAACAGCTTCTTACAAATATTAGATAACGAATTTAAATCAAGAGATTTGACAGCAATTGTTTATTTATCAAGCTATTAAAATTAATTTTTTAATTAAGTTATATTATTAAGAAAATATAATGTATATTCATTTATTGGATTTGGGATAAATTACAATTCTTCAGATTATCTCTTAGATTAATTTATAAAAACCTTTTTTGTTCCAGCTAATTTCACTTTAACATAAACTTAGTTAATTCTCAAATAAGTTCAATTGAATCAATATTTATTGTTTTCATTTATATATTTCTCAAACTGAATAATACATTTTGTTACTCAAATAATTTAAAATGTTGTAATTTTGACAAAAGAAGATAAATTTAGACCTTATATAAGTTAGTATTTTTCTTAATATAAACTAAATGGCAAAAGTTTGAAATTAATCATATTTTCAATTATTAGAATTCTAAAAATTCTAATTAAAGGTTTTTTTTCAAGTACAGAATCTTCAAATAAATTTAATAAATATTAAATAGTTTAAATAATTACGAAAAGTTTAATTTGTTCAAAATATAGTTATATTTAATAAAAAATTTAGTATTGGAAAGTAATCAATGAATGAGTTAATTTTCCAAAAAATTGCGACATTAAATTATTTGATTCATAAAGATTCTGAAACTCAATAATTATTAGAGGAATAAAAAATAAGATAAAAGGTCTGTTCATTATGTAGCATCTACGAAGGAAAAAGTCTCAGAATGTCCTAGCAACATAATTATGGCAAAGATTCTTTTTCCTATGCAAAAACAAGAATAGATATTTAAATTTTCATTTTCGATTACATTTACATCATAAACTTAAATAAAATCGTGCAGTCGCAATATAAGTAATAGCTAAGACTAATAATAGGATAAATTTTTGATTAATTCTAGCGCTATTAGATTTAGAAAAATAAATTTTATCATTTACTAAAGATGATAACTTGAAGGAGGAGGTTATTTAATAATCTAAAGCAATCAATATTAATTGTCTCTTAAATATTTTAGCTTTCAGTAAAGTCTTGAAGCTTATTAAGGTCAGCCATATATGAACTTTAGAAATATTAGAAAATTAACAAAGCCTTACTAAAATATGAAATTTATTAATAAAATTAAAGATCGGGTTGGAGTGGACTGGAGCGAGAGAATTAATATTATAAATGGTAAAAATTGTTTAAATAGAATGGAATACTTAAAATAGGGATACTAATCAAAATTTTTCATTCACAGAACTATTTAACATAAAAATTAAAAGGAATACTTTATGAATTGGTTTATAACATTAGGAATTATCTTTGAGAAAAGTAGTTATGCTAAGATAAGCATAAAATTGAATAATTATTATTTAATAAATTTAAGAATTTAAACAAAGTTACAATGAAAGTTGGTTGATTAAAATTTTTGAATAATAATCAAGTATATGTATAGAAATCATTAAATGTGGATTCCTATTCAAAAAACAAAGATTACTCTTTTTTAATTCTTATCTTAATCCTTAATATTCAATATAAATAGCTTGTGGAAAATTTATATAACGTTTACATTTGGTTTAATAATTAAATAAATTTGAATTTGAAATGAGAGGAAAAAACCCACCATATTATTAAATTTGCTCTCCTTAAAGAGCACCTTAACCAATTTAAGTTGCACCTTAATAGCCTAATTAATATGACAAATTAATTAACTTAAAATGTGAAAAAGTATTGATGGGATTTGAAATACAAAGGCAAAGCAAACTTATTAAGGACCTTGAAGAAAATAAAATTTAGTTAGAAAATCTTATGTAATTTAAATTAGTATTGTAGAAAAACCTATAAAGATGAATAAAAGATTTTACTCCTTGAAATATCTTCATTAAATCAAGAAATGAATAAAGTAAAGGAATAGGAGAAAATTTAGAGAGACCAGTTAACTGCATTTTTTAGAAACTAACCCTAAATAGATAATTAATTGATTTTCGAATAAACTGCTGAATATTAAAAGCTAAAGGAAGAAAATTAATATTTAGAGTCTAAAATATCTTATTTATTAAGCATAAATTAGTTAGAAAATAAATAAGATATTCCATTAAATAAATAGTTAAATTTGGATCAAAGCCAAGCCTAAAACCCGCTAATGGTGAATATTCAATACTAATTAGAACAACTTTAAAATAATATTTAAAATTATAAGTAAGGAAGCTCTATTTAAAATAAATATTTGAATTCTTTAACATTTTTAAAAGAATTAATAAAATCTCAAGTGTCATTACTTAACAAACAAGAAAATTTGAATAGAGAAATTGATTGTTAGAAAATAGATGCATATTTAACTAAAATTAATTAAGATATAGAAGACTTAAAATCTTATGAAACTCCAAAAGCAGTCAGAAGAATTTTAAATAATTAAAGTCCATAATTAGGAAGGTCATGTTCTTTAGGATTATCATCTGATGAAGTCTTTTCTAAAATTATTGGTCATATCGAACATTTGTAATAAGGAGCACCAAACATTCCAACAATATTAAAATAAATTTCTTTGCTAAATTCTTTGGTAAGGTTAAAAAATGATGATCTTAAATTAATAAGCAATAATAATAAACTAAGGTAATCACCAACCAGATTTTCTATTGCTTTAACTCCTGTAAAATACCTGAGTCCAATTAGAATTTCCCCTGTGAAGATTCAGCCATTCATTATGAACTTAAGTGCCCCTTAAAAAGTTTCAATCATATCTTCGAATATACATGACTCACATTAGACTAATTAAAGATAAAACGTTGTAGATTCATTTCCAATATAATAAAGAGATGAATTTCAAAATGTCCTTAATTCATTTCGAGACAACTAAAGTAAAATCCATTAATTGGAATAAGAAAATGCTTTATTATAGGAATAAGCAAAATTATTAAGATAAAAATATGATTAGCTTATCTAATCATAAACTGAATAGCCTTAATTATAAGGTTTAGATGCAGCAAATTTAGACTTAAAAAGAAAAAATTTGGATTTGAAATAATAAATCAATGAACTTATGGATGATAGAATAAAACTATAATAATAATATGATAATTGCAAACGTTAATACTAGGATTTATTAAATCAATTAAAATCAGAATAAATGCCAGATGAATATAGAAAGTTAGTTTTACCCTTATAAGAGTTAATTCATAATTTGGAAAATGAAAAGATTTTGAAAAATGATGAAATTACAACTTTAATTGAAGAAAATGACATGTTTAAAAAAAATCAAATTTAACTGCAAGATTAAATAATAGATTTATTGAAAGTAGTTAACCAATAAAATATAGAACCTTTTGATGATAAAGATGTAGAAAGTTTGGACGATAAAATGGAAGATAAATTGAAATAAATAAATATCTTGCAAACAGAAAACATTATACTAAAAGATTAACTTGTAGAGGTTGAATAATAAAGACAGGATGATTTAAAAACTTTCAAAGATTTAATTGGGTAAGGAGCAGATCAATAATGTATAGGCGATTTATTACAATAAAAATAAAAGTTATAATCTGAACAAAGATAATTGCTTATTTAAATAAATAAATTGTAATAAGAACTTATAGAACAATAAAATGAGAATTAGTTGAGATAGGAATAATTAAAAAGATTAAATAATGATAAAGTAAATAAAGAAAAGGAATAACAAGACATAATATTTGAGGATTAATCTACAAAATTATTAAAAGAAATAGATAACTTGAAAAGTCAATAACTACTTCTAAAAGATGAATTAATAGAAACAAAGAAACAACTAAATGAATAATTGCAATAATAAATCTAAAAACCTCAAGGTAGTGAGCAGCAGATTCAATTCTAAACAGATCCTGAAAAAGTGTTATAAATCAGCTCTCTCTAGGCAGAATGCTTGAATCTGAAGAAACAAATATAGGATGTTGAATAGCAAAGAAAGGATGATCTTAAGTCTTTCGAGAAAATGGTTGGAGAAGGAGTAAATGAGTCCTAAGTTATTGGCTTGACATCTGATAAATAGTAACTATAATCTGATTTAAGACAATTACAAAATAAATGTGATCAATTGTAGTAAGAACAAATTGCATTGTAGAATTAATTACTTTAGAAGAACAAATAAATTGTGGATTTATAGGATAAAACCAAATAAAGCGAGAAAGAAGAACAAATTCGAGAAAAGGATAACGAGATAAAACTATTGGAACAATAAGTACAAACCGCTAAAGATCAGTATTAGGAGCTTTTAGACTTACAATAGTAGAACTTAACTCCTGGAGGATAAAAGGAGAAGATATTACAATAAACCAAAGAAATTCATGATTAATAAGAAGTTATTAATGAACTCTAACATAAGGTTGATACAGACATTCCTTAGCTTTAAACACTTTTAGATGAAGCACAAGAAAAATTAAAGGCTGCATAAAAAGAAGCAGACTTATGGAATAAAAACTACAAAGAACTATAGGAGGCAAAATAACAAAAAGTTGATGATTATATTAAGCCTGAAGATATTGAAAACTTTAATTTAGAACAATCGAAGGAAGCTCTATAAAAATTAAATGAAGAACTCAAAAAAGAAAAAATATAAAATAATTAATAGGAATTAGCAAATAAGTAACTAAGTGAATAATTGAATAGAGCAATAGAAAATAGAGAAATTCAAAATGATACTTCAGCATTATAAAAAGAAAATGAAGAATTGAAAGCATAGCAAATTTAAATTTAAGATGAATTACTACAAACAAAGAAACAACTAAATGAATAATTGCAATAATAAATCTAAAAACCTCAAGGTAGTGAGCAGCAGATTCAATTCTAAACAGATCCTGAAAAAGTGTTATAAATCAGCTCTCTCTAAGCAGAATGCTTGAATCTGAAGAAACAAATATAGGATGTTGAATAGCAAAGAAAGGATGATCTTAAGTCTTTCGAGAAAATGGTTGGAGAAGGAGTAAATGAGTCCTAAGTTATTGGCTTGACATCTGATAAATAGTAACTATAATCTGATTTAAGACAACTACAAAATAAATGTGATCAATTGTAGTAAGAACAAATTGCATTGTAGAATTAATTACTTTAGAAGAACAAATAAATTGTGGATTAATAGGATGAAACCAAATAAAGCGAGAAAGAAGAGCAAATTCGAGGAAAGGATAACGAGATAAAACTATTGGAACAATAAGTACAAACCGCTAAAGATCAGTATTAGGAGCTTTTAGACTTACAATAGTAGAACTTAACTCCTGGAGGATAAAAGGAGAAGATATACAATAAACCAAAGAAATTCATGATTAATAAGAAGTTATTAACGAACTTCAACAGAAGGTGGAAACTGAAGTGCCACAGCTCTAAGGACAATTAAGCGAAGCTTAGGAGAAATTGAAGGATGCCCAAAAGGATGCAGAATTGTGGAATAGAAAGTATCATGAATTGCTAGAGAGCAAATAAGCTTAAGTTCAGAACATTCTTGCTCCAGAAGAAATTGAAAAATTAAACATCTGAAGAAGCCAAAAACGCTCTTACATAATTGAACAAGTAATATTCTGATAAAGTCCAAGAAAATAGAGAATTAGAGATGGTTGTTTAGCACCTTCGACAAGATCTGGATTCTTAATAAGAGAAATTATAATAGCAAGTTAAAGAAGCACAACAAGAAAAAGACTGTGCATGAATAATAAACTCAACTCCTTAATAATTAACTGAGAGATTTAGTTGGAAAGGATGAAGCTCAAAGAGCAGAAATCTTGGATTTGAAGAACAAAGTTGATTAAGAGAATGCTGACTTTTGGCGAAAACAATATTAATAATTGGCAGAAAAGTAGCCTGAAATTAGTTCAACATAGGCAGGTGACATGCAAGAACAACAAGTGCAAGCAGCCTAACAACTGGGAGAAGAGAAGCCAAGAGAAGCTTTGAATGAAGAAGTTGAATTACTGAAAATAAAATTAGAGAAATTAAATGATTTGTAAAAGAAAATGAAGAATTGAAAGCATAGCAAATTTAAATTTAAGATGAATTACTACAAACAAAGAAACAACTAAATGAATAATTGCAATAATAAATCTAAAAACCTCAAGGTAGTGAGCAGCAGATTCAATTCTAAACAGATCCTGAAAAAGTGTTATAAATCAGCTCTCTCTAGGCAGAATGCTTGAATCTGAAGAAACAAATATAGGATGTTGAATAGCAAAGAAAGGATGATCTTAAGTCTTTCGAGAAAATGGTTGGAGAAGGAGTAAATGAGTCCTAAGTTATTGGCTTGACATCTGATAAATAGTAACTATAATCTGATTTAAGACAATTACAAAATAAATGTGATCAATTGTAGTAAGAACAAATTGCATTGTAGAATTAATTACTTTAGAAGAACAAATAAATTGTGGATTTATAGGATGAAACCAAATAAAGCGAGAAAGAAGAACAAATTCGAGAAAAGGATAACGAGATAAAACTATTGGAACAATAAGTACAAACCGCTAAAGATCAGTATTAGGAGCTTTTAGACTTACAATAGTAGAACTTAACTCCTGGAGGATAAAAGGAGAAGATATTACAATAAACCAAAGAAATTCATGATTAATAAGAAGTTATTAACGAACTTCAACAGAAGGTGGAAACTGAAGTGCCACAGCTCTAAGGACAATTAAGCGAAGCTTAGGAGAAATTGAAGGATGCCCAAAAGGATGCAGAATTGTGGAATAGAAAGTATCATGAATTGCTAGAGAGCAAATAAGCTTAAGTTCAGAACATTCTTGCTCCAGAAGAAATTGAAAAATTAACATCTGAAGAAGCCAAAAACGCTCTTACATAATTGAACAAGTAATATTCTGATAAAGTCCAAGAAAATAGAGAATTAGAGATGGTTGTTTAGCACCTTCGACAAGATCTGGATTCTTAATAAGAGAAATTATAATAGCAAGTTAAAGAAGCACAACAAGAAAAAGCTGTGCATGAATAATAAACTCAACTCCTTAATAATTAACTGAGAGATTTAGTTGGAAAGGATGAAGCTCAAAGAGCAGAAATCTTGGATTTGAAGAACAAAGTTGATTAAGAGAATGCTGACTTTTGGCGAAAACAATATTAATAATTGGCAGAAAAGTAGCCTGAAATTAGTTCAACATAGGCAGGTGACATGCAAGAACAACAAGTGCAAGCAGCCTAACAACTGGGAGAAGAGAAGCCAAGAGAAGCTTTGAATGAAGAAGTTGAATTACTGAAAATAAAATTAGAGAAATTAAATGATTTGTAAAAAGAAAATGAAGAATTGAAAGCATAGCAAATTTAAATTTAAGATGAATTACTACAAACAAAGAAACAACTAAATGAATAATTGCAATAATAAATCTAAAAACCTCAAGGTAGTGAGCAGCAGATTCAATTCTAAACAGATCCTGAAAAAGTGTTATAAATCAGCTCTCTCTAGGCAGAATGCTTGAATCTGAAGAAACAAATATAGGATGTTGAATAGCAAAGAAAGGATGATCTTAAGTCTTTCGAGAAAATGGTTGGAGAAGGAGTAAATGAGTCCTAAGTTATTGGCTTGACATCTGATAAATAGTAACTATAATCTGATTTAAGACAATTACAAAATAAATGTGATCAATTGTAGTAAGAACAAATTGCATTGTAGAATTAATTACTTTAGAAGAACAAATAAATTGTGGATTTATAGGATGAAACCAAATAAAGCGAGAAAGAAGAACAAAATTCGAGAAAAGGATAACGAGATAAAACTATTGGAACAATAAGTACAAACCGCTAAAGATCAGTATTAGGAGCTTTTAGACTTACAATAGTAGAACTTAACTCCTGGAGGATAAAAGGAGAAGATATTACAATAAACCAAGAAATTCATGATTAATAAGAAGTTATTAACGAACTTCAACAGAAGGTGGAAACTGAAGTGCCACAGCTCTAAGGACAATTAAGCGAAGCTTAGGAGAAATTGAAGGATGCCCAAAAGGATGCAGAATTGTGGAATAGAAAGTATCATGAATTGCTAGAGAGCAAATAAGCTTAAGTTCAGAACATTCTTGCTCCAGAAGAAATTGAAAAATTAACATCTGAAGAAGCCAAAAACGCTCTTACATAATTGAACAAGTAATATTCTGATAAAGTCCAAGAAAATAGAGAATTAGAACAAATAAATAAAGAACATTAATCTAAAATTTTTTCATAATAATAAGAATTAGATCAATTTTAACTATAAAATTAATCAGCTTCTGAAATTTCAAACTTAAAGCTATCTTAGTTATAAAGCATTATTGATGATTAAATAATGTAAATTAGCTAATTCAAATAATAAATTTAAGAATTAAAATAATAAATAGATTAAGATAATGCTGCTTTTTGGAAATAGTCTTATTAAAAGTTATTTGAAGATATTTAAGCTTCAAATTAAAAAGATGATTCATCCAATTTTTAAGATGAACAAGTTTAAAATCCTTAACACTAATTTTTATATGATACTGAAAAATAATTAGAAGAATACAAATTCTTAAAACAATAAAATTAGGATTTAATAAAAGCTAAACTATAACTCTAATAAGATTTAATTAATTCATAAAACTAAGTATCTATGCTTCTTAGTGAAAAATAAGAAAAACCAGTAGATTAAAAGGAAGATATTTCTTTCAATACTGATCCTTAAAAAGTTTTAGCTATTTCTTAATTATAATAGATGATTGAATTAAAAAACAAATAAATTTCTGAATTAGACTAACTCAGGAGGGATGATCTTTAGAAATTTAAAGATATGATTGGAGAAGGAGTAAATGAAAGCAGTGTATTAACCATCATGTAAGAGAAATAGTCATTATAATCTTAAATAATCAAATTAGAAGCTTAATTAGATTAGAATCAATAAGATAAAATTTTAATCCAAAACTAATTAATATTGAAAACAAGATAGTTGATAGAAATATAAGAAAATCTAAAAAATGATGCAACTTTATAAATCACTCAACTTTAGGATGAAAATAAACTACTTCAATAAGAACTTTTAAAAGTCAAGAAATCTTATTAAGATTTACTTGAATTACAATCAGAAAATCTGACTCCAAATGGGTTAAAAGAAAAGGTGTTATAATAGTAAAAACAAATTCACGAATTAGAGGAGCAAATTTCAATCTCTTAATAACGATATGAGTCTGAACTATCATCATTAGTTGGATAACTAAGTGAAACCAAATAAAGGTTAAAAGATTCTAATGTTGATGCTGAATTATGGAACAAAAAATATCACGAATTGCTTGAAAACCGTTTAAATCTTCCAACATCGGAAATTGAAGACTTATAAAAAAAATTATTAGAAGCTTAATAAAATGCAGAAAAAGAAAAGGAAAACTACAACCTGTTATTATAAGAATAATTTTCATAACTTTCGCCTACTTCAGCATAAGCTAAACTCTTATCAGCTTTTGATCAAATTAATTAATTAAAACTTTAATTAGAACGCATTAAGCCTGAAGCTTATTCAAATTCTTAATTAGAAATTGAAAAATTAGAAGAGCAGATTGCAAATTAAAATAATAAAGTTGAAAATCTAGAAAAAATAAATCTAATTCTGAATGAATAGATTGAGTATTTAAAAGGATAATTATAAAAGAAAGAAGAAAATTAAACTTCATAAAACATTGAAATTGAGAGTCAAGAAATGCTCTCTACCTCAGAATAAAATATTATCCTCAGGTCTTAACTTGCTCAAAAATTAAAAGAATTAGAAGAGGCTGAATAATTAATTAAATAGCAATAACAACAAATTATTGATACTAAGTAAGATCAAAAACAAGTTGAATTTTGGAAAAAACAATATTCAGATTTGTTGTAGGAGAGATACTCTTTGCAACAGTCTTAATAAATATTGGAATAAAAAGAACAATCACTAATCGACGAGCCTACATTTTAAGATAATTAAGAAAAATTTGAATTTGAAAAAAAGATTTATTAATTACAACTTGAAAATACTAAACTCGCTTAAAAATTAATAGAAATTTAAAATGTATCTAGTATAGCAATTCAGCCTTAATAATAGCAAGAATTTTAAAGTTCTCGCCAAGAAGATCTTATAAAGAATTTAGAGAAGTAAATTGAAGATTTATAGAAATAAAATGAAGAGTAAGTTTATATATAATAATTTTAGCATTATTTTATAAATGAGATCAGCACTTAGTGGAGACGATGTCTAAAAATAAATAGCTGATCTAATCGAAAGTAACAGTAATTTGAAATTAAATAATTCAAAATTATTGATAGATATTGAAATCAATCAAAAAGAATTAATTAGGTAATAATAACAAGTTTCACTTTTAAACAATACTATTAATGATCTTTAAGATCCCACTGTAGCCGAAAATGCAAAATTAAGGGTTTCAGATTTAGAGAGATAAATTGATTTGATTGGGTAACAAGTAGATTTCTGGAAATTGAAATATCAATAAGTCTTAAATGAATATAGCCAATAATTATCCCCAACTAGTGTTTAATAAAAGATGTTGGACTAAACAAAACTAATTCATGACTAAGAAGAAGCTTTGTTATTATTATAAAAATCTAAAGATCAGTCGAAATTAGAAAGCGAATCTGAAATAAATAATCTTCAACTATAAAATAAAGAACTTTAAGAGGAGAATTCTATTTTGAAAAAAAAGTTATAAGATTATTAAAATTAAACCCAGTAATTATCAATTTAAAGAGTGATTTCACAAGGAGAAAATGAACTGTAAGTTTAATATTGGAAAGATAAATATTAAGAAGCTTTAGAAGCTTTGTATAACGATCCTGATCAAGTGCAAGAAATATTAAAATAAAAAGAAGATGTAGCCCAAACTTTATATTTCGATAAGGATTCATAATCGGTCCATGACCTCGAATCCGATTTAATTGAAAAATTAAGAAGCGAAAACTAAACATTTTAAGGAGAGGTGACTTTTTATAAAAAAAGAGTTTATGAATTGGAACAACAATAAAAAATTGAACCTAGTCAATAAGACACTGTATAATCTAGACAATATCAAATTACTTAACTTGAAAAAGATCTTTAGAAAGCTATTTAAAATAGTGCATATTGGGAATAAAAATATAATGAAATAGTTTAGTAAAACATAAAAATTGAAACTCAAAAGTTTGGAGGGGATCCTACTCAAACTGCAACTTTTTGGAGATAAAAATATGATTAAGTAGAACTAAATAGACAATAATTGATTTAAGTAATTGCTGAAAAAGAAGAGCAATTAGAACTAAATATGTAATCCTTCTAATCAATCCTGAAAGACGAGCTTAAGGAAGAACTTACTAAAATAAGAACTTAAGAAAGATAAAAAATAGAACAGCAATTTTAGTAAAACTATCCTTAAAGCGAATCATTTTTAATACAAAAATTAAAAGATTCACATGAAATAGAAAAAGAATAACTTATTTAAGAATTCTTAAGAAGAATAGACTAATTATTACAAAGTAATGTTCAAAAGTATCCAGAAGGAGAAAACTGGAAGGAATTGATTTTAAGATATGAAAAATAAAGATAAAATGAACTTTATGAACTAAGATAACATTTAGAGATTTTATAAAGGTCATAAGTTTCTACAAAAGATATAGAATTCTATGCTGAAAGAAGAGCATATGAAAATACAATAAATGAACTAAGAGCTAGAATTTCTTAGGAAGATCCATAAGAGCTTTATGATACTATTGAATATTAAAGAAAGGTTAACATAGACTAAGAAAACTAAATATCATTCCTACAAAATGAGAGAACAAATCTGGAAATGCATATTATGTAGCTGAATTAATAAATCGATCAATTAAAAGACAATATTTCCAAATTCTAAATTTAATAAGACCATAGAAAAAGGCAGAGAGCTGAAGTACTTGAAGCCATTGAAGAGATGAAACGAGAAAGAGCTGCCGATAAAGAATCTTTTAGGTCTCCTTACAGATAAATGAGATAAAGTTAACGAAGAACATCTTGGGATAGATATCCTAAAGACTTTTTAAGACCATCTAATATTTAATAACCTTCTCCTTATTAACATCAAAGTTCACCTATGCAAAAAATACCTTTCTAATAATCATAGTTTATATCTCCTAAATAAGAAAACAGAGATATAAACTTAAAATTATAGGAATTAGATGAGGTTAAATACAAGTATTAATCAGCATTGAATAATATTTTATAACTGGAAACCTAAGTTATAGAAAAACTCTAGTAAGATGATTTGTAGATTGAATGAAATTTTATATAAAAAACTTATAATTAAATTTTTATTTCACATTTATCTTTTACAAACAGAATTTCCTTCTTGATTAATAATAAAATCATCAAAATTTTTTTAATATAAATTATTAAAAAAAAGAATTATTAAATGCAAAATAATTAAGTGTTTGATGATTTGGAAGAGTTTGTAAAGCAGCAAAAACTAAACGATAATTTGAGGATAGAAGCTAAAGTTGGCACAATAATAGCTAAAACTGAAGATACCCTTATTGATATGAGATATTTTTAAGATTACATCTTCTTCAACGTGGAAAGCAAAATAGAAAAAAAAAATTATAGATTTGAATCAGCTATTTCACATTAAGATTATTTAAAAGCATGCTAAATGTTAAAAAGTGAAAAGAGGTGGGAGTTTTCTCTTGATATTATTTTCTCTTTAACTTATTCAACACAAATATCTTTTAGAATGGGATATGATGAATAAGGAAAAATTTTTTGTAAAAATTCCTAATATTTAAGGTTTTTAGAGAAAAAAAGAACTAAAAGAAAAGCATTTAGATGTTTTTGATCATGGAAGATAATATAGAATAACATTAGCATAATATAATATTATAGACTATAATTAAACAGATGTTTGCCTGTAGAAGATAAAAGAATATTTGAAAGATGATTAATTATAAATTTCATGTGTCAGATATAAGTAAACAATGATTTATATATCCGATGAAAATTGTGAAAGTTTCGTCTACAAAGTTTAATAGATTGAAAAACATAAATAAGCCTTTTTAATTGAAATTGCAAAAGAAATTATAAATGTGAACAATAGTTTCAAAAAGAATTTGGACAACGCTTTGGAATTATTGTAGAAAAATAGTATTAATGAATATTAATTCTAGACTATTATTATAAGCCTTTTTATGAAGCAGAGATATCTATTAAATAATATAAAAATGCATAATCAACCCAAGACGTTGTCGAGAATTATCTAAAAAAAATACAATAGTTTCATGATAATGTACGAACGAAAAACCCTGATGCAACATAATTTGGATTAAGAGATGCTTAGATTTAAAAAAAATATATTGGATAAGATTAAAAATAGGGAAACTACTAGTCCAAACATGGACAATAATTTAAAACTAGAGGCTAATAACATAATCAAAATAATAATAGAAAATAACAGCAATATACTAATAATTAAGATGAAAGTACATAGATGGTTGGAAATAATTATTAGGTAAATAAATTAATTTCATGTAGGAAAAGCAAAATTAACAAAGAAGAGGGGGCGAGAGAGTGAGAGGGAGAAGACGTGAATATGGATATGAAAAAGAAAGAGAAGAATAGCCCAATAGTGATGATGAATAATTTTAGAGCAGATAAGAAGACTATTATTGAAGATTACAATTCGTAAAACGAAATAAGACGTTTATTCATATTATTATCATAGTTATGTTAAAATATTTTTAATATCTAATCTTAACTCAGATTGTTAAAATAAGTTTGCATTAAAATTTAATTGATTTTTTCTGCATAAAATACTTTTATAAATATTTAGCATCCCATCTTTTATAACTTTTCATTGATTAAAGCTTAACCTTAGGCGTAATTTCCTATTTATTAAAATAGTTAAGCTTCTTCAATCTGTCCCAATAAAACTTCTTACTCATTTCTTACTAAATCTATTTGATTCAAAGTAGATAAGAGTTTTCTTCCAAATTCTTAATCTCCTACTTCATTACCAACCAAATAAAAATAATTTTCTTACAATAACTTTTTCCAAATATGATAGTATTTTTTCAATTCATCGCCTGGGTCAACTAATAAGGCAAAACATTCTGTAATGTGAACCTTGTTAGTGTAGACAGTCCCTAATATTGCTCCACCGACTATTGTCTCTTCGTATCTTGATGCACCAAATTTTCTATAGTGTAGATCTAAAATTTAGATTATTACAAGTGGATGTATATCAATTTCAAAGTTTATATTGCAAAACAAATCAACTGTTTCTTGTGCCATAAATTAAATTATTTTATGAAATAAGAGTTACATAATTTACTATAGAAGAAATTTGAGATCAAAAATGTGAAGAGATATCTTAGGAATGAGTCAATTTTTTTAACAAAATAGATTATGAATATTAGTTTTATTTTAGAATTACTAATCTATTTATTTTAAGCAACTAGTAAGGAATAAGCATATTCAGCACTTTATTAACGAATTTATGAGAAAAGTAACCTCAAATTTATTCCTGAAGCTGATACAAACTATGAATAAATTAGTGTATAGAGGGTTTATCAATTATTTTATAAGAAACTTATAAAGTCCTTACCTTGATTCTAAAATTTTCATTAAGAAATCAACTAAAGATATTGTGTAAGTTTGAGAATTCTTTAACGTATTAAGATTCACAGAAAGAAAACCTCAACAAGCATAAATGAAAAATTTATTATGGCTTTTTATATGAGGGATTAAATAAATAAGCACCAATACTTTAAGGATTTTCGAAGATGAAAAATAAATTTAAAATAAATTTTAGAGCAAGAGTCTTTATTTTATAGAATAAAAAAAAAGTTTTATCATCAATTCTTAATATCATTTTTCTATTTAAAATTTTCTTTAAATCCATAATCAATTAAAGCGCTAAATTTTATTAATATTTATATTTATGAATTAGCGCTCATTTGATACTTAGAGTTTATGCAGAAAATCTAAAAAGATTGATAAAAAAGATGAAAAATCTTATTGGTAATAATTAGAGAATTCCGCTAACAGCAAATTTGGTAAAATAAAGGGCCCAAAAAAAATTATTGATTGTTTTGAAAAAAACAAATCGTTTATTTATTTAGTAGAAGACTGTGATGGAAAAAAAAAGTATAAGTTAAAAATCACCTAGACTTATTCCAGATTTGGTGTTAGAAGAAAAATTTCCTTAATTTATGATTAAGCATTTAGAAGAAATAATATAATTTAACTGATTTATTTTTTTTTAAGAATTTTAAGTAATTTATCAATCTTTCCAAAAAATAACATTCAGTTTATAAAAAAAAGTTAAATTTATTTTTAGATTTAATATATTGGTAAAATAAATATAAATTTTTGAGCGATTAATAATTGAAATAGTTTATCTAATCATTCTTTAAAATATTTCTTATTTTGTGATTTAACTTTGCAATTTCAACTTAATTTCATAAAGAAGAAACAAGATTGTTTCGGCATGTTTTGATTAAGGATATCTTATTTTAAGATTTTGAACCTTTAAATAAAGTCATCACTAAGCAAAGTTTTTGGATAAGAGTGTTCATATAGAAAATTAACATATTTTTTACTTGCAAGAGCTAAACTTCAAATTTTATTGTTATTAAGTTATTCCATATTGTGAGATTGGCTACTTTGAGAAAATTTATTTATTTAATTCATTCCACAATTAGGGGATTAGCAATAATTAATTTATTCAGGCGATTAAATTAGAGAATGATTCCACTTGTAATTTTATGAGTTTTTTTAGTAAACAATTATTAATTGATAAAATTTTAATTAGTAAATCATTTAAACTTTTCTTAGCTTTTATAAGTGCTTATTTTTTATCATCAATAGCATTGCAGAAAATGAGTTATCAAGAAAGGTTTAGATGCCAAAAATTTTCTCGACAAAATAATTTTTTAAATTCTAATAGTAATATGATTTTATGTTTAATGTATATTACTATCACTTTTGTTAATCAATATTTAACGTTAGACGAAAGCATCGTATTGTTTATAATAAAGGGTTGGTGATCAATTTTTCCAGATATCTAAAATTTTGTATTGTTATTTGCTTGAAGTCAAAAAATAGCTAACTAGCATAATGACAAGAGTCCCTTGGAGTAAAAGTAGCTCAAATCATAAATGAACATCTTATGCATTTTTAGCAACGATATTGGCATTTTTGTTGGCTTTATTTTTAATCTCTTATTTGAACTTACTTTTCAAGAATTTTAAAAGTAGTATGTCCTTTCAACTCTTTCTTAAGTTTATTTAGCTACTTGGTTTCTTTTTCCTTTTTCTTTTTCTGTCTTGCATAAGCAGAGCTGCTCATTTTTTTTCAAAGTCAAAAAACTAGTTGGGTTTTTCAAGCAATTTTTCTTCCAATTGAAGCTATTTTGCTCCTATTTCTTGGCTTAACTAATAAGATTCTAATTATAATTTCAAAGTACTTTTGCTTTTTTAGGAAATTCTTAGTACAGAATAAATTAAACAAGGTATCGTTTATGAATAACATAGTTTAAAACCTATTTAGATTACCTTAATCAACACAAGCCAATCAATATGCGTTATTTTAAAAAAGTATATTTTCTTTATTAATTTTAACATTCTTGAAATTTATTGTATAAATTTTAAATAGGTTTTTAATTTGTTAAGGTATAATCTATAGCTAAGCTCAATAAAAAATAGTTATTTGTATATGATAAATTAATTTTTTTACTAAAGATTAGTTGAGTTTTGATAATATTCTTTCACTTTACCATGTAGAATCCTTAACATCCCTGCTTCACCTAAAAGTATATATTTTAAGGAGATATTATATTAGAAATTAAAAACTTTGTTTATCTCAGGCTTCCTTATACTTAATAATTTAAGCATTTTGCCAATCTCATAAAATTAAATAAAAAAATTAATTATCAATATAATTTACAAAATTTTTGTTACTAAAGATTATATTAATATTAGATTTAATGATGTGATTTCATCGTAAAATGTAGTACTGGTTCATCATAAGATTTTTAGGGGTATATACATTTTAGCGAATGAGTTTTATTTATAATATAGAAATATTTTTTTGCTCGGCTATTTCATTTCATAATTGCAAAGCTTCTTCATATCATAACTATTATGCTCTTTTATAAACAATGATTATAATTTCTATTTTATGATTGAATTTTAGATTGAGAATTTTAATAAAATGTATTTGATATAATTATTTTATCATAAATGTCTTTCGAAATTACAGAAAAAATGATTGTGAATACAATTGCTGGATTTGGATAAGTCACTAAACTACCAGATGGACCTGCTCCTGAATAATTAATGGTTGAAGATGAGATTCAATTAATTCAATAACAATCTGCAGAGAAATCAATAGTATCCTGTCCTAGTTCGCCTGCACCTCCGGACGTAAAGGATTTAGGATTGGAGGATTCCTCAAAATCAGAGCAATCATAGGAGAAAAAAAATGAAAAATAAATAGAAATATAATCAGATAATAATTAGGAAAAGTAAGAACATGCCCAAGCTTAGCTGTCTAAAATTTTACCACCCACTAAGTTTGTACCCCCCTCAAAAGATATAATTGAAAAGCTACTTAACTAACCACCTCTTAAGAATTTTAGTCGTCAATCATCTCATTAACCATCTTTAGAAAAATAAATTTCAATGGATGATCCTTTACCTTTTTCAAATTCTCTTCCTTTTTAACAATAAAGTCCTGTTGAAGCTTAACCGTAAAATAAAAAAGCTCCAATTTTAAAGCGATTAAGTAGTGATTTAAAGGAGTCTTTAGTATTAGCAAAGAAATTAGAAGCTAAATATAAATATCCTTATTCAAATGACGAGAGATTAGTTACTATTGACTTTTAATTAGGCCAAATAACTACAATGGTAAAAAATATCAGTAACGTGATATTTCTATTGGTAAAAACATTTTTTGGTTAAAGATATTACTATTTAGCTATTGTTCCTGTTATTTATACTACGGAATAGTTAAGATCGTTTATTATTGATGGGATTGGGTAAAATTAAAAAATGTTTCATAATATCAAACTCATTCATCCTATGATTTAACTAAAAGAATTAAAGGATAGTTAAGTTAAACTTTCAGAAATAGGTTTAAAAGATTTTTCTTAACTCTTATTCTTAGCAGAAATGACGTTTACTTGGGATCCAATTAAAAAAGGTAAAAGCGTGGTATTATCAAACAACAATTTGACAGCAAATAAAAAAGGATAATCCGATTATTAAACAGTTCTGGGAACATTGGCATTGAATTCAGGGAGACATTATTGGGAAATTAAGATTGAAAAGTATGTCGATGAGGAAGATATCTTTGTTGGAATAGCCAGGTATCAATTAATCATAATAAATTAGAAAAGAAATAGACTTATATACATAACCAACTACAACTGGACACTTTTACGGTTACATATGTTTGTGTGCAAGAAAATTTGGAGCAGATGGTTAAATAACAGATTACGGATATTCAGCTTTATAGAACGATACTATAGGTGTTCTTCTTGAATTTAGAAGTGGCATAGGAACTTTATCATTCTATAGAAATGGAGTCAAATGTGGAGAGGCATTTAATAATTTGACAGGTACATTTTACCCAGCTTTGTGTATGTTTTATGGAGAAGTTTAAGTGACATTAGATTCAAAAGCCCCTTTACCAGCAAGTTGATTGAAATGAGTTAAAGTTTTATTATTATTATTAGTTATATTTTAACTAAAGTCCTTAATACATTTTAAATTAAGAAAACAGGTTAAATAATATTATAAGTTTTATTCTGGTTTCTAACCAATAAGTTTAATATTAAAAGAAGTTAAATCTCTTAAAGAAGAGAAAATTAAAATCAAACTAACAAGCCTTATCTTAAAAACTCTTGATAACCAAAATTAAAAATAATTATTTGAATTTGAAACATTAAGTTTATTTAGCAGATAGAAATAGAAAAAGAATCAAGAAATTATTAATTTAACCGAATTTCAATAAAATCACACCTAAGTAAGTATATAAATTCTGCTTCTTGGGTAACATTGTAAGAAATAACAATAATTTAAATTTAAATTAAATGAATGTAAGGCGCAATACAAGAAAAAATAGTTTCAGGTTAGTATTTTTAAAACTTTAATCTTATTTAAATAAGCTTAATTTAAATATTCTTAAAAAAGTGCATAGTTATGGTAACTTATTTTTGAAAATCAGATTAAATAGAATTATAATTCTAGATTAAGGGCTAAAGATAATATATAAATTCAATAAAATAAATAGTAAAAACAATCTTTAATTTATAAATTTATATACAATTTGAAAACTGCCTAAATTAAAAACAAAAGTTGTGGTATTTTAAGAATTTATCTTAAATTATATAGAAAAAAGTTGAAAATTAACAATTATATTTATACTTTTGCTATGTCATTTAACTTTCTAATTTTAATTTATTTACTTATAATTATTCATGATGAAATACTATATTTTTTGTCTAATTCTACATTATAGAGTTTCCTTAAGAATCTGTATTTTTCAAAAGAGTATGCTCCAAAAAGAACGAATGCAGGTGCTAACATGAAGACTCCATAAAATCCTTTTTTATTTCTTAAGTTTGTTTTGAAATAACAAAATCCTAATCCTCCTATAGCAGCTATTTCGATTATTCCAGCCTTTTATAAATTAAAAAATTACATTTCTTACTACCTTCCTATTTTCTTCTTATATATATTCATAATCTATTTAAGTTAAATCTGGATGAAAAAGTACTTTTTCATATATAGACAAGTCTTTACTGTTTTTAATTTTGTCATTATAAAGCCTCCTTAAATTAATAGGACTTCTAAATACTTATAAACTCTATATGAAGACAATTTTTCAGTAGTTAATTCTTTATTATATTTTAGTTTTGTATAGACTAACAAATGAGATTAAAAATCAGGTTTAGTCCATAATTTAGCTTTTTGGGATTCAAATTTTACGACATCTTTATAGTAAAGTTTATCATCATCATCAATTTCATAATGGGCTTCCTAATCCATAATATCATTTAATGATATCTTATTGTCTTGATCTTTTTCTTGCGACTCTGAAATTACATTAACGCTATTCTCTTTTCCTGTTATTCTTTCAAGAAGCCTTCTCATTTTTAATAATAATTCTTAAATTAATAATCAAAATTTTTACTCAATTAATTTTATAATAGTTTTCACATTATTCTAAAATAATCATATAATTTATTAATTTGAAACCAAATCAATCAATTAATATCAAGTCTTTTTTTTATAAATTAATAATCCTGAATCTTATAAAGATTCATATTATCAAATTTGAATATTTTTTAGTATCAGAAAAATAAACAATAATACTTTTATGATTAGATGTTCTAAAAATAATATCTTTTGAAGAAAATTATTCTATTTTCTTTTATTGTTAGAAATGAACAGTAAGATAACTTCAATTAAAAATTTTCTTTATGTCTATTAATTATATTCAGTCGATCTTTTATCTTAATCTATAAACTCATTTAGCATACACTAGACACTAATTAATATTTGATGAACATTTTTGAATTCTTATTATTTTATATACTAGTAAATAATATTCTTAAGACTTAAAATTCCATCATAACTTCCTTTAGTAGTTGAGATGCTATTTAATGACAATTTTCATTTATAAATATTTTTTAGAGTATTTAGCCTTTAGAAATAAAAAAACAAAATGATTGTTAATTCATAATATAATTGATGTATTATTAAAAGAAAATATTTACAATAATGTTCAAAATTATGGGGGTTTGTACAATCTTTTTTATTTTTAGATTATAAATTTTTGAATACAATTAATAACTTCCAAAAATATATGAAATGAATATTTTATCAAATTTTTTAAAATTAAACGAGTTAATTCTAATTAATTAATCTACATATTTAATCGAAAATAATAGAATTTGTTCTCAGAAAAAGTAAAAATACCAAAATTTACTTAGCTATGACATAGAAAATCAATAAAATAATTACTATCCTTTAGAATCTAGATTTTTCACCCCTTTGCAGTGAGAGATTCTAAGCTTGACTAAATTTATAGATCTTACATCCCTAACGAACATTGAAATTTCATCATTTAAAATAAATAAATACTTAATCTTAAAGATTAGCCATCCATTTTAAAATAACTCAAAGAAAAAGATTTTAGTTTATCAATGAATAAAAATGGACTAAATTTAATTTTTTACTTGATTCAATTATAACAGTAGACAATTTAAAATTATTATAATCCAAGTTTTTGTTGGCAAGAATTTAGGTGATTTCAATTTGAAAACCTCTGTTTTATTCCATCCTTATGGTTAAATATATCGTTAACTCAAAAATCCATAAAATTACAAAATTATTATTTGGTTTTTATTTTAGATCAGTTATGCTCAATACCATTGCCCATAAATGATTTGAGGTATCTAGTATTTTAATAAATTATGAAATTTATCCTTCTTTTCTGTTGAATTAAAATTATGAATTACATGTATTAATTTATTAAATTATTAATAAAAATTTTACATCGTCAATCTTGATTGATTAAATTTGTAAGAAAATATGAGAAAAGTTGAAAAATATTTTTTGGATTTATAATTTTAAATTCAGTATCTTAATTCCAAATTATTAGATTTATAAAATATTATTTGTTATTTTATCGATAAAATTCTACCTTAAATGATTATTTAAATCAAAAACTTAAAAAATATTCCGTATCGACTCCCCATATTGGTTATCGCTACTTTTAACAACTATTATTATTGCTTAAGGATAATTCAGTAGAAGCCTTGCTAATTGGAGAATCATTTTTAATTTTTTATTCTAGTTTATTATTAAGTTGTTACAATTTTTTATAGCGCTTGATGCTCTTTTATACATTTACTTAAGAATTTTGTTGCATTTTGGATTTTCAGAATCTTTGAGAATATCTTTTACTTTGACAAACGAAGTTAAGTCTCTGGACTTATAACTTATTAACAAATCAAGATTGAGTAGATTTTTTCTATACCAATTATCCATTTCTACGCAAGAAAATGGCCCTTTATTTTTATTAATTTCCTATACCTTAAACATTATTGCTATTGTCCAAAAAATACCAATTTTGGATTATTAAAGATTAAAACTGAGAATATTTTGAAAAAGAAAATGGGCTCATGCTGGTTTTTTCTACTGGCCATTCTAGATAAATAATTTCATCTGAATACTTTAGGGGAAAAAAGTTCTCATTTTTCCTTTAGAATTCTTTGATTATGCAGACTTAAATAATTATGCAGATAATTATGGAGTGTTGTTTTGGCTCAAAGACGACATAAAAATAAGTCCATTTTCAGTCACTACTAATTAAATTTTCTATCATTTACTTTGGGAAATATCATTGACTAAAGGAAATTATTATTCAGTAGTAAAGTATTCTGGGTAGTCATTTAGTAAGTTATTTGTTATTAAACAATTCATGTTTTCATAACCAAGTAGTTCTAAAGTTTCTTTCTTATAATTCATTTTATTATATATAAATATATTTATGCATTTTATTTATTTTTTATTTACAAATAAAATATTTCTTTGTGTTATAAAATCCTTAAATAATTTTCAAATATTAAATATTATTTTTCCATGATCCCTCAATTTTATTAAATGTTTTAATAATTAATTATTCTACTCAAAATTTCAGCTTTAAAACTCTAAAATTATGATTATATATTTAACATAATTCTCATTTGCTTTAAAGTCATATCAAATTACAATAACAAGATGTTCTAACTTTTAAACTATATTAAATGTATTGGAATCATTATTATTTTGTAATCATCAATTTATCTAAAAACGAGAAAACTAAAAACTTCATAAGCTAAATCTAAAAGCCATATTTTTGAATTGTCGTCAAATTACAAGAATAAAATTATCAAATCAATGCTTTATTAGATTACTATATTTATTGAATATGAATATATTTTCAATTGAAGTAGTTATAGTAATTTTCTGATCTCCTTAAGCAGTAGACTTTTATCTTGTATTTAAAATATTCATATGATTTCATTATTTCTCCCTTTTCTATGGACAAATCTATAACCAAATTATCTATTGATATAACTTTTTTAAATATAAAACATCAAACATTATTTAAAATGAGTGTGATAAATTGATAAGATATTTCTTACGATTTTCTAATTTTCTTTTAGATTGATTAATTATTATTAAAATTGTGAAGTATAATATATCTTTTAAATTAAGTTGATATCACAATTCTATAATGAATAAGCAAGTTCTTTATTCTAAATAAGTTAATTATGTAAATAAAATAAATTTTTATTTATTAATGTTTGGGATTATTAAGTATTCTTTACTTTTTTTAATTATGTATATATCTAGAATTAAATAGATGTGGAATAACTATAATAAGAGACAGAGAATTGGCTGAAAATGAGTTGGAATACTACAAATAAATGAATTATGGATTATGGACAATTCTAATTCCTTTTCTGTAATGAAATTATATAATTTAGAGCTTTGCTGTTACCTATCTTTTCTAATAAGAATAAAAAGAAAAATGATGAGGAAAATTCTTACAACTCAATTATTATAAATGAAGAATAAGTTTAACCTCATATAACTCAGAATAAAAATTAAGATTGTAGCATTATTAAAAAAGAAGAATTTATTTAAACAGAATATAATAATGAGATAGCTATGTAAGATAATAAAAGAGAAACTAATGGAAAAGGTTAAGATTAAATTTATACAGATTTTCATTAGAATATTTTAACAGATAATTTTGAAGATAATGAAAAACTGTAAATAGAGAATAGTTAAGAATTGCTTTTTCAATAAAAAAGTGAATAAATGATAATTGATGAAAAGCAAAATCACGATTTAGCATTAAATAATTTAAGCAATATATCTCATAATAACATGTTTTCGTGTAATGACACAGAAAGAGAATCTATAAATTTATCAACAAATTCTAAAATTTTTCATACTTATTCTAATAGTTATTAAATGAAAGATTTAAATTAAAGCTAAGAATAGAGTCATGAAAAATTAATGAAGATTTCAAAAATATTAGAAATAATAGACTCTGTACCTATAATTGTATTAAAAAAATATGAAGAATTTGTTACTAATAACAGAAGAGAAAGAAGAAATTTAATATATAAAGATGTCGATACTTTTACAGATTCGGATGCTTAAAATTACATTAAACTACTCAAAAGTTTATTCAGATTTCATGATAATTTAATTAGAAAAGGATAAAAATATTACATTTTAAAAAATAAAATGGATTATAAACATTTTGTTAAATCATTTAACAAATATTTATTAGATCCTTTAGCTTCAAATGAAATTTTAAGTCATCAAAGGTTTGCTCTTTAACAACTAAAATTTTCATTACAAAACAGTTAAGTTTTGTTATAATATTAAGTTTTAGAAATTTATTAGATTCTAATTAATTTAATGAGTAATCCAAATGAAATCCTTAATAAAGTGTTTTCTTAATTTAATAATAAACAAGAATCGCTCTATTTAAATTCTATATTGTAATACTACTTAGAAGATTATGTATTTTATTATAAAAAAGTAGAAGACGAAGATTTTCAAAGATATTTAAGTAAAAACTTTTTATTATTTTTAGAAATCTATCATAATTGTAATGAAGTCATCAATATGTAGTATAATCTTGATGAAAAGATGAATTAATATATTTTTTAAAAATAAAGACTTTTAAATTTGAATTGAGATTATTGTTTATAAATTAATTCCATACTTCTGTTTATTTATTCATCAGCAATTGTAAAAATTAAAATTAATCTTATAAAAGATGAATCCCAATATAAATTCTAAGATTCTAAAAAACCCTATACTAAATTTATATGATGAATATTTATTTTTTTCAAATTATATATTTCTATTGAACTAAATATAATGATTTTTAATATATTATCATTGATTGCAATACTATAAGGAGCCATTCAAATTAGTGATTTATCCTATATTTTCTATCAATCGAATAAGATATAGCTCACTTTACATGACTTTGAAACCCTCAAACTCATTCTATCATTTCCATGGTAAACAAACCAAATTATTTCAAAGGATTATTAAACCCATCTGGGGATTTTGTTCTGATATTTTCCCTATTGCAAAATATAAAAGAAAACCATATTTATTTATTTTTGCAATGATCTGCTTTTTATTAGAAACTTTTATGGCAATAAGTGATGTTGATCGGAAAACGGCATTCGTTTTAATATTTCTAATACAACTTTGCATTGTATTCTGCAATGTAATTGCTGAAGCGATACTAGTTGAATAGAGTCATGAAATAAATACAAGTAGAAATGTAGCTTTATTTTTTGGAATGAGAGCAGTTGGGGGATACCTCTACACATATATAGCCTTCAATTTTCCAATACATAGAAATAGTATAATAGCTAGATTTATAAGATTTTTAGGTCTTATCTTTATTCCCATTACTGATTGCAATTTTATCACTCTTTATACAAGAATAGCAAATGGTAGATGAGATAAAAATGATGCAATTAAAAGCTAATTTACAAAAGTTCATTTTAGATCCAGTTGTGTATAGACCATTGTTATTTATATTTTTTTTTATGGCTACCCCTTCCCCTGCAACTTCAATGTTTTATTTTTACATAAATCAACTAAAGTTAAATGATGAATTTTTTATAACTTTAAGGTACACTTATAGTTTTTGCACAATTATGGCAGTGACTGTATTCTATTTATTTAGAAAGTATCCTTTTGGACAATTTTTATCTGTATCAAATATGCTTTATTTTTTTGCTTCATTCTTATCATTATTGTTGGTAACAAGAATAAATATAGCATACAATATTCCAGATTATTAATTTTGTATGTGGGACAACATTTTGATGTAAACCTTATAAGAAATAAATACTCTACCAGTCTTAGTCTTGGGAGCTAAGATGTGTCCAAAAAATTTAGAAGGTAAATCTTATTTATTAAATATTAGGAACTGTTTATAGTTTATTAACAGGAATAATGAATTTAGGAAACACCATATCGAAATAAATAGGAATAATTTTGACTTTCTACTTGGGAATAACAAATTAGAATTTTCAAAATCTTTGGCTTTTGATTCTTATTTGCACTGTAGGATCCTTATTACCTATGCCTTTTATTGGAGCTGTGAATGAAGAAGAAGTGGATCAAAAGAAAAAAAGTTTAGCTAAAGAGAATATTCACATAAAAGTAGAATGATCAATAAAATTATAACAATATTTTGTATATACTAAATATGGAATTGATTTAACAATTTATAATAATGTTAGATCATTTGGATTTTTTAATGTTTGCAATGGCTTATTCTACTATTGAAATGAGTTCATCAAACTTATTTGTTTTAGCGATTTCAAGCGCTTAAGAGAGATTGATTTGAGATTAAAATAGTTAGCCTAAATGTTCCCATTCTACTCCGTAATTATAGTACATAATGCAAGTGAGTTTTAGGAAGGGTTTTTAATCCTATATTTAATTAATAAAATGCTGTATAGCATTCAATTCATTAAGAGCTTATGTATGTTATCCAGCAGTTGACAAGATGGTCACCAAACTCATACGGCTTGACACAATACTAATAGAATCTCGGGGTTCGATTTTATTTTCTAAATCTAAAACATATTTTATTGTTTTAACAGCCACATGATAGTTTTGTTAGATTTTATATTGTTATGCAATATATTTGAGCAACTGTATTTCGTATTTCATATAAGTATTTCTATCTAAAATCTTCTACATAGCTTTGTGTGTTAATAAATCAAAAGCTTTGGATAATATGAATGGATCCTCAGAGTTTAAGTTCTTTATATAATCATAAAGTAACTCTTCAAATTGAAATGGTAATTATTCGAGAAGAGTTTTAATTGGGTATTCTGATTTGTTTTCCTAAACATATACTAAACAAAGCATAATTATTTTTTCTCTAAAGAGTGGATTCTTCAAATTATAAGCGTGTTAAATGGTCTGCAATAACTTATTTTATTACATTTAAATGTAAAAGATAAATAATAAGCTCACTCTATTAAGAGAGTTGATGGCTTAAAAATCAATCCAAGCATATTTGGTACCTCATAGTGATGCTCATGATGTAAAAAATATATATTATAATAGTCTGAGTACACATCTGACTCAGATGAGAGATTAGCTTTTATATCAGGCTTTGATGGATCCGCAGGAATTGGATTAATTACAAATACAATCGCATATCTATGGACAGATTCAAGATACTATTTGTAAGCAGCTAAACAATTAGATCATGGCTGGGAATTGTAGAAATTGGAACCTGGTGTACCATCATGGGTAGAATTTGCAAAAGCCAATTTATAAGGCCAAGTAATAGGATATGATCCTCTTTTGATTAGTCATTGTATTATATTCTCTAATAATATAAAGAACTTAAAAAATCAAGAGGAACTTCTTTATTAGGTGTAGAACTTAGAGCTGTAAATGAAAATTTGATTGATCTAATTTGGACAGATAAACCTCAAGATTCAATATCAGAGATAATGATTCATGAGATAGAATATCATAATTATCCAACAAAGTTAAAGATTTCAAAAACATTTGAAAATCTTTAATAGAATTAGGCAAAATCTATATTAATTTCAAAATTAGATTAAATAGCATGGGTTCTTAATTTAAGAGGGAAAGATATTAAATTTAATCCTCTTTTTAAGAGTTATTTATACCTAAAGGATGATAATACAGGAATATTATTCATTAATCCAGATAAGGTAAATTAATAAGTGAAATAATATTTGATTGAGAACAATATAGAAATAAAGCCAATTTTGGAAGTATTCAACGAGAAGTTTATCAATACAGCAGTGATACCTTCTGAAATAAATGATAGATTAATACAATAAGTAGAAGATCCTATCAATTTAAATGCTTCTCCAATAGAACTGTTAAAAGCAGTAAAAAATTAAAGGGAAATATAAGGATTTAAAGAATCACATATAAGAGATGGTGTAGCCTTAGTACATTATTTGGGATGGCTAGAAAAATAGTTATTAGATGGGGTGGTATTAGATGAATTCTAAGCTGCTGAAGTGTTGGCTTAATATCGTTATAAATAAAGTAGAAATATGGGATTGTCTTTTGATTCAATTTCTAGCAGTGGAGCAAATGCTGCTATAGTTCATTATCATCCAACAGAAAATAATAAATCTATAATTAATCCAAATCATATTTACTTGATTGATTCAGGTGGTCAATATTTAGATGGAACTACTGATGTCACAAGAACTTATCATTTCACTAAACCAACAATAGATGAAAAGGATGCTTATACTAGAGTTCTTTTAGGCAATTTGGATATTGAAAGATTGAAGTGGCCTAAAAAAAGTAAAATTCATGGAGGAGATATGGATGTATTAGCAAGAAGATGGTTATGGGAAGCTAATTTAGATTATGGACATGGTACAGGACATGGAGTTGGCTACTTTTTGAATGTTCATGAAGGACCTCATGGAATTAATAAATATAGAACAGAAGTATTTGAGCCTGGAATGATTGTATCAAATGGTAATACCTTTTATAATAATTCATATTAGAACCTGGATATTACGAAGATGGTAAATTTGGAATTAGAATTGAAAACCTGATTCTATGTGTACAAGTAAACGACAACTTCTTAGGATTCGAAAACATAACTTTTTGTCCTTATGATAGAAATTTGATCAATCTTGAATTATTAAGTCCAAGAGATCGAAATTACATAGATCAATATCATACTTTAGTCAGAAATACATTACTGCCTTTATTGCAAGAACAAATAGCCAAAGATTGGTTATTAAAAATGACAGAACCCTTATGATAAATATTAAATTATAATAAATCATTATTCAACTTTATTCTATCATGTTTTAAAGTTTCTAATTTATTTAATCTTAATAAGGCACTTTTGAAAATTTGAGCTTAAGTATTTGTTCCTTTTCAAAAAATAGATAAAGTCTCAGTATTGAAGGATTATTTTCATCTTGATATAATTTGTAATCTCTAATTGAATTAACTTACTGTTGCCACTTAATCCCACTAGATTTATTCATGTAAAACAACAAATTTTGAGTTATTACTAGGTGCATATCTTTCTTTATCTCCAAATCATATAGGCTGAAGACATCAATTAAAATTATGTTATAATTACTTAAGTAATTTAAAAAGAAGGAATCATCTTCATTGTAAGCTTTTATATATCTACTATTTTCATAAAAAGCTCTAATGTCTCTCATTCTTAATGTATTTGGATGATCATCAAAATAAGTTGCTGTATTAGTTAAACCCTCTGCTGTCTTAGAAGCTGCATCAAATACACTTGTTAAAGGTTTAATAATAACTCCAGCAATTCCTATAGTGGAGCCTTTCAAAATTCCAGCTGCTCCATCTCTTTTTCCATGTTGATAAGGATGAGAAAAAAATCCTACAACTCCATCTCCTATCCCTGTTATCAATGCATGAATTCCTAAATATATTCCCTCAAATAATTATGATGGCTTTCTCTACATAAACTTCCTTCTTGATGAAATATAATCTTCATCAAATGATAATAAACTTATCTAATTGCCTATACTTCCTGTTATCTTATTTACACTATAAAATGCTCCTGCAACCGTATTTTTTATCAAAGATGATGCACCTTCTAATACTCCCAAGCCCATTTCTAATGGACCTAAAGACATCGCCTCTATTGGCTTTTCTATTAAATCTACAACTCCTGTTGATATTCTATTCAAAAAAGATGTTGGATTGCCTAGAATCTCTATAGAACCTAATATCTATAAAAACTATTTTAATAAAGCAAATTTATAGTGTTCTTTTATTATTGTCTATAGACCTTATTATGTATCAAATATATTTTCCATTTTTACTCCCTTTAAAGTTATAGGGGCATTTTCTATGTTTTTAACTGCAAAGTCTAAAGAGTTTGCAATAACATTCAATATAAAATTTTAATTCTATTAATACAAGGTTTAAAAAGAAAATCTAATCTTTAATACTGGAAGTATCAATTATTTCATATAAACATTTCCTGATGGAGGAGGTATTTCTACAATCATCCATTCATAAAACGGATTTTAAGTTGTTTAATAGGATTTATTCTAACTAAACAAATACTTAGAAGTGGAAAAATGTTAAACAGAAATTTCTTATTTTTCAAAACTTAATGATTTTCTTAAAGACATTAATTGATATAAATATTCTTAATCTAATTTTAGTTCCAATGGTGCTATAAATGCAAAGAAATATTCTATCATTAAAATATTTGCATGCTATTTATTTACTGCCCATTTAATATCAATTGCATAATTTTATTATTCCAAATAACTTTAAAATTGTTAAGGTGTTAATAAAACTTAATTTAATGCATCATAAGAATAATTATTATCAATGTTTATGAATTTCAATTTAAACTAATATGAAATTATTCGATTAATTTCTTGTATCCCCACCTCTAAATTACTTAAAGTAATCAAATTTAATTCCTATGGTTTTACTTCATTCATTATAATACTTATTGTAATCATTTATAAATTAATATAAATTAATTTATTAATCTAATCGCTAATGAATTATTATTCTTAATTTTCCATAAGTTTAATCACTTTCACACTATTCTCAAAATAAATACTAAAGTAAATACTCTTTGTGGCACTAATTCTTTAAGTAAAAGTAGAATCAGATTTAAATAAATCAAATTAAAATTCGCAATGATCTTACTCATTCGTTACATTAAATATTAAAATAGGTTTAAAAGTAGGAAAAGTCCAAGAATATTCAATAAATTAATTGTACTTAATATTCTCTTCTTACTCAGAACCAATTTAAGCAAATCGAATAGAACAATTTGGACATTAATTGATTATTTTATAAGGAGCTGGTTCAGTTAGAAAAGTAACAAAAAATGTGGCTTTCTTTTTAACAATCACACATTACATAAATAATTTAGAATTATCTTCTTACCTTGAAAGCATACTAAAATGGATTGTTCTCATATCGGATAAGTACAAACCTTCACTCCATTTGGTATTTTTGAACTTAATTGCAATCATTTTCCTAAAATAATAATTATAATTGAATATACTCTTTTCTACAATCAGCCCAATGAAATGCTAATCTCGAATTTGGATCAATACTAAATGGACTGCCATATGAATCTTATTATTGTACTTACATCACGTTTTCAGTTTAATTAATTATTACATATCTAGGGGAGATCTCAATAATAGTACTATATAATCCTAATTATTTAACAGTTTCTAAAAGACTAATGTTAATGCCAAATTCAAGAAGTTCATATTGTGACTATTTCTTTACTTTAATTTCAACACTAGTATCACCAATAGCTTTGATAGTGAATTCATTGGAATAGTAATTATTACATGAAAGAATTAGATTTGCTTCATTAAACAAAAATGTATAATTATTATTGAAAAGAGCTATATCTTATCTTTAATTATTAATAAGCGTGTGAAAGTTCAGATTTGTTGAACTAGTATTAATTAAACATATTTTAGGATAGAAATAAAAATATAAAGATCCTTTAATTAAAGTGATCTTTTACATAATTTTAATGTTATTACCTTCTTCATTTATTAATTATATTTCTGTTAATAGATTTGATTCAAGGGGTTAATATTTAAATATTTCTTTAGATTAAAATGCTAATAATTCAACTGAGTATTCAATCTAACTTTTTGAAGTATAGTAGTAAAATTGTAATGAATCATTAACAGCCATGCTCTATTGTTCTTCACTAGAATAATTAATGTAATTACTTAATTGTTATATTAAGCGGACATGGTAAAGAATTATGAATAATTAAAGATGCCGTCAATTTCAAATGTCTTATATTTTGTATTTCATCCTCAGAACTTAAAATAATGAATTGATCACCTTAAGGTATTTCTAAATATTAGAATTCAGAATGTAAGAGAGCTTTCAAACTAACTGAAAAATCTGTTATTCTTTTTGACAATGCAAATCTTATAAAGTATTGATCTTAAATAAGTTCTCCTGGAGGTGCTACCCTTTCATTGACTTAAAGCAATCTACTCCAAATAACATTATTATGATGAATAATTTCAACTTATTATTCAAATAATGTAAAATTTGACACGGATAATTACCCTTAGATTTTAATGATTCTGGTAAGTTTGTTAATATGAGAAGTAAAATATAGAAAACATTATTGTCTATCAATTTTAAATAGTTATTGTGAGTTTTACTCAACTTTGTTAAGTTTAATTAATTTTTTGTTTAAAGTGTAAAATTCAACATTTAGTCTATTATATTTTCTCCAAACATCAATTTAACTTAATTTAGCATTAAAATCTGTTTTATTACCATTTTTAATTGCAAGTGTTTGTTCATCAATTGTTATACTTAAATCATAACCACTTAGATTTTGGATATTGAATAAAATAATGTTTTCGTTTTGTGGTGATTCCATTATTTCTTAGATATTAATTGATTTTCTATAACTTTTTTTACGTTCCTTCTTTTTTTTATTAACATTATATAGATCATTTAATAAAAGCATAAGATTTTAATGAAAAACTATATTTAATTATGAGAATTTGCTATTTTTATTAGTTTCAATTTGTAGATGCATATTAGGAGTGCTAAATTTATTTCTTAAGAACATAAGATCAAAGGAAAACTTTTCTATTATTGGTTCAAGTATACCAATCATAGGATTAAAGTAAGATGCTTAGAGTTTAAAATTTCCTGAAAGTAACATTTTTTAATATGATTGATTTAGAATGAGGGGAGTTGATGAAATACAAGTTGTAAGGATTGGAACAATGGTATCCTTTTTTGAACTCATTAACCATAGTTCTAAATGATCTATGTTAAAGGACTTACGACTCTGAGATATAAGTGAATATCTCTCATTCCATTAATCTCCGAATTGATTTGCATCCCACATAGATTAAATGAGATATTTAATAAGATCAATTAGTTTAAGACCCTATTCAATTGTTAAATACAATTTAAGATTTTCAATATTAAGATTAGATTCATTAAGGAACTAATGGGTTTGCGCACAATAGCATTAAAAGTTTTATGATTTCCATTAAACTGAGATAGGTTGAAAAACTTCTTTCGGTTCGTTTCCACTTTCAATAACATACAATGTAAGTTAACTTGATTCAATTTTCATGCAACTGCTTGGAGTATTATCATCAAAGACTGGCTCTGAATGATAAGCATAATGAATGTCTTAAGATTAATTTTTCATAAAAACTAACAGTAAATTTCCTTTGGCTGAGAATTTAGTTTCTTAATGTAATGGTTATAAGAGCACATCAGCTTATCGAATGATAAGTTCTAAGTTTAAAGGCTTGAGCACATTGTTATCAAAAGGAAGTATCATTTGTACAGTATCATCAATGAGAAAAAAGTTTATGGCAGTAAATAACCAATTTAAATTAAGAGTACCATGAACTCCTGGAATGAATATTTAAATATCTTTTTATCCTGTTTGTTTATTTGTTTATTTGTACTCTGCAAAATATTAATCATCTACATTTAATTTGGATATAATTAAATGTTATTTATGATAGGCAACAAAATCTTAAAGATTAACAAATATTTTGGAATGATCTATCTAACGTTGAAAGCGTATGAGAACTTGACTTCCAAAGAGTGCCAAGTCATCTTCACATTTAAGATTAACTTGATCCAACCTTAGTTCTAGGAGAATAGGGGCTTTCATTAATTTAATTAATTACTAGGTTTGCCGATTTAATAAAGATACAACTAATCAAGAGTATCATCATATAGAATATTATTAAAAAGTAATCGCATAATAATTAAATAAGTTTTTTTGGATACATATAGTTTAGGAGCAGATAGTTACATGTCAATCTTGAAAGTGCGATCAAGTGGAATCTATTTAAGAATATACAACTAAGAGAAACCACACTTACTAACTGTCAATTCACAATTAATCATTTAAGATATCACAGTTTCTCCAACATCATTCATTACGCTAATGAGAATGTCTTTTATTTCCATACATAATAAAGTTTCCCATATCATCATATTACTTCTATCATTACATTCTCTAATATCTGTATGAAGTGCAAATGATGTACAAACTAATTTTAGCCCTTCTTCGCTAGTTGTAATTGGTTTACAATATGCACAAATATCTTCAATATCTAATTTAATTGATGTGAATCTGTGATCTCTAAGTTTCTGTTCAATGATGTCTTCAGGAATTGAAGTGACTCCATAATCTTTAATTATTAATGATATAAATTATTCTATTAGCCAATCCATAAATCTTAAAAATGGTTATTGTATGTAATGTATCTATCCATTCTTTAATTTGATTTCAACAAAATTATATAAATCGTTTTTAATCATCTCTAATGGACAGTAATCATCGTATACTTTTATCAATATTATTAATTCCTCACTTCTTATCATACGAAAACCTTTCTTTACAATCATTTAATGAGGATAATTTGATTATTCAAAATAACCTAAATCTTTACCTTCTATTATTATGTCTCCTATGTATTTACTTACTTTTATAAATACTTTTATTTCAGATCCTTATAAATAACCTATTGCAGTATAATTATTTAGACAATTTAATTTTATACTCTTTACTTCAATAGAAATTGCTAATACTTCTGGATTCTCCATATCTGTCTATCTTATTTATTATTTTGCACTAACTCTAATAAATTGTTATGCAAAATTTATCCCACTATAAATTATTCTATGTATCACACTTGCATTCCAGTGACAAACACCTTTGTCTATCTATACCCTTAATAACGGTTTATTATAGATATTCTTAGACATATTCAAATCTATCTTATACATCTTAACTAACTTTTGCATCTTCGAATTTGTTACATCTTTAATCAAAATAAAATCCAAAGATGTTTATACACTTTCTTAATCTAAATTTACATCCCATTTCACTTTTTTTACATCTATTTATACTAAACTAAATTCTTTGTAATTAAATTTTAAATTCAACTCGCCTAACTCTCCTATCAATTGCTTTTATCTGTTCTTTATATCACATTTTATATTTGATATCTTTATCATCAAAAGATTCAAAAAATTAATTTCTATTTCGTTCATTTCCAATTCCAAACTTATTGGAATTGAAATGTTTTTGCTTTTTTTATTCTTGTTACTTTTATTTTCTTATTTCAAAGCTCCCTCTGCTTTTTATATCATCACTTTCATATTTTATATTTCCACTTTTAAGTGAAGAGAACTCCATTATAATTTTATTATAAAGCAAGAAACAGTAGCCGCAATCATAAAATTTTCAACCTACATTGGTGCCAAATCCATATTATCTAATTATAAATACCCTTGACTTAAAGCTAATGATATTTGATTCTCATTTAGATCTGGAATAAATGACTTTAGTTTCTTTAATATGTATTTTCGAACTAATTAATGCATTTATAAAATAATTTATAATTATATGGTAAATTTAAGCAAATTTTTACAGACAAATTCCAAAAATCAATCACACCTTAAATCCTTTTAGTATTAATTGCTTTTAACACTAAGAAAAAAATAATTTAATTAAATAAAATATTAATATTTAACGATCAAATCAATGGAAAATGAAAGCTATTTCAAGACTGTGACTTCTATTAATTCTCATCGTTCAGAATACTAACTTAGTAAACCTATTAAATCTAATGACAAACCTTTAAAGGAATCTGATCTTGCTTTGTACTAAGCTGCTAGAGAAAAATGTGCTAATAAATAAAATGAGAAATTATCAACTCCTTTATTTTAAGTTACTTCATTAATTACAAATGCAGCTCCTCTTCATAAACCTACAGTAAAGACAACTCAATTTAGTAATTAACCAACTAGCATATTTGATGTATCAAATTTTTAATATTTTAGTTTACTGATAATCGCAAAGAATAGGCATTTAAACCGCACTGTATTAAAGTTACTGAGCCTGGCAACAACTCCGATTTAGTTTATAAATAATAATTAAAAACCTCCAATCTCCCAACCAGAGAGAATTTGTATCGTAATCCAATTACTAATGGAGATCCTAAGAGTGAATATAACAGAAGCACAAAAACTCCATTTCCAAAAAATCAGATTAACTTTGTAGGATGAATTTTATTATATTCTAAAATTATTAAATACTATCAAAGTATATTTAAAAATATAAAGTCTTGTTTTTTTTTCCTAATAAATAAGATAGGAATTTCAATCTCAAGATGGAAAACAATTAATTTTAATATTCCTTATTAATTCAAAAGACAATATGTTGTTAGATTTTCTTTTAAGAAATATTATCAAATTATAGTTCTGCATTAATAAATTATTCAAAATTCTTTGCCAATTATTTTAATATTTTTTTTGTAAGATAAATCAAGAGATAAATAAAGATCATCATATTTATTATTATAAAATTATTGAAATTTAATTTAATTTAATTTATGATTTTTTAATAAATATAATTATCTTTAAACTATTTCCTACTTTTATGTTAATTGGATTCATTTACTATGTTTAATGGGTTTTTATAGTTGTAAGATCATTTCAAAAGTTTTATCTTTATGAGATGGCTTATTTTAATATTCTATTTTTAAAAATATAACTAAGGGATTATTATATTCTACTTAAAGGAGTTATATATTTTAAAAATAAGAATTGATTGAGATGATAGTGATAAATATATAATTTCTCAAAGATAAATTGAAAATCTCTATAATTCCTTGAGATGAAGAATAATTTCAAAAATAATTTTTATTCATTTTATAATTAATTAATTTTTATATTTGTCATATTTATACGATATTTGTCTTGAATATCAACTAATAAATAATATAGGATTAAAATTATTATACGTTTTAATATTGATTCTTACACGACACGAGTATTTTAAATTTGTTAAGTTTAATTTAAAGTTTAATTTAAGTATGAATGTCAGATGATTCTCTATAAGATTTTTAATAATATAATTTTTTGGTCATTTATGGGTTGTGTAAGCACAAAATCAGGAAAACCAGATAGCAAATTTAATTCCCCATCATCTAATGGCTTAAATAAAGCTGCTTGTAAAGTAAATTTAAGTCCAGCTCAAATTCTCTAAGAGACTGAAAAAATAGAATCAGATTATATTTTTCATGCTCTAGATCCTATAGTTAGTAAGTTATGTAGAGTAACGCTGTTAGCATAAAGAAATTATATAAAAAAAATTGTGTCAAAAAGTAATAATGCTTCTCGAATAACAAAAATTTTTAATTGTTAAATTCTTACTACTTCAGAAAAGTAGGAACTAGAGAGTATAATGAATTAGTTAATATCAATTGTAAGATTTACAATACTATTAAGAAACACTTAAATTTAGTTAGTACTTAATCTTACTATTTTAATGATAATCGGTTGTATTTAGTTTAGGAATTTTGTGATGGTGGAAATCTGCTCTCCTAGTTAGATAAGTTTAGTCGACTGTAGTAATATGCAATGATGGATATATTTTGTCAAATTATGGCAGGATTGTAATATTTACACAATTAAGGATTAGTCCATGGGTATGATTTAAATTGATAACTTAGAAACATTTAATTAGATAGTATAGTATTCACTAATAAATCAATGGAGAATATTAAGCTTATTGATTTTGGAATCCCAAATTCAATTAAAACAACATGCATGTCTTGGAAATCTAGTGGTAGCATTTAAGAAATATCTTTTAAACCACCAGAAGTCTTCAAATAAACTACAATCAATAATCCTTTGACATAGAAGGCAGATATTTGGTCAAGTGGATGTTTACTTTATTTCTTTTTGACATCACATATGCCATTTTAAGGTCGTGACGTTTAGGCTATTAAAACAGCTATACAAAGAGGTGTAGTTAATTTTGATGGTTCAGAATGGGCTAATATCAATTCTGATATGAAAAAGTTAGTTTAAAAAATGCTGAGTTCAAACCCTTAATAAAGACCAACAGCTGCAGAAGTTATAAATCATCCAATATTTTTAAATAGAACTAGAATTGTGACAAAACCTAATAAATAATTATCAAAGCATATGAAAGATTTTAAGGTATAAATAAATAAATGATTTAGTAATAATCTTAAATGCAAATTGCAATGTTAAATTACATAGCAGAAAATATGATGTCAGAGTAAGATAAGAAAAAGCTAATAGAGGAATTTCAAAAGTTTGATCTAAATAAAGATGGATAATTAACAAAAGAGGAACTATATAAAGTTTACAGTACTATGTTATCTTCTGAATAGGCAGCTCGGGAAGTAAATATAATCTTCAATAAGATTGATAATAATGGTAGCGGTAGAATTGATTATTAAGGTAACTAATTTTATTTCTTAAATAGAATTTATTATAGCAACTATAGATCAAAAGAAATATTTTAATAAAGAAAAATTATTGTTGCTGTTTTAATAAATAGATAGAGATCATAGCGGGTAATTAAGTAAATAAGAAGTAAAGAAACTGCTAAGGGATATGCAGATACCAAAACAAAAATTAGAAAATCTTTCGAAGCAATTAGATTAAAATGGAGATGGGTAAATTACTTAAGAAGAATTTTTATAGATAATGTTATAATTATCTTGAAAATTACTAATATTTTTTTTTTCAATTTTTAAAATCATTCTAGAATATAATCGAAAAAACTATTTTATAATTTAAAGTTATCATATATCATTTTGCATATTAAAAGAATAATTAGTTCAATTATTAATTCATTGATTTAATGTTCATCAAATATTTTTAAAAAAAATACAGACAAGATCAATTATAAAATTTATCAGTGCATTCAAATGCAATAGTTTCTGTGGTACTCTCAATTTAAATTAACACAATAAATGCAATTAAGGATGTGAACCGAATAGGATAGGAATTAGATTTTCATGATGATTCCATATTGAATCAAGCCTTAAAGTTAATACGAAATTGGCAAGTTAATTAAGCTATTCTTCTTTTAAATCAAAGTATTATCAGAATATAAATTTATTATTTTTTTTTCATTTTTACCTATTTAAGGAACATTCATTAATATTCTTAATAGTTTCTTTTATTCTTTCATTGATTATTAGTAATAACTTTGTAACAATAGATGTAAATTCTTTTTACAATTACTTATATTTTTCATCTTTTATAAATTATTTTTTTTATTCTATTATTAAGTGATTCTATGTTTGCTTTTAATGCTTTTTGTAGTATTTATAAATGTCACTCTTACTTTATGTTCCCAACAATTAGTCCAAGATAGTTTAAATATATTCCAATTTTAATTAAGAAAGCAAGCCTATATACAGTATTCTCTTTTATTAAAGTTAATGATAATTGTTTGTCTTTAACAGTTAAAAAAAATTTTTGTCGGCTTCGATTAATTAGAGAAATTTTCAGGCAGCGAATAGTTAAATTATTTGGTTGGCATTTTTTTCATTCTAATTCTATTCTGATTTATTATTTTCTTCCTAAATATTTTTTAAAGCTATATAAAATTTGTTAAAAACTGCAAGTAAAATAATTTATTGCTAATTTTTATTTATCACTAAATCCTAATTCATTCTTATTTTATTTCTAGTTAATTATATTTATAAGTTTATCCTTAATAAAACATGGTCTGATATCAATTAATTATATTGAATTCAAAAAATTATTATATTTATATACTAAAAATGAAATTTATAATCATCCCTATGCTCTTGGCTTCAATTAAATGCTTGATTACTTCTGATTCAGGGTATAGTGATAATTTTGATCATGAGAATGGTTTTTCTTGCACAACTTCAAGCACAACAACATCAGTTATTACATTTGCAGATACTTTTGAAAATCCCCCTCAAGTGTTGATTTCAGTATCCATGACCACTATAAGTCAAGCACCCGGTAATTTTTTCAAACTAAATATAATCCAAGTCACTACACAAAGTATGATATATTATGAATAATGAAGATTTTGAAATTAAGATTTTATGTTCGTCAGGGGTATTAAGGTATAACTTTAAATGGTACGCAGTGAATGACAACAGAATTTAAATTTTACATCTAACAAAGCAAACAAATTTAGTTGACGGAAGTATCTTTACTCACACGCATAATTTGCTTAAAGCTAAAAAAGCAATCGTTACAATTGATTGTTTAAAACATTCAGGCAGCCCACTAAACTTTTATTTGGAAGTGTATCAAGTTACATCAACAGATGTTTAAATAAAATTACATAATCTCACTTCATAATTAGTGGAATTAGGATATTCTATCCTATTGGGAACAGAAGAGGCATTTTAATTATTTGATTTAATTTTTACTTCTGACACTGCATATTCAGGATCAACGCCATAGCTTAATTTAGGGTTCCTTTTTCTTCCAATCGTTGGATTTTATTGGGATCATACTGAAGGTATCAGAATCTTGGCTTATTAATAATTGGTCCATTAAACTTTTAATTATGGTTTGAAAACATGTAAATCAAAACATTATACTTTTAGATTCTCTTTCTTACATGAAATCAATAAGATTTTAAGAAGTTTAATTTTTTGAGTAAATATTATTTCCAATGTATATTTATTCATACAGAGTAACTAAGAAATATGAAAGATATATATCGAATGCAGTAAAAATATAAATTTTAGAATTAAATTAATAATTTACAAGTTTTGGAGATTATAATGTTTAAATACCAGAATAAATGAATAAAATAACAATTTAAATTGAATTAAAATTTATGCCAAATGAAAGACTTGTTGGTTAATTTTTAAAATGTAATGAATGTGGAAGTAAAAACGTTTATAAAATTGATTAAAATTATCTTTGTGCAAATAATTTTATTAGATACAGATTATTATTAAGATAATACTCTATTCACACTTAAGATTTAATCATTTCTATTGGATTATCAACTGTTAACATTAAATAAACTATTAATTAGGTAGTTAAAGAATATGAAATAGTTTAACTTTAATTTATAAATCAATAATTATGAATCAATATTATAAATTATTATTAAATTGATTTATAATTATTAAATTTGAAATTTCACATCAATCTATCATAAACCCCTTTTAAAATAGATTTAATAATTTTATGTTTGTCAATTATTCAATAAGAAATTCCTAGCTTATAATTATCTAAACAGTTTAACTCAAAATTTAACTAAATTCATTAAAATATGAGCATTAATTAATTAAGACTAAATAAATTATATCAACTATAATATGTATTTATTAATCATTATTGAGAGTATATGAACATTTATTTAAATTTAATATAATACATGAATTCATTTGTTATAATAGGAAGTAAGAATAAATTGCTTCTCATAAAATCTAATTTAAAAATACTTTTAACTTAAGTAATTTTTAATAAAAAAAAAATAAATTATTACATAAATAATTTATACTTTGTCTTCAATATACTTAAGAATTATATTCTGCCTATGAATTCATTACCATAGTTTAAATAGTATTTTACTATAATATTGGTATTCTTTTTTCAAAGAGCTTAGTTTGTTCTTTATTTATTTACAAATAATGGTATTCGAAAATCTTTTCTTTGTAAATCTTTTGGAATTGAGATAAAAAGATCAAGTTTAGTGCTATCAAGATCAGAATTCAATGAATATTTAATTTATTCTTTCAGGTTTAATTATAAATGTTGGCTTGCCTTAAGATTTAGATTTATTTTATCAAAGTTATCATAGTAAACATAAAATTTTATTATAATCAAACCAACACTTAGAATATATCTTGGATTTCAGTTCTATAAAGGATACCATAATCCGTAATCCATGTAGGAGCAATAAACCTCATCTTATACGCCTCAAAGAAACCAGATGAGAAGTATTGGAAAATTCACTCTTGTATTTCTATATTTATTAAGAGAGAAAATCTGAACATTAAGGGAAGTTAGGATTGGTATACATAATTATTTTTTAAATATTTTTAATTTAATATTAGAATAAACTATTTAGTGATTTGACCATTTAACTTAGTAGAGTAAGAATCTGACAAAAATAAAGAAGATAACTAAAAAAAATAAGATTAATAGACTGAAATAAATTAAAATTTAGATGTGCTTCTTTAATAAAATTAAATTAATACGAATATTCTATTATAGGATCTTCTAATATTTTAGATATAGAAAGTTAAAATTTTTAATCATAATTAATTCAAAACAATAATGCAAGTGAAATAAAGAGAAGGTATCAGCTAATAACAAAATTATCGAAGAAGATGAGGAAGACCCAAAAAAGAAAATAAAATATGTACAAAGTAAATAAGTTTGTAATTACCAGATTTAATCAAAGATGATTAGAGCCAGCAACCAATTGAAGAAAGTAACAAATTATTGGTATAAATAAAATGATGAATCCTTAATTTAGATAAATGTAAATTTTTCAAAAAAATAAAAAACTTTTTTAAACTAAGGTAAAAGATTTTAAAGTTAAATCTACTTGTTTCAAAGTGAAAATATCTAAAAATGCTTAAAAAATCAGAAAAATATTTGAAAGGTTATTTAGTAAATTGTCATAAAGAAATAGTATTAAAGTCTATACAAAGCTCATGAGAAGGCTTTAATAAAGTTTTAAAGAAATTTAAATTTGATCATTAAAAAAGACATATAACTTTTAAATTAGATAAATCTAACATTGAAAGAATTTTGTATTTGGATCAAGAAAATAAGTCATATTTTTAGTTGTAGTAGCAAAAAGGGCATAATAAAGAAATTCATATACTTTAAAAAATGATATCTATAGATAATTTGTAAATAGAATTTCTTTTAGAGTTCTTAATAATTTAAAATATTCTGGTGGAAAAGGAAAATATCTTCCTTAAGAACCTGTTGTGTTCTATGAAGAGAAAGATGAAGATAGAGTAAAGATAATTTAAAATAAATTGTTTAATTTTTAAACCATCAGAAAGATTTACAATATAATGAAAAATGGTTAAGTTAAAGAGATTGAATTAATATTTGAAATATAAAGAAATTTATAAAAAAATTTTGGTTAGAATGGATCTTAAAAGTGTAATTCAATAAAGCTGAAAAATTTCATATATTTATCTCTTAATAATTATAAATCTAATAATATTAGTTTACAGAGAAATAATCATATTATAAAAAATAGAATATAAGTTATACATAAATTAAATGGCAAAATAAGGTTGGGGATTTTCAGGAAATAATGTCAAATTGAATACAAATAAGTAAGATTAATAAAAAGATTTAGGCGTGCAGAAAAAAAGTTGAATATATGGGAAACAGCAGGAAAAGCAGATGATATTTAATATATTCCTGATGCTGAGGAAGAGAAGAAGCCATAAAATCAGATTTCAGATGCTGGAATTGTTTTGGGATAAAAATTATAGAATATTAATGAGCTACAGAATTTAGCTAAGATATCATCGTTGCCTTAACCAGTACTTATTTAAATTATGATTTTAAAATTAGGCTGATGATATTGATTTTAGTATACTAACATAAGTATTAAGACCAGCGGAGGAAGTATTAGAGATAGATGAATAATGGGAATTTTCAAAATTAAAAACAGAAATGCAAGAAATAGTGAATAAGCTTTACAGCAATTAAAAAAGTTCTTGATTTATAATGAATTAATATTAAATAAAATGCCACGAGAATTAATATTTGTATAGGTTGGTTAATGTGGAAATCAAATTGGAATGAGATTTTGGGATCTGGCATTGAAAGAGCATGCAAAAGCAAAGTAATCATTATTGTATGATGAATCTTTATCTTCTTTTTTTCGAAATGTGAATTCAAAAAATTAAGAATTGAAAATAGGTGATCCAATTCAAAATTTAAAAGCGAGAGCTTTGATAGTAGATATGGAGGAAGGTGTGATAAGTTAAATAATGAAAAGTCCATTAGGAGAATTATTTGATGAAAGATAATGCATTCAAGATGTATCAGGAGCAGGTAATAATTGGGCTCATGGCTTTTATCATTATGGAAATTAATATGAGAAACATATTGAAGAGAGATTAAGAAAGACTGTAGAACAATGTGATTCTTTATAATGTTTCTTTGTTACTCATTCAATTGGAGGTGGAACAGGATCTGGTTTGGGATCTAGAATATTAGGATGTATTTAATAAAATAAAATCATTTATTAGTATTGGAAGATAATTATCCAGAAGTATTTAGATTTACAGCGTCTGTATTTCCATCTGGCGATGATGATGTGGTTACTTCTCCTTATAATAGCTTATTTAGTTTGTATGAATTAGCAAAACATGCTGATTGCGTATTTCCAATAGATAATTAAGCATTAATTAATATTGTTGATTAAATAGATAAGCCAAATAAAGCTAGATTGGTGAAAGAGAATGCTCATGAAGGAAGTGTAGGCATTAAGATAACCTAATTTGGAGAGGAGGAAAAAAGATAAAAACCATTTGATAAGATGAATAGTTTAATTGCTCATCTTTTAAGTCATATAACATGTTCTATGAGATTTGAAGGAGCTTTAAACGTAGATCTTAATGAAATCACAATGAATCTTGTTCCATATCCAGATTTGCACTTTCTGATTTCTTCAATGGCTCCATTGTATAGTCTTCTAGATTCTAAATTATAGCCTAGAAGATTGGATTAAATGTTTAATGATATTTATCATCCTGATTTTTAAATGATTACTGGACAACCTTCTCTACACAAATATTTAGCGGTAGGTTTGCTTGTAAGAGGAGATGTTGCATTTTCAGATGTTAATAGAAATATTAAGAAATTAAAGGATTAATTAAAAATGATTTATTGGAATCAAGAAGGTTTCAAATATGGAATTTGTAACTAACCTCCTATTGGATAATAATATTCTATGTTGTGTTTGGCTAATAATACTTGTATCAAAGACACTTTCTAAGAAATGACAGATCGTTTCTAAAAACTCTATAAAAGAAAGGTCTATGTACATCATTATAAATAATATATGGAACAATCTCATTTTGATGAAACCTTAAATGCCATCTAAAATTTAATGGTTAAATATTAAGATTTAGAGATGGCTTAGCCAAAAAAATACTAAAGGATTTAACCCATTTTTTGAATGTTTGTTAGTTATTTAATAATTTTTTGAAATATTTTATTAGTAAATATATTATTATTTAATTAAAATGAGAAGACCTTAATCCTCTCAAAGACCGAATTCAACTTAAAATTTTAATTAAACTCTTAAAAGCTCTGGAGTTTTTGAAAATAACGAATAAGAAAGATTAAAATAAACCTAAATGGACAAAGTGAGATAAGATGTTAGAAAAAAATAAGAGGAATTGCATTTGAAATAATTAGAATTTAAAATCATAGAAGCTATGGATATGAAAGAAATCAATACTATGTTATTAGAAAGAAATGCTATAGTCTTCTAGCAAATTAAAGAGATTTTTGATGAAGGATAGGTACAAATTATTAATCAATTAAGGTCAAAGAACCTGAAATTAACGTTGATCTAAATTAAGTAGATGTTAGAAAACCAAGAATTGACAACTATGGCAAAAGATATGTTGAATAAGCAAAAAACATTTATAAAAAACCAAATACAACTGAAATCAAAGAACTTGTTGAATAATTTAACTAAAATACTAGGTTATAAGGAACAAAACAAGTTGAAAGCTTTTAAAGATTACATATGGAGTATTATAAAATTTATGCAACCTTTTTATAATCACAACCATCTGTTGAATAGAATCGAAAATAATTAATCTAAGGTAGTTAATGAATTATTATCATTTTATTAAGAATTAGGAGAAGTACATGAATTGCTTTCAGTTTTAAATAATGCTCCATCATTTGATAAACCAGCCATATGGAATAAATAAAAATTACCTGAAGATGATAAAATACTTGTTGATGACATTGTCAATAAGAATATAAGATAAATCTAAAATAAATACGACTTTTCCATTCAAGATTTTGAAAACGAAGGAGTCTTGGAAGAAGTAAAAGATTACATAAAAAATAAATATTTTAAAGGAATCGATCATACTAAATGATATTAAATTTAACATTAATTAATATAAAATATGCATCAAGGTCTTATTAAATTTATTTTTAATTATTATTTAGATGATTAAATATACGATAACATAAATAAACTTTTTAATCTGTAATTTAATTCTATATTCCTTACTAAATAACCAAACTATAATAGAAAAAATGTTTATAATTTCAATTTTTAATATTATTAATCATTAACACTCTATGGAATATCAAATATTTAAATACAGTATACAAGTATTTTTACTAAACAGTGTTTATCTCCGTGTTTCTGTAACATTGGCGATAAGAACATGAAATTTAAGATTAATATTCTCCAGTACAAATATGTTTTGTCCTAACGGTATAATTTAATGTGATTATCTAATTAAATTACTTAAAAGAGTATATTTATATCTAATTTTCCATTTTAAATTCTTTTACCTTATTTCTTCATAATCTTAATAATACTGTTTATCTGATCAATAAATATGACAAAAAAAAATATTAATACATTTAAAAACTGTGAAGTAAATATTGGGCTTTACTAAAATTATATTATCGATAAGGATATTTTTTTTTGAATTCCTATCTTTATCAAGTTTTTTCAAAACTTTAAACTCTAAATTTAATCCAGATATAAATATTTAGCTTAAAAGATTTGCATTTGTAATTAATATTAAAATAATGTAATGTGAGCGTACTAAGATTTTGTTAAATTGAATTAAAATTTGATTTTGGGTCTTTTATTGAGAGATATATATGCATTCTATCAAAATATTTCTAAACAACGCAACAAAATCTTTTGCAATTTTTGGAATAATGAATTTTTGGAATTTAATAAAATATTTGGTTTAAAATTGAAAATAAGAAATTAGAATATGATAAGCATTACTGAAACATCTATTTTGATATGAGTGACTTATTCATATCATATTTTATTTTTTTTAACTTTAATCTAAATTGAATAGTTAGAAAAGGGTTTATTATAATAATACAACATAAATCAGAGATATAATTGAGATTCGAATTGATATCGATAGTTTATAAAAGAAATAAAGTGGAAAGAGAAATAAACAGAGTATTTTATTGAATTAAATAATATAAAGATAAAATTGATGAGTAATGATATTACAAATAAGAAGTGAATATTGAAATTATAGTGTAATCAAACTCTAAGAATAAGATATAAAAATTAGATTATTTGTTAATGTGAGATATTGTTTATGATTAAGTATTAAAATGATTTAATATTATTGTAAATAATATAAAAATGGATTCTCAAAAAAGAAAGCGTCTAATAATTTAATATTCTCTAAAATTAAAGGAACTTAAAGAAGGAAGAAATGATTCAGGATAGAAGGTTTCAAAGAATCATTAAAAATCTCGAGTATTAAAAACTGAGTCTTCGATGTCGATGGTCAAATAACCACAATAATTGCAAATGCCTCCTGTTGATGATATAATTTCGAAAGGAGAATGCAAATTAATTTTCCTATAAACATAATCCGATGATACAGGTTTTCGAACATTCAATGAAATGATGCGGACTAATTCAAGTTGGCTTACATAAGCAGATAAACTTGCAAATACTCTTAGCAGTCCATTACAATTAAAGAATAGACTTTAATTTAATCATAGTTAAGCACTAAAGTTCAAGAATAGAATTGAATAGAAATGGAATATGACTGTAAAAGAGGTGGCAGATTCGATTATATAAAAATAAGAATAAAAAGATCAATAGAAAATAAAATTAGTTTAATTAAAGATAAATCATAATGAAACTGATGATGTAGGATAATAATAAGAAGATTGTTCGTCGCCTTCACTATCATAAGAAGTGATAACAACAAATTTAAAGTTTTTTTGGTTTCACATTTAAATATCAGATTGGAAACCACCAATTCGTGAGGGATGTACAGTTACTTATATTTAAAATTTGAATAAATGTATAATGTATGGTGGAATAGGAAATGACTTATTTAAGACTTTTGTAACTCTAAATACATAAACCTGGGTATGGAAAGATATAGGAACAGGAGTAGGAGATGTTCCTTAAGAAGGTAGATTTGGACATTCAGCAACTCTTTATAAGCAATAATTAATAATTTATGGAGGTGAGAAGAAATATAATAGTGCTATGAAAATGAGAGAATGTTATAGCGATATTCGTATTTTCACTCCAAATGATAAAACTTGGATTTAACTTAAGCCTTATGGAGATGTAGTTGAAGGAAGACGGAACCATTGTGCAGAAGTGGTTGGTAAATATTTTATGGTTTATGGTGGTATAAATTCTTATGGTAAAGTCTTGACAGATGTAGCTGGGCTTAATTTGGAGACTTGCAAATGGTAAGTCATAAATTTATGGTTTAAGGACTTCTTTTTAAATTGAGAATTCAGTTGGTTTAGAAGGAGTATCTGATGCAACTTCTTTGGCTATGTTTAAAAGCGAAGTTAAAATGGAAAATCCTTATTTTAGTTATGAATGGGTGAAGAAGAAGGGAAAATCCTTTTTACCTATAACGACAGAAGGTATCTATGTTTTTGGAGGGAGGTTATAAAATGGAGAAGCTGTCAATGATCTAAGAATTATTTAATTTGGATTCAAACCTATAAAAATCACAAAAATTAAAACTAAAGTAATTAATATTAATTAATTAGGGATAACCACCATTAGCTCGATATTCTCATTCAATGAATTATTTTAGACAAACTAATGTTATTATTATTTATGGAGGTAGGAATGACTCAAAATAAGGAAACATACTTAATGATATATTTGTACTACAAATTCAATAATTCTCATGGTCTTAAGTTTAATAGATCTAATAATTGTAATCATTTTTCACTTAAATAGAAAACATGGTAAATGTAGACATTCAAGTGTGTCTATTGATTCAAAAATACTAATTTTTGGAGGATATGCTTAGCATGTTTTTGCTAATGCTGATATCTAATTATTAGAATTAGATTAAAATAAAGTGGCTAAAATGATTAAAGATAATAAAAACAATAAAAATAGAGATGTTGTTATTCATAGTGATGAATTAGTTAATAATAATACTCTCAAAGTATTCAAAGCTGAATATTATAATGAAGCTGAAGACCCAGATCTTAAACAAAAGAAAATATAAGAAAATGAATTCTAAAGATTATGTTATAGCAATTTTAAGAGTTTTATGCCATTACCTCAATAAAATCATTCATCTCTAGTCAATGAATATAAAAATAAAAGAGAGTAAGCCAAGTTAGAAATTCTCAAAAATTAATTTAATGATCTAAGCAGAAGAAACAGTCGTAGAACAACTAGTGATTTTAAAATTATTGAGTAATCATTATAAAACCAAAATTGAAAATTTATTTTTTTTTAATTTAATTATGATTACTGTTCCTTAAGGAGAGAGTCTAGAATGTTTCAAAATTGATGGATAGTTTATAGGAACACTAACACTATGTAATAATAAGCCAAACAAGTATTAAAATCATTTAATCTAAGCTCTTGTGCCTTCAAAATTAGAACTAATAATACATAAGATATTTATGTAATGCCACATATAGGATGTTTTACAGGATAATATTTTTAAATTATCATCAAATGCCAAAAATTCTTAAGTAGTTTGTTATTTAATTTAAAATATAGCTAATGCTAAATTGCAACTTCTTACTATGGATTTGACGAATTAAAATTTCAATAAAATAGATAATAAGTCTTTAGCCTCTTATTTTGATTCCTATTCAACGAGTTCATTTGTTCAAAAAATTAAAATAGAAATAATCACAATAGATTAAAATTAAATAACTAAATAATCTAACATAATTAATCAATCAATATCATTAAATAAGAATATTGAAGAAAGCATATACAATTAATAGGATTTTACTTATGAATAAAATGCAATATTAAGATAAAGTGAATCCATAAAATAATAGCAAATTAGAAACTCTTAAACAAATTCTGATCTACCATAAAGTATTAGTAGAGTTTCTGCCTCAGATTAAAGATTTCTTACATCTGTTACGTTTTAATAAGGTAAGTAAACTTCATCTAAATAATCTTCAAATTCATAAAATAATTTTTAATTAGAATAGCCACCCTCAAAACAATAATCATATCCAAATCAACCCTAACAATCAAAACTGTAATATTACTAATAAAAAGATTTAGAAGAGGATCCCGAAATCGAAAAATTATAATTAAGAATACATTAGTTATAAATAGAATTCAATAAACAATAAGAACAACTATCCATTACTGAAAAAGAAAAAACACAAATGTTATAATAAGGAAATAATTAGAATTAAGGTTAAATTTATGTAGATATCTAACATATATTTATTTCAGCTTTAATTTGTTTTTTAATTGGCTATGTAGCAACAAATTGATTTTTAAATTTTGTTTATATAACCCAAAATTCATAAGACTGCTAAATTTTGTTTTAGCAAATAAAATATAGCATCAGATATTTTATAAATATACTTCTTTTGAATTACAATAGAACCAGACAATATATAGAAATAATAATTATCAGACTTTAAAATAAATTTGTAATAGTTTTTTTTTAATTTTTAAACAGATATTTTTCAATGATCTTTGTTTCTCATTAGTTAATACAACTTTACTTTAGCTAAACTAAAGTATGATTTGATTTCATAAAAATGAAAAGTAAATTTGTTAATCCACAAAATATAGGTTATTTTTGATAAAAAGATCTATGTTTTCAAAATAATATATTAGTTTGAAAGTAATTAAAATTGGAAAATATAATAAATTATAAGTTATTTTTTAAATAATTCAAGGGTTTAGACTTATAAATTAAAGTTAAGCAATCTAGTAATCTTGAACAACTTAATTAATTATTTGCTTTATAGATACACTTGATAAACCTATAGAAATTTTCAAATTTTAAACATCAATTGAATATTATCTTAATAATAATCTGTATTTAATAAAATTATATCCACCAAGGTAATTTTAATCAATTTTAAACACATTTTTTGAACCACATTCATTACATTTTAAGAATGATCCAATGAGTTTTTCTCCTTTGTAAAATTTTAATTCAATTTATATTATAAGTGTTGTCATTGTATTAGGAATTTAAACTTGGAAGTCTCCAATGTTATAATACTCTGAATTCAACTCAATAATAGATACTTTTATTGGATGTGGTATAAATCTTTCATATTTATTCGTTACCCTATAAGAATAAACATACATTGGAAACAAAATTTATTCAAAAAACCAAAGTTCTTAGAAACGAATAGAATTCATATAAGTCGTGTCAACTAAATAATAATATTTTTAATTACAGGTTTAACACGTATACTAAATATCGTTACTATTCTATTGTGAATTTAGTCCTATTCTTATATTATTGTTATCACTCCAGTCGAATCCTGCAAGTGGAAGAAAGAGTATTCCTTTATTTAATTTTATTAATGACTTTCTTAATAACGTATACTGTCCTCCAAGTGTTTCTATTAATTCTGATTTTAAAAATGCTTCTTATGTCCCTAAAACAACTTAGTATCCAATTTGTATTAAATTAGAATTAAAATTATGCAGTTTAATTTTAACATTTGTTGAAGTTACTTGGTAAATTTCTAAATAAAAATTCAATGGCTATGTCAACATTCCCCAACTTTGTAGAATAACTATAGCTTATTTTGCTAGTTATAAATTATGTGAATGCGTGTAGATACTTTAATCCACACAATTAATTTCGCTTGGTATTTGTAAAATTTTAATTCTATTGTCATTTATGGCATACCACTTAAATTAATATCTTATTACTCCATAAATTTAACAAGAAATTTTTATTTAGAACCCTTTATAATACATAGTTTTATATATACCGTCTGTAGTAATAAACATTATATCATATTGAAAAGTACGCGAAGGATTATTCGGTACTGAAACCATTCTAGGAATAATTAATAACTGAGGTGGAATTTCAAATGTACCTGAAAATGTCACAGTTGTTATTGTTGTATTTGTTTAAGTACATCCAAATCCTGTTTCATAGTTGAATTATTCATTCTATCCTTAATCAAATATAATATAACTTTCAATTAGGATGAGAAATTTTAAGATCACAATGAGTTTCATTAATAATTTAAAAATTTATTAATTCAATAACTTTTATAAATTAGATTAATTTATATTTTATTATCTATTAATACTCTAAATAGTTTATAATTTAAGTTTTGAGTTAAAAAATTAAATGGTTAAAAGTAACATAAAAAATACAAAGAAAATTGTATCTTTGTTAGTAAAAATAAAGTATTAAATTAATTACTTTCATACCTTTTGGATATTTTAGAATTATTCTAAAATAGTTTTGAAAACAAAGAATTGAAAAAAAATATAAACTTTATGAATGATTTTATTTATCAAAATAAAATAAAACTTAGATCAGAGAACCTTCAATTTAATTTCTACTATTCTAACCAAGTTTATAATTCTTTTTTAGTATCCAAATAATCTTAAGAATTAACATCAACTTCTCCTAATATATCTTTCAAAAGATTATCCTCTGATGGAGAAGCTACTTCTGATTTCTCTTTTAAAGCGTTTTATCTGAATAATTCTGGTTCATGTTTATAAATTGCTGCAATATTACAATCTAAAGCATCATCTGTATTTGGATTCTTAAGCATAATTGAAACTGATTCAAGTACTTTTTATATAGTTAGAGCAGGGCTCCAAGAATTATTTAAAATATCTAAACAAATTGACCCTCCTCGACTGACATTAGGATGATATATTTTAGTTATAAATTGGACTTTGGGAGCTCTGAATGGATAGTCTTAAGGGAAAATGTAACTTAAAATGTATAATCCTCCCTCATAGACAGTTTCTTTAGGTCCATATAATAATATTTTCCATGCTTTAATATCATTTGCAGTGGGATAACATTTAAAATTCAATTTATCACCCAATCCATTAACTTCTTAGAGTTCCTTTAGTATTCTGGGTGTGTTATTATTTCCAGATGATTAATTTAATGTAGTATTTTAAGGTGCATTTTGCATTTGTTATATCTTTTTTAATATTTCCTCTTTTTTCATGACAGCAACTTTTTAGACATCCATAGATACTACCTTGATTCCTTCTGTATCAAAAGGTTTATCTTACAATTCTTTTAAATCTAACATTTATTTAGGATATTCTTTTTATTCTCTATGACTTACGCTTAGGATACTTTCAATTTCAAATAAAGACATTCCCTCAGCTAGAGTTTATGGACAATAACATCTTCCGTTGCTTGCGTGTGTTAAAGTTTTCAAACCTAAACATTCATTACTTACAACAAAGGAATCAATAATAATTTAATTTTCAAATATTCTTGAAATTAAACTTTAAGGATTTTCTTTTGATGAATTATCTTCTCCATCAGTTAATGCAATAATTCTTAAAATAATATTTGGATATTTTTTTTTAATTTCTTTTAGTTAATCAATTGCATAACCTATTGCATCATAGCAACTTGTTCCACCATTCGGAGATGCATCATCTACTAATTTGATAAATTTATTAAAATCATTAGTAAATTCACATTTATCTACAACAAAAGATTGAAACCACACAAGCTTTACTAAATGATTGAATTCAAAAGTCATAGTTTTATCAGCAAAAGCTGAGAAAAACGCATTTACAGCTCCAATCCTAGATAATTAATCTTCTTCAAAGAATTTATATCCCATCGATCCTGATGTATCAAATAATACTACAATCGCCTCAATAGGATCATTATTTTGATTCAAATTCTCTTATTATACTTACTATTAAATTTCTTATGTTTCTACTTATTGTTATTTCACTTAAGTTCCCAAGTTCTTTTTCAATTCTGATTTAACTATTGTTACAATATCATTTGTTTTAAGCAAATCACATATTTTTTCACTTTCATTCAAAAGGAACCCTTCCTCATCTTAAAGAATAATTTAATCCTACTCAATATCAATTCCATTTTCTCTAAATTACTTACATATTTGAATTATTAAGTCATTAATCTATTTCTAATCATCATCAATTGACAACTCTTATCTTATTTCTCCAAAAGTAACTCTTAACATCATATTATTGTTTTAATTCATTTTTGTAATTAAAATATTTAATTGTAATGAAGGTCAATCTTAAGAGCAATTTTTCAAAATTGCAAATGGGAACTAATCAATTCTGATATTATTATTGGGAAAAATATAATAATTATATATTTTTAATTAATAACTTATGTGGCATAATTTCTATAATTAGAATAAAAATAATATAATTAGTGTTTAATATCATCATCACTATTATTTCAATTATAAAAACTCTCTTCTATTTTAGCGTCTTTACTATATATTTTCTTCTTGCTTTTGTAAATCTCTATTAATCATAGATCTCATTAAAGAATTATTTTGATTAAATTCTCTCGCTGTTGAAATGGCATCTTTCGATTCAGGCTTTTAGTTTGATTCAAATGCTTTTTAAACATTTGATTTCATTAAAAGTTTGCTTGCTTTTTCTGTAAATATTTTATATTTTTTATCATCATTCTAACCATAATATTCTGTACCTAGCTTCCTTAATTTACTTAATTTACTTTATATAACGCTAACAATTCATTAACCATTTTCTAATTTACTTACTCATTTTCTAATTCCAATTCTAAGTCTAAAATTTACTATGCAAAATTAGGTGGCAATCTTAATTTTGGTTATTTTGCCATTTGTTTAAATAACTCAAAGTCTCCTTAGTCATCATGAAATAACCAGTTCTTCAAACTTTCAAACATATTTTAATTATAATTATTTATCTAAATGAAAATTTGATTACGAATCAATTCAAAAATTATAGATATTTAAAGGAATTTCATGTATTCTATCCTAATACTATCCATCTATCTCTTCAATTTTATCATTAACTATCATTTTTACAGTTCTAAATACTTTTTCTTCATGTCTTTAAAATCTAATTGGAGTCTTTGATTCATAACATTCTCCATCTTGCAATAATTTATGAGGTACTATGTATTCATATTGTTTATCAGAATCTTCTAATATCAAGCCAATATTTAATTATCCTAAAGTATCCATTAATGGTTAATTTTTTTCAATTTTAATCCCATAATTATTAAACAACATAGCTCTAGTTTTATCAGCTTTATCTTTAGATGGACAATTATAATTTGAAAAAATTGGATCATCTAATTGGATAAACTTTATCTTATCATTAAAATCAAATTTCATCAAACAAACATCTTTAAATTTTTCATATTTTGTATAAATATATGTTAAAGCATGTTTTGGTGTTTTTTGGATATAAATTGCGCTCCAATCTTCTGTATTTTAAGAATACTTTGAAAATAGAATATGAGGAATAAACTAGTCTTAGTAAGGCATTATTTTAAATCCAATTTAAACTTCCATCAATAATTTTAATATTAATATCAATTTGACTCATAATTTTAATAACCATTTTTTCATTTTATTATTTTATAATTAAAAATTTTTAAATATTCAATATATGTATAAACTATGGATGTTACTCATTTAAAATAATATTCTTCGTGTTATGTAAATATATCCTTATGATTTTATATATAATCCAAAGCCAAGTTTTTACAATAGAAAGCAGCTTGCTTAGCAGTACAATAAGTATTTTATAATACAAATCCATCTTATCTGGGCTAAAATTCGACTTCAAAAAATAATTAGAAATTTAAACTTTCAGAATTATTTAATTCATGATTAATAATACCATATTTGTGAGATACAATATTTTTGATTTCATCTAGACCTACTTAACCTTATTCAATTTTAGATTTAGAAACAGTAATTACACAAATGTGATCAAATTATTTCGCTGAATTTATAAAATCTTTAGTCAATACAGGTTGAACTTCAGAAGGAATTCCTAAATTACTACTTTTTTTGCATTTACTTAACTTACTTAATTTTCTTAATTTAGATATTTTTTAAATAGGAAGTTTTAATTTTTGTTTTAAACTTTTTTTAACATTTTTATCATTATTAGAATTAGATTTAGATTCTTCTTTCTTTATTTTAGAATGCATCTTCTTTTTCTGACCTTATTAATTAGCTTCTTATATTTATAGACTATTTGTTGAAATGACAATAGGACTTTCTCTTAAAATTGGTTAATTTTCCTCCTACGAAGTCAAACTAATTTTGAAAGAATCAGAATCAGCAATTTCAATACTGGGTCCCTACTTTGATGAAGGGGAAATTCTAGTTTTTTTTTAATTTTTATTAGAATTCTTTAGCAACTTTTAGTTTTTGGTTTTAACTTATTGTTTTTGAACTTTCAATTTGGTTTATTTTTTCTATTTTTTTTTTTAAATAGGTTTAGGGGAAGAACTAATTTAAATGACAAAGTCATCCAATTTGGTTTATCTCTAAGTCTACTAAAAATATTTACTTTTGGTTTATTATTTAAAACATTCCATTCAGATGACAATTTATTTCTAATCTATCTAAATGTTAAATTAGGATGAACTGATTTGAAGATATGCTTATTTTTCTCTATATATTCTTCTTCAGATTAATAAGAAGGCTATGTTGAAACTGATCTTCTAGTTTTCATTTTTTTATTTATTCTACTAATATTTTGAGTTCATAAATATTTTTAAATAGAGTCATATTATAATATAAAATGATTAATTGAAAGAATCTAGAATTATTGGTATTTGAAAAGTATACTTTGTTGATTAATAGTTTACCAAATTTGGAAATTTTCTAATAGATTTTATGCTTAAGTAAACTGACAAATATTTGAGTTTTAGATGGTTATTTTATAAAAATATTACTCTTCACAAATAATATTGATTAACTTTAAATCAAAGATGTCCATTTCATTTTTTTTCTACAACATCAAAAAATACTTTATAAACTAATTCTAGAATCATTTTCAATAAAATAGATTTACTAGGTATTTTTATATCGTAAATAATTTCTCATTATATAATGAAAGCGAAATAGAGTTTCTTAATTTGAGCTCTATATTTGGATATTAATTCTTTAATTATTAATTCCTTAGATTTGATAGATCTATCTTTCTCCTCAATCTTATTTCTACTTAAAGTATATCAACATTTTATAATTCTTTGAGTAAAATTCAATCATTCTTTCATCTATGATTATAAAACTTTTTATTATGATCTTCCTACCATTTTCATGATTTTTTTATTTTTATAATCTTAATACTAAAAACTTTAAGCTGTCTAACCAGTTTTGTATATCCTCTCTATTTAAAGTAGCTAAAATCTATCTAATATCTTTTTTGACATATTGGATTCTTATTTTTTAGCTAGTAGGAATTCTAACTTTAAAGTGAAATGATTTAAGCGGTTAATTTCAAAATTTAGATTCGGTTCGAATTGTTGGAAAATAATGGGAAAAATATTGATCTATTTTATTTTACATGGTTAAAATCATTAAATGAAAGCTAAATTACACCCTAAATGTTGATTATGATAATTTATAAATATTCTATTACTGTTCTGAAATAGGGGAGACTACTCAAAAAAAATATTTGAAACTCCTTGTTAAGAGTTTAATTTTTTCTAAGATCAGAAAAAATAAATAATTGTTGTAATTGTAGTAAGTATGGTGTTATATTGCAATTTTAATATTATAATTATATAACTAAAATTTGCAATTTACTTACCAATCCAATCAAACCCTGTGATATTTTTTAAAAATAAATAAATCTTTTAAATGTCAGAAAAAATAGTTTTACTCGAAATTATCAAAGGAAAAAAATAGATATAAAAGCAAAAGTTATTGTACAATAAAAAAATTTAGTTGGTCAAATTTCGGATGTAAATATATTAAGATTATATCAAAATTAAAAGGTGAATCTTAGTTTGGTGTGTATATATTCTCTTAAGTTTAGGTGCTGATGAAATCTTCAATTTATAAAGTGAAATTGATTTACTAATTTTTAATTGTTTAAGAATTTAATTATCAGTAAATCTTGATAAATATTGTTTCATGAGTTTAAGAGCACGGGTATCAATTTTATAATATCTAAATAAAAATATTAATTTTGATTCAGCAAATAATTCTTAATGAAAAACTTGTTTTTAAATATTATAAATTAGCATTAGCAGATAAGAAAATGAATAGCAAGTATGCATATTATAAAAAAATTAATAAATTGAAATAAATTTATTTTTTTTTTACTTTAAAGCACTTTCTTCTCTAAACTTAATTTTGAATTTGCATTTAGGATTTAAAAAATCATAAATTGTAGCTTGAATAAGCTGAAAATAGGTATAATCTTTCTAGTATTTCCATTTCTTTAATAAAATTAAATCAAGATAAAATTTTACTATGTCAGTTGATTGAGTAAAATAACAATTTAAATTGAATTAAAATTTATAGATTGATTCAAGTCTAACTACTCTTTAATAATAATAATCATGAGCTATTATAAATATTTCATAAGATATATTATATAATTTCTCATACATGCTGATCATTTCATTAGCCTTAACTAAATTATGTCATAATTAATGTATAATTTAATATATGCTAAAAATATCATCATTATTTTATAAAATCCTTCTTTATGATATTAGTTGAATTATTTGAAAGTAAATTTTTCAAACTTTCTATGTCTTTTTAAAGATTAATTAAGTTATTTTGGATTTTATTTTTAAATATTTCAATTAATAGTTTATAAAATATTTAATTTATAGAAGTTTATACACTTAGAGGCAAAGTAATAATATTTTTATAAATATAAAACTCGATATTCTTATTGAAAAAGAAAAAAATAAAATAATATAAGAACTCTAAATTGAAGAAATGAGTGATCTTAGCTAACTAAATGCTGAATGAATTTAAAATAGATGAGATGAAACATTTTAAAATCAATAATTTCATAGTAAATTATATTAATATTGAACAAACTTAATTCAAAATCAGTATGTTAAGTGAATTATAGAAGAAAGCATAAGAATAATATCATTATAAAAAGAAAGAGCAAGATGATTATAGATGTATGTTATTAATACAGTATTAATAATATTTAATAATAAATTCATGTTATTTGATCCAAAACAAGAGAATCTGCCATATACATTTGCAATGATAAAACCTGACACAACTCTAAAACCAAATGTAGTATAGGAAGTAGTAAATAAAATTGAAGCAGCTGGATTAACAATAAAAAACTTTGTTTAAGTATAGTGTTTAACAATTATCTATTGAGAGAACTCTACAGAGAAGAAGTGCTAAATCTATTTTACAAGTAATAAAAGTATATGGATGAAATTTTGACATATATGTTATCAGGAGAATGTGTTATGTTTCTCTTATGTCATGAAACTGAAAATCCTATAATCGTATGGAAAAAGATGATAGGAAATAAAGATCCAGTAGAGGCTAAAAAGGCAGATCCATAATCATTAAGAGCAATTTATGGAACATCTATAATTAAAAATGAATTTCATGGAAGTGATGATCCATTCTCTGCAAACAAAGAGAGAGACATTTTTAAATTCCCAATCCCATAGAAAATCCCTGATTTTAAATTTGATAAAATGCTAGTGTCTTTAGAAACACTCTTTAAATTTCTTTATCCTCCTAATTTAGAACATTCAAATGCATTAGAAAGATTAGATATTTTTGCAATTTATGGTCCATGTGTCAATTATCATAGCGTTGATTAATGTCTTTGTAGATAGTGTGCATAAATTGGCAAAGAGCATATAGAGGGTGTAAGAGAATAATTGATTGCTTATGAGCAGACAAAACTAGGTATTAAAATAAGGCCTCAGCCAACAACAGGTACAAAAACACAATTACCTTAAAGAGTTTAATTACCTCCTATAAGATTGTTAAAAGAAGAAGACATTAAATAAATTTATTAATAATTATGTGAAAAATGTTAATATCATTGTAATGGTTACACCCATTTATAAGGAGGCAGAAATATGCAACATATGATGACTGATTAAGAATTAAACACATTAGCAAAGGAAATGAATAAATAAGAGATATTAGAATTACTCTATAGTGAAAAAGGTAATGCTGCTAATGTCATGATTGAAACCATAGATCTTAATGAACCAAATCATTACACTAAGGAAATGATAGAGTTACTATTTTAAGAGCTAGAAACAGATTATTATAATAGATATAAATTTTATCATCTTTAGAATGTGATTTTAGAAGATAGGCGAATTAGAATGAATGCTTGGATGAGTATTCTAATAAATAAACCAATACATAGATTTAAAAATCCTAAATTGGTTTGTAAAGTTCCAACTGAAATGAGGAAAAATCCTGAAAGCATTCATTACACTATTAATAGGATCTTGCCACTTAACCAAACTTACAAAAAGAAAGACATTACTAAAATGCCTTTAGATTTCCCACCTAATCTTGCAGATAAGGAAAAATTGAATCCTAATGAAGAGAAACTAGCATTATTAAAGAAACTTCACAGAGACACTCATCATATGGTAGAAATATAAGATGCAAAAAAGGTATACATATCTTTTCATTGTATTAGGTAGTTTCAAATGGAGTCTATCTTTTGCGTAAATATAATGATGGAAGAAATGGTGATTGGGATAATTATTCATCACTTAAAGGAATGAATAGAGGCTCTTTTGTAAATTATGAAGAAAAAAAGAAAAAAGAAAAACTGTGATTCTTAAAAGTATTCATTATTGATTAACATCTACAAATTAATTTTTGTTTAATATATAATATCATATTACATGACATTCAAAAATCCTAAAAATCAACATTATGGATATCTTTCTGATATGGTTACATTATTTTTTTATAATTTATCTTGTATATTGAATTCAATATTAAAAAATATAATTATTGCATGGAAATAATCATAGAATTACAAGGGTTAGATTAGGAAGAATCCTTTTCAACATTTTTGGATGAAGAAACTACTCTTTTAAAAGTTGGAGAAATGATTTAAGAAGCTTAATTTTATTAGTAAAATATTTGATTATCATAATAGATCTTTTAATCTAAGTGAGTAATTCTGTTTAGAAGTAAAAGGTGAAAATAAGTTTATTAGTGGAAGATAAACCGTTGTGAAATTTTGCCTTACTTAAAATTAAATTAATACAAAAGAGTTAATCTTCCATAAAGGATTAGATAGTTAAACAAAAAGTATTATTCTAATCATTAAGTTAGTGTATAAAGGAATTATTATTGATTAAAAGTTTCAAAATCAAGTTTTAAATAGTCTCAATGATGTGAAGATTTAATTGCCTGTTTAAAATTAATAGAAAAATTAGGTCATTAGTTAAAAAGGCGAAGGAATAAAAATTGGAGGAGGTGACATTACTGAATCATAACACTTAAATTTAATAGAGCAGAATATTAATAGAAATCAATAACAAGATAATGTTGGTAATCAAAGTCTATAAGAAAGTGGAGACAAAATTGGGTAATACATAAATTAATAATCAAACATATTCTCAAAAATATTATTTGAGATATAACTTAATCCTCAGTAGAAATAGAATTTAATTTAATATTTAATCAAAGAGGGTATTGAATATAATATTAAATGAAAAAATTAAATAATCTATTATTATTTAAATGCATATTAAAGAAAGAATTTTATTATATTATTTAAATGAAAGCAAATTTTGTTTAAGAAATATATATTAATAATGCAAATAAAAAGAAAGGATCATAGTAAGTTAGCAATAATAGGAAATGTGGATTCTGGTAAATCAACTTTAGTTGGTGTTTTAACAAAAGGAATCCTCGATGATGGAAGAGGTGGAGCAAGAGAAGTATTAATATCAATTAAATGAAGCGTGTCTTTAATTATAAACATGAGAAGGAAAACGGAAGAACTTCATCTGTAGCTTAAGAAATTATGGGCTTTGATGAAAATTCTAAATAAGTCTTACCTGAAAGATTCAATTAAAATAAGAATAAATATTGGACTCAGGTTGTAGATAAGAGTCAAAAGATTGTTACTTTCATAGATTTATGTGGTCATGAAAAATATTTAAAAACAACAATCTTTGGCCTCGTATCAAATATACCAGATTATTCATTAATAATAGTAGGTGCAAATATGGGATTATCTAAAATGACGAAAGAACATTTAGGAGTAAGTCTCTTCTTAAAAATACCTTTTGCAATTGTCTTGACTAAAGTTGATTTAGCTCCATAAAATGTCTATAACGAAACTCTTGAGAATATAAAATAATTGATCAAGAGTCCTGCTTTAAGAAGAACAGCTATAATATTTGATGAAAAATCTGATATGAATGAAATAGATAAATGGGCAGAATTAATGCATGGGAATAATGTTGTTCCTGTATTTTAAGTATCAAGTGTTACAGGAAATGGATTATAATAATTAACAAGATTTATAAGCAAAGTCCCAAATAGAGATTAACTTAACAAAGCTTATCAAACTGTTAACGATCCATTTTAATTTGATATCTAAGAAAATTTCAATGTGCAAGGAGTGGGAATAGTAGTAAGTGGAATAGTTAGAAGTGGAAAAGCAAATTTAAACTAACATGTACTATTGGGTCCAGATAAAAACAAATGTAATGCTAATTGTTATTATTTTTAGAATTTAAAGCTTTAACCATAAAATCTATTCATATCAATAGGGTTTTGGTTGATTCTGCTTAAGTAGGTGAATTTGCTTGCTTCTCTCTTAAGCCCTCTAAGGCTGGTGATAAATTAGAAAGAGCTGATTTTAGAAAAGGAATGATTCTTATAGATCCTAATTTAAAACCAGAACCTGTTATGGAATTTGAAGTATTTCATTTTAATATAAATTAGGCAAACATCCATATACTTCACCATCCTACTACTATGAGTAAAGGATATTAAGCAGTTATGCATTGTGGTGTTGTTAGATAAGCAGTTGAAATTAAAAACATATTATAAAATGAAGTTTTGAGAACTGGTGATGTTGACACAGTTAGGTAAAAAATCATTTTTAATCTTTTAGATTAAAATTTTTATATTCAGCTGAATATTTATAAACTGAACAAATAATTGTGATTAGGGAAGGTCGGACAAAAATATTCGGATTTATTTCCAAGTTAATAACAGAAAGATAAATAGAAAACGAGAAAAAGGTTATAGTACCAGATAAACCTTTATTATAAGTTTAATAAATTTGATTTAATCTTTCTTATATTACTATTGTATATCGAAATTTTAATATTAATAAGTATAAAAATAACTTTTATTGTTTTTTGTCAATGCTTTCTGAATTGATATAATTCGTTTAGTTGATTTATTTTATCTTATTTTGCTTTTCTCTCAAGATTCAATCTATTTTAAATTTCTCTTGCTCTAGACTTTTCAGTAGATAATTGACCATTCTTATGTTATTTAGTTTCACTTTCCAAAAATGATCTTCTCTTTTCATTTTCTTCTTAAATTCTTCTACTGATTTCTTCATCAATTTTTTTTTTTGTATCATCTTATGTTGCTGATTCAAATATACTTACTCTTCCTCCTTGTCCAATACTACTTTATTAAGGTGTTTTAAATTTATTGATGATCTCTTCATACATCTCATCTAACTACCTTTGGCATTGTAATTGTAATCTTTAGGACTCTTATTTAATTTATATATCAATATCTTTAAAACTAGGTTCAACAAGCTAATTTATCAATTAATTTATTCTTTCATCTTGATGTGTAGCTAATTCATTAACATTAATTAGAGTACCTATTTAATTCATTTCTCTTTGCAACATAAGAAGGGTCTTTTCAAAGCGTTCAAATTTGAATGTAAGACCTTCATCATTTCTATAACGATCTAAATTCAAATCTTAAAATTGATGAATGACATGATCTAATTATTTAGTTAATTCATTAATTCGCTTATCTTACAATTAAGTAAGGTTTTCAATAAATCCTAAACGATCTTCTACAATTTTTAGCCGCATACTAGTATTCTCATTATCTAAAAACATTATTTGTATAGTTTTATTAATAAAAATATAAAAGAGGGGTTGATTTATATGTTTTTAAGAATTAAATTGATATCATGCTGATGATCTCTCTTAGAGATAAACCTTGACGTTGGATAACTTGGTAGCTAAGATCTCTTCAACTTATCTGATGATGGAGATTTCTTATTATCTGTGTTCAGAGTCTTCAGCATATTAGGTTCTCCATGAATCGCATTCGGCTTCCTTTTATTCCTTTCCTGATGAAGCAGCATTCAATTCATCGGTGGCATCTTCCTTTCTCTTCTTTTATAAGTCCAAAGCTTATTAGTTATCTTAGAGTTATCTTTCAGAGTCTTCTCTGGCAGCACTTAAGGATTCTCTTTATGAGGCAATTTCAACAACCAAAGCTTCAAAGTCTAATTAAGCTTAGATTTCAGTTTATCTAGCATCTTCAAGAGCTTCAGCTAATTAAACGCTGACTTCACCTAATTTGTTGAGGACATTGTTCAATTATTCAGCTGAGAATGTTGAAGCAACTTACATAAGAGCAAGGATTGGGTTGGATGCACCAATCTTGTTCAATTAAGTTAAAGCAGCCAAAACTTCTTAATCTGGTTGGATTGAGCTCAACTTTTAGATGATGACTTCAACAGCTTCAATGACGTTTTCTGTTTCATTTTCAAATCTTGTGAAACTTTCAGCATCTTCAGCTCTTTATTCTCTGATTTAAGTTTCTTATTCATTTAAGATGTCCAATTAGACTTATTTGTTTTCAACATCTTATGTCAATTATTCAACCTTAGCACTGAGGGTTTAGATTTCTTAGGTTGATTCTGTGATTTCATTGGAAGCAAAGTCAATTCTTCTGTTGTATTAGTAAATTTCTGTTTCGCAATCAACTTCATCTTAAGCATGCTTTTAGTCAGCTTCTTATTAGTTAAGGATGAGGTTTTCTCTCAATTATTATAACATTTTAGCAATATCTCCCAATGGGGCCTTGTTGTTCAATTAGAGAGCAATTGTGTCTAACAATTTTCTTCCTAATTCGTGTTCTTCCATAGCTTCTAATTATGTGAAGACTGCTTTGCTTGGATCGTTAGATCTCTTAACAAAGACAGCTTGTGTGAGTGTCAATCCCAAAAGAGCAATGAGAATCAATTTCATAATTAAATTAATGTTGTACACTCAAAAGTATATTCACTTTTTGATATCACACTATTCGTTTTTAGTTTATGTATGATAAATTTATTGTTCAAAATTAATTTATAAAAAACGACACTCTATTATAAATAAATAGAATTATATAATTAAAATCTATTTCCATCATGAAATTATAAATCATATATATTCATTTATTCAATAGATATGATGGAACATCTGCAAAAGTTGGTTTGAGATTATAATTTCCTGGTCCTGGAACACTTTAATCTGTTTAATTCAAATTTGGTCTCATTGCTGTTCCAAATCCCCATTTAGGCCCATCAGAATTACCTCTCAGGTTGTAATTTCCGGGTCCTAATTTTTATCATATATGATATTACCTGGTACAGCTTTTCCAATTCCAGAATTTAGATCAGCTCTTTAACCTGTTCCAATTTTTGCAGAAGCTGGGCGTTATTTACTAGGGCCATCATTTGGATTATAAGCACCTGGTCCAGGTTGATTTAATGTTGTTGTTGGCTCATATTTACTTCCTAAAATTTAATGTTTAGGTCCTTCCCCTATTTTAGTATTCAAATCATAAGTTCCTGGTCCTGGTATATCCCTTGTATCGCTTAATGGTCTTCTTGTGGCACTACCAATACGAACTTAAGCAGATTTAGGTCTTGCAAATTCATATCTAGATTCATATTGTCCAGGTCCTGGAGTTCTGAGCATTTCTCTATTTTGGCTATCTCTTATTTCATTTCCTATTTTATATGAAGGAGGGCGTAATTTTTATTTCTTATCCCAATTATATGTTCCAGGTCCTGGTACATATTCTTGCTGAGTTTAATTTCTTCTAGAAAGCATAGAAAATCCTTTTTGTGAAACATTAAACTCGCTTCTTGCTTCATATTCTCCTGGACCAGGATTCTTACCTTCGGAAAAAGCTCCTCTAGATGCTGTTCCAAATTTATATTAAGGACCAGCACTATTTGGTCTCTTTAAATATGATCCAGGTCCAGGAGTACGGGTTAAATCGTAAAATCCATCACGTTTAGAGTGGGGAAATCTTAAACTCAAAATTAACCTTACTTCATACAAGGAACTCCCATTACAGTGGATTAGTTTTCATATGCTCCTGGTCCTGGTTATAATGTAGAGTAGTTAGATTATAGTTTAGATCCCATAGAATAATTTGGAAGAGCCTTTATCATTGTTCTATAGTTAGGATTGTATGCTCCTGAAAATAAATCAATACTCTATAGAATTACCTGGTCCTGGTCCCTATTTTCCCAAAACTGTTGGTTTCTTTAGTCCAAAAGAATACTTTGGTCCTTCTTTAGTTACACGTGAAGGATGCTCATATGCACCAGGTCCTGGGGCAAATACTTTTAGAAGCCCACTTCTATTACCAGATCCAAATCTATTTTAACAGGCAAAAGTTACTTGAAAGATGGAGGCGTCATCTTTTATTTCTTCGTTGGCTAATAAGCTCCAGGGCCAGGTGTTTCACTTCTGGGAATAGTGGCTAATATGATTAAACATTATAATTACATCGTTACGCTTTACCAATTGAAAAAGCACTTACCATATTGATTAATTTTATTTATATATAATATATTTATACAATGTAAAATGATTGTTTAACAAAAAAAAGTTTGTACTCCATGTGATAATTAATTTTAAGACCCAATTCAAGCATCTTAATATTGACACTTATAAATTATTATATTACCTGCATTTTTAGTATATATAATGTATAAAAGTATTTCATAAAAGCATGATTTACATTTTTACATTTTTAATTAATTCTGGAATATACTAATAATTAACATGTAAAATTGATGTAGGCATTTTAATTTCAAGATTAATTTGTTTTATAGCGAGTAAATGCGTAAAAGTAATTTTATTAATTATAAAAATATAATATTAATTCGCGCCTAATTTATGAAATTCCCACGATTTGTGATCAATAATAAAAATAAATGGCGAAACAAAATAACAAGCGTCAATTTCTTGTGCCTGAGTATGCTTCAGAATTAAGCAGTCTCAATGAATTTCTTGCAGAATTCCGTGACAATTCAATTGTTGAGATTGACAATACATATGGTTAACGCAAATATATGATTGAGTTGGTATGATTTATAGGGAGTAAATTAGTAAAAAATAGCAAACAGATAAACGAATCGTATAGATGTATACATAGAAGATCTTGAATACTTCTTTAATGATAGATTAGATTTCGTAAACAAAATAAAAACAAATACTTTAACATATTAAAGATTATTATATGAAGCTTGCGATACTTTAATGCCTCAATAAACTAGAGATTTTGAATAAAACTTTGATTTGTTTGATGAAGAGATTAATGTTCAAAGACAATAAAATTTAGAACATGATGGAAATATTAATTAATAAAAGAGACTGCCTCCAGAATTAATTCGCAGATAGTAAATTAAAAAAATAAGTATAGTTAACTTTTCATAATTCGCGGACCATAAACAAAATAATAAATCCTATCAATACGTAACTTAAAAGCTCTAATTATTGGATCATTGATATCTATAAAAGCTATGGTAGTTAGAACATCAGAAGTCAGGCCATAAATAATAGTAGCATGTTTTTCTTGTGATGCATGTGGATATGAAAATTATTAGACAGTTCATGGGAAAACTTTTACTCCAATGCTTGATTGTGCAAGTGATAAATGTAGAGATAATAAAGTAAGAGGTAGATTGATATTTAATCATGGCAGTTCTAAATTTATTTCTAATTAAGAAATTAAAATTTAAGAACTCAAAGAACAATTACCTAAAGGATCAATTCCTAGATCATTTACAGTTATGACTAGAGGAGATACTAATATAAGAGTTTGTTCTCCTGGTGATATTGTTACAATCTAAGGGGTCTTTTTACCAGTTGAAAAGGAAGGGTTCTTTGCTAATAAAACTTAATTTTATAGTACTTATATAGAAGCATTCCATATTAAAAGAGATAAAAAGAAATTTAAAGAAATTGACATAGAAAGTGTGCATGGTCATAAAATTTTTGAAGATATTAAAAAATATCCATTCAGTGATTTGTATATGAAATTAGCAAAATCTATTGCTCCTGAAATATTTGGAATGGAAGATGTCAAAAAAGCATTGTTATTAATGATTGTTGGAGGAGTAAGTAAAGAAATGCATGATGGATTAAAAATTAGAGGAGATATTAATGTAGCATTAATAGGAGATCCAGGAGTTGCTAAATCTTAATTATTAAGATACATATCTTAAGTATCTCCAAGAGGAGTATATACAACTGGAAAAGGATCATCTAGTGTTGGTCTTACAGCTGCTGTCATTAGAGATCCAGTAACTGGAGAAATGGCATTGGAGGGAGGTGCTTTAGTAATGGCTGATAGAGGAGTATGTTGTATTGATGAATTTGATAAAATGAATGAAAGTGATAGAACTGCTATTCATGAAGTCATGGAATAATAGACTGTCAGCATTGCTAAAGCTGGTATTACTACCACATTAAATGCTCGTACATCTATTTTAGCAGCTGCTAATCCATTATATGGTAGATACAATAAAAAATAAACACCTCATTAAAATATTAATCTTCCTGCTGCATTATTGTCTAGATTTGATTTAATATTTATTTTATTAGATGAAATTAATCAAGATGCTGATACTAAACTAGCATCTCATATAGGAAGAGTTCATTAAAATAAATATAAGGAAATGGAACATCAAGATTTATATTCAGTCGAAGAGATTACTACTTTTGTTGCTTTGTCTAAATAATACGAACCTATTTTAACTTCAGAAATACATTAATATATTGCTGATCAATATGTAGAAAGAAGAAAATAAACATTCGATAAAACTCTTGATGGATATTCTTATACAACACCAAGAACTTTATTAGCCATCATTAGATTATCATAAGCAATTGTAATATAATCTTATTTATATTTTAGGCTAAATTATAATTGGCTGATAGAGTTACCTAAAGAGATGTGGAAGAAGCAATTAGATTGATGGATATTTCTTAAGAAAGTGTGAGAAGAGCATAACAAATAGATGGTATCTATTTATTAGTAATCTTAGACACTGTATAAAGAAAAGATAAAACTGCTAAGTTATATGAATTATTGTCATCTTTATGCAATAAAAACAAAGGAACCATACCTAAGGATTAATTTATTAGACAAGCTATGAGCAAAGGATCTTAAATGCAAGAAATTGAAGAGTTTTTGAATACGTACTCATCACTTAACCAAATACAAATTCATGGAGAACAAAACGATAGAATTACTCTAGTATCATGAACAATTGTATTTTATATAAATCCTTATTTTCCAAATATTATCCTAAAATTATAGTTTACTTTAGATGAATTATTTTATTATTAAAAATTTAATTTTTCATAATATTAATTTAATTTCCTTTTTGCGAACTAAAAAGTTATATTTCAATCGTAAAATTCAAGAGTATTCTGAAAATATTCTAATTCTGCTTGTTGAGATTTTGAATAGTATAAATCCTAAAGATGTTTTATGGTTTTTTTAAAGGAAATTTGGGTCTCAAAAAAGTTGTAATCACTTTTTTAAGGTATTTTATTTTTATTTTGATATAGAAATGGAATAATTGGGATCTATTCTTGTTATTTCAAATTATGTTTTTATGTTAGCTTTTTTAAATTTTATTATGATTTCATCTAACTCTCATTCAAATCATTGAACTCCAAATTTAATTTTTGACATATAAAATTTATACTCTCTTTTTACTTTTTCTCTTTTTCAGATTCAATATTAAATGTATTTAGTTTGGAAAAACATAAATGAATTAAATTTAAAGGAAAATAATAATCTTATGATTCATACCCTTGTTCTTATGATAATTCTATAAATGAAATTAAATTATTTAATTATTCAATAGATTCAAGTAGTTCTGACCCGAAAGCGAATAATTCTTAAATTAATTCATTAAATTAATACTAAGGAAAATTTTAATGTATTATTGTAGGTTTAAATATGTCAAATAATAATTTTTATTAATAAAAAATTTTCTATTATTCAGACTATTAAATTTTATATTGAAATATCATATAGATAGGTTTAAGAGAGTTGACTACTTCGATTTCTTATTGACTTAGCAAAAATTAAAAATTTTCTTGAAACTCGGTTATTAAATTAAAGATATCTATTAATTTAATATTTTCTAGGTTTTAGTATTTTTAATAAGCTTTGTTAAAGTGATGAAATATTTATTATGTATCTTCAAAAACTTGATTTACTGTATTTCCTATTTCATGATCATTTATTAATGTTTTAAATAAATTTTTAACTCTTTGGTAGTTCCCGTTTTCATTATCTTCAACAGTAATATTGAGTGTTGTATCCAATTAATTTAGCAGATTTATCAAATCAAAGATATCTTATTAAAATTATGATTTATCCTATTCTGGATTCAATTTAGCAAGTTAAAGCAAAAATTGAAGTTTTTAATTTTACTTTTCATCTTAAAAAAATTCATGGTTTTTTATATTCTAGCAAATATTGTAGTGAAATAATTCAATGATAGCATTAAATTTTCTGTTGAATGATAGGAAAACCATATTTAAAACTTCTTAATTCCATTCTTATGATGCAATTTCGGGGAAACACTTCAAATTTTACAGATCCATTATATAGGTTTTGCGGATATCAAACGATTTGTGAAGTATCGATGGTAATTAATTCAAGGAGGCATCATCTCGTTTAATGCTATTGAGAAGGCAAAATGTCTGTAGACCACTCTCTATATTTTCATTTAGGGATTCTTTATTGTAAACAATTTAGATATAACATTCTTTGTTGTTTGACTAACACAAGAAAATAAAATATTAAAGTAATAAAACATAATCATCCGAAAATAATTAAAATTCTAGTATTAAATCATTCTTCACTTGACAAAATTAAATTACATTTTCATTTTAGATTGCATAATAATGTAATTTCATTGATGAAGAGTTATTTTCCTTATAATTTAATTTATACAAAAAGTTAATTGTAGAACTCTTACCACATAAAGGATTTCCTATGAATATAAATAATCTATTCCAATTTTGAAATTTCGTAAACTCTTCTATGCATGATTGAAGATTATTAACAATCAATTCATCCCTTTAATTAAAATTTATTTGGGCCAGTATCTCCTCTTATATTTTTTATATTTCATCCCAAATTTTCTTTTTCGCGTTTGTAAGTTAAATTATTGAAAATTTATCATCTTTATAAGTTTCCCTTAAATTTATTAATATATTCTAAATTATATTCTAAGTGAATAAGAACTCTAATTCATTAAGTTTCTTAGATATACAAAGTTTAAATCCTAATTCTTTAAAAAACTCTTTAAAATTTTAATAATTTAAATCCAAAACATCTTCTAATTAAAATTACTCATCAAATAATTGAGAAAATTACAATAATTATTACTTTTTTGCTTTTAAATCATTGACTTTTTTTGTTTCAGCAATAAATATTTCTATTGATTTATATATTTCAGATTAGCATATCTCTCTAATTTTAGTTAATATCCCCTAAATAAATTGTTTTCCATCATTAGTAATACTTAATTTAAAATTGACAATTTCATTAGTTTTTCTATCTTATTCTACAAAATTATATATATAGGTTTTAAATTATTATTAATGATGTTTATCTGCCTTTCTTTCTAATTAAATTACATTTTCTTTTATTTTTTGAAGAAATTCTTTTTCAAGTGGATATGTTTTATTTAAATTATTAATATCGTTACTTTTAATTTCATCTTCCAAATTACCTTTCAAACTTTCTAGTTCTTATTAATCAATTAAATTAGCAATAAGGCATATTCCACGATTTTTCATAATTGATATAATGTCTTACTTCTATTTAAATAAATTTTAAGCAAAATTTAATGTTCTTGCGTAAGATGAAGAATCATATTAATCATACTTTGTTACAAGTAAGAAGATAACTTTTCTATACATTTTTAATATTGTTAATAATTGGATTTATGCAATTGCATCATCTTGTTTATTATTATTATCATCAAATCCTGGAGTATCAATAATATCTACTTATTCATCATAGTCATCTTTATTTTTAAATCTATATCGGTAAATATTTGGAGTGCGGGTTTGAGATTTATTTGTTAGTCCAATTAAACATTCATTGCTTTTATTAACAACCAATTAACCCTTATTATTTGTTTCCAATTCATCGCCTTTCAAAATATGAAAAATTGTTGACTTTCCTACTCTCGTTTTTCCTATGAGTAGAACAGCGGTGTTAGATTGATAAGTTTTAAATTCTTTAAAATATTCATTATAACCATTAATAAAGCTTTTAAGTTCAGGAGTTAGTTCTTATGATTGATTTTCAAATTAATCCATTATTATATAATATTTGTTTAAATCTTAATTTTTTATAAATAATAATAAATTTATTTTATATAATCATCATAAACTATCTATTTTATAAAATTTTTGTTTATTTTAAAAAAATCAACCATAAATAAAATAAGCTCTAATTTAGAACGTTATTCACATAAAAATAATACTATTTCAATTGGTTTGAAGGAATTAAATATTTTTCAAAAAATATGGATCTTTCAAATAGGTATCTCTTACATCATATAATTTATCTATTTCCTTTATTGCCTTCTTGTTCTCATATATATCAAAAAATAAATAAACAATTCGATGAAAGAAAAATTTTATTATGAAAAAATCTGGAGCTGTAAATCCATACTTTTGCGATTTTTTAATTAATTAAGCAATATTATATAATTTTTTTGTTGTTGATTCATATATTTCTAAAAGGGTGTTGATTTCTGGTAGTTGATCTTTAATAAAATTGTTTTCATTGTTTTATTAACCATTTTAATGCTATTTGATAAAACAAGAATAGCAACTTTATAATTGCTCTAAAATTTCCTATTCTTCTATAGGTAATAACGGTTCTGGATAAAATGATGAGATTTTTTTCAATAAAGAAATTTTGTCAAGCTAATTTATGTCTTAAATAGCTTAAAAGTCTCGAATAATTCTTTTAATGATTTAAATTCTTCGATCACACCACATTTATAAATAAAAGTGTTTTTTTAGAAATAGCTAACATTAATCTTTTTATAACAAATAAGTTATTGCTTTTTTTATTTTTTAATAAACATTAAATTCATTTTAATTTATTACTTCATTATCCTTTATTTCTAATATTTTATAAAGATTTCTTATTTACTAATAACATTTCTAAGATTATAGTTCAATCTCACTTAATGCTATGAACTTATTAAGATCTGTTTCACTTAATTCTCTTTCTTTATAATGAGAAAGACAATTGAAATCATTGTTCTTTTAGTTTAGCAATTCTCTTGTCTTTGCCATAACTCTATTAAGTGTATTGTCTAGTAAATAGCTAATTTCTTGAAAAGGTTCTAAGTTTTGATTATTTAACTAAATATTTATCTCATTTGGCATTTGATTTTACTCTCGCTATTCAAACTAATCAAAATTTTTTTATAACACTTTGTATTTAGTGATCAAATTATTTCCTAATCTGAACTAGAATAATTAATCTATTTATCGATTAAACTATAAATTTTATATATAAGCGATAAAGTTTAAATCTTTAAAGTCATTTAATTTGATAAATGATTCTAAAACATTTACAATTTATATATTATCCTATTCAAAATTACTATTTATTACTACATATATTCTAAATTACTTTTAATTTTCTTAGCATATATAAAAATAACGTTATAACAGTATTAAAATTTCCTTTTAGAGAGATCTAAATTCTAAGATTTTTATTTTATCTTTATAATAATATTGCACTAAATCTTACTTAATTTAATTATTAACATAACCAGTCATTTAATCTATGTTCTTGGGATTATAAATGTGCTTAATGATCTCACTTTTGCCACATAATGGCAATCCAATAAAAATGTCTAATTAATCCCAGAGTATTAAATCTTGAAATTACTTGAGAGCTTTTGAAACTTTATCAAATAATTCAAGTTCTACTTGACTTTATAAATTTTTTTCAATATTTTTTTGGTATAATTATTTTAATTTGTCAACAATTCCATCTATATTTTCTTGGGAAATTTAAATACAATGGTTGAATCCCAATTCGCACATATGATGAATTATATTTTCATCAAAATAAAATATTATATTCCTTAATCTTTAAGATAATAAATCTTATATATTGAATTAATTAAGCTTCTAAGAAATTTTATTTGATATTATATAAAACGATTACAAAGGAATATTTTCAAGATGAAAAGAGATTAAAAAAAGAAAAAGAGAAATACTCTTATCAATATCAAGTTATTGACTTTCTATAATATGTAATTATCTTTCTAATTGTTTTTAACAAAATTATTATAAATTGTCTAGAAAATCTTTTGCAGTCATTTTACTTTAATCAGATACATTAAATTTATATTGAATATGTTTTTATTCTCTAAATTTCCTTGTTTAAATAAAATTTAATAGTTTACTACGACATTAATCCAAATGATGTTTATCTGGGCATTCCTTAAGAAAGAAAACATAGTCTTCTATATTTTATTAGAAATATTTTAATATCTCATTGGCTTAGAATCCTTATTATTGAATTCCATGAAAATTCTATGACAATTTCTTTCTTTCTTACTAATAATTTTCAGTTTTAGTTCTATTCATTATCAAACCAATTAACTATTATTAGCAAAGGTGTCTAGTATCATTATCTGATTTCATTAAGTTGGATACATATTTTAAAGATTGCTATATTTAAATACTAGAATAATAATCCGTAGGAACAACTAAAAGAATAACAACTCTTTAGTATTGTTATAATAATCTAATTAAATGTAATGACGATGCAATCTCATCATAATTTTCACTTGTATCTTCAATTCCAGGACAATCAATCAGATCTAGAGATTGTTAAAATTATAGTGTAAATTAATTAACTTACTTTGTATAGCTTTATTATCCATGTCCTATAAAGCTTTCTTATTAATTAACTACTATAAGTCTATCATCTTCATTTAAACTAAGCTAGTCTCCTTTTAGTAGATGAAAGAAGGTTGATTTCCCACTTTTAGTTTTTCCAAAAATTACAATAGGTGTATTATTAAAATTAGCTTAGTTAGATCTAGGGGTGGCTGTTTCATAATTCTCGTTAAATTTTGTTAGCATTTAATTAAAATTACTATCATCTTAGATGTTGTTTTCTTGGATCATTTTTTTAATTTAAATCAAAAATTATATGTCAGAAGAAAATATTTCACAGAGACTAATTAAAAGTAATATAATTAATTCCTTATTCAATATTATGAATAATAGAGATCAATACTACAATAATGATTAAAAAAACCTTTGTACCTAAAAGAATATTAAATAGAATATAAAAATAGTAATAAATATATAATAAGTCTTCATATAGGTTTTAATTTGTTAGTATGTTTTGAATTCTTTTAAGTTTTTCTGTAAGTTCACATTATGCTATAATTAATTTTTTGATAGTTTATTATAAAAATTTATAAATGTTATTAAATATTAAATTAAAGAAATTAAAAAGAGATTAATTAATTGATTCACAATAATTTAAACATTAAATAATCACATTTTTTAAATTTAGAAAATCTATTAAAGATTCTCCTCTATCTCTTAAATATATTATTGTATTTCATTTTTTTATTTTAAGCCTTTAACTTTTCCTTTCTAATAAATTGCCAGTGATTCTGAATAAAAACTAAAGGCGACATTCAACTAAAACATATAATTTATTTAATACATCTTTAAGTTTATAAGCTAAATCCCCAACTTCTTTTAGGAGATATGCAGTCTCCATAGTTAAATTATTAGTCCTTTAAAATTATCTTGCCCATAATCCAAGTACTTAAAATTAAATTATAATTATTATACTTGCTAATCCATCTGATATTTTACCTTAGGCAACCAGTATTTCAACTTTGATATCAATTAATGATTTTATTTCAAGTTGATCTGTATTTTATTATATTCCTTCTTCAACTAGTCTAAGTGCATCATCAACTTCATTATTACTTATAAGACATCTTGATAGTTCAGAGTATAACTTGATAACTTCACTTTTGCATAATCTTACTAATCTAATATTGAATTATGAATATATTACTCAGAATAAAGTTCACCCTTTTTTAATTCATCCATGATGTCTTTAGCTGCTTAAAGCACTCCATACGCTTTTTATTAACTTTCAAAGTTGAAATAAAATGAACCTAAATGAAAGAGAGATTGAAAAAATTTAATTTTATTTACAGGTTCTTTGACAACCTCTTCATCATCAATTTACCATGTTGTAGCTATTAAAAATGGGACAATCGAAGATTTTTCCATTTTGGTGAAAATATAAACAGCATATTCGAAATTGCTTCTGGCTTTTTCTACATTCATAAGTTTTAAATATATTAAACCTATTTGCATAGAATTATAAGCACTATGATTATTAAACTTACCTTTAACCATTTAAAATTACTTTGAAGATTAATGATATAAATCAATAGCTTCATTAGGTCTTATATGTGCTTTGACTTTTGCCTAATCTTAAAGTAGATGAGCAACTTCTAATTACTCTTTTACTCCTTTCACATTTGACTTTCTTATTGTTACATACTTTTAACTAATCTACTCTAATACCCTTTCCTATCCAAGATGTTAAGCTAATACCCATATTCTTTCTAGAATATATTCACATTCAGATGATGTATCACCAAAGCATTCTTCTACATCTGGCAATAAATACTACCATTAATCAAGAGCAATTTAGTATAAATAGAGATTGAAATGAACTTCAGCTATTAAATTTTTTGATCTAACATAAGATTGATAAGATGGTGCTCCAATTTTCTTCTTACTTCTTTAGGTTAACTCAGGCATTTTTAATGCTATTGCAGGAATATCATCATGACTATTATTTGAAGGTTGATATAATTATTTTACAAATGAAGATAAATTATTATTATTGTTATCTCCAGAAACAAAACTATTTTATTGTTAAAATTAATTAGATTATTTACTTTTATAACTTGATTAAGATTAAGGTCTATAAAATGCATTTGAATATGAAAAGAAATGTTGCATATCTTCTGTAAAATCATAATCATCGATTTCATACTCTATTTACATTAATTGATTTAATGAAAATTCTAATCTTTTAATAGGATCTATGGATAAGAATCTTAATATTAATGCACTTAAAGGATTTGTTTATTCAAAAAGAATTGATTTATTTGATTTATCTATTGAATCATCATGCACTCCAGATTACTTCTTTGGAATTAATTGAAATAATAAACCTTATAGTTTTTATTCATCTATAAATTGAATATTTGGAATGTCGAAATAGAGTTATAAAAGAATCAGTCCTATATTATAACGTGTTACAGCCCTAAAATCTTTAATAGGTTCTCTTCTTTTTATTTCAGGTGGTTTAATAGATTTATGTAATGATAAATGTGTATATACCTTCTCATAATCATCATACATTGACCACACTTCCTTATAAGCCGCAACTTATAAAAATGGAATCAAATTTATAGTTGAAATCTTGAATTACCCTCCTTTAGTTATTAATATCGATTCCATATTTAATTCTAATATTGCTATTCCCACTCTCTCAATAGAATTTACTAGCTACATTATTTTGAGAGTAAAATGTAATTTTTAATCATATGAAAATTTTCCCACCTCCAATTTTCTGGAATAAATATTTTAAAAGGGTACGTATTATTCTGTAATATACACTAAAGTTAATAATCCATTTTATGATTATTCAGATATTGATGTATTCATAGTTCTAAATCTAATTGTTTTCTTTTCTCTAAAAACTATAGGGGTTTTAAGAACTTAAATAAGAGGTAAATTATCGTGCTTGGAACTAAAATAGTAATGATAAAACATTGATCTAATACTTTTTGAGGAACTTAACAGATGTTCAGGCATGTTTTCAATTTGATACATGCAACTAACTTGATATTCAATATAGATTACTTGTTTTATCAATTTAGCCAACATAATACTATATTTAAGTACTAAACTCAGTGTTTGTGAACGTAGGTCTGCCAAAGTAACAATCTGAAACAAATATTTTATACTCAATTTCTATAAATGAATCATTCATTTGATCAGGTGTTGTAATGTACAGAAGTTCAAATTCCTTATGTATAAGATTATTGTAAGCAAAACAATTCTGATAAATTTTAAACTTGATTTCATATGGTTTTTGCTCATAGAAGTCTGATCTTTCTATTACATTAATAGGAGGCAATTTAACTGGTTCTTCTCTTTTTCCCCAGAAAGCTATCATTTCTTTCATGGTTGAGAGATCTCTTCCCATATTTCTAATTCCAGCAGGCTTTTTATTCTCGGAAATAGCCCTAAGACGCATATTTAATTAAAATAATGAATGAATCATCTACAATTTCGACTTATCTTAGAACAGAGACGGACGAAGTCAAAGAATTTAGCAGCAATATAATGACTCAAAGAAAAAAAATTCCATAATTGAATAACATGATTTTACCTAGAAAATCAAAACAGATTAAATTCAATCCAATTATTGATTCAGTCCGAAGCAGCT